>JAQFVV010000336.1:55114-243700 GCA_028023455.1 Epiperipatus broadwayi | reverse complement strand
TATATATATAACCAATAATATTTGTTAATATTAAATGTCAAAAAGTAGGAAATTCTCTTAGATTGATGATTGATTTTGGTGGATCATTTATATTAACATGCAATCTAAATTAATGAAGAATATATTTAAAGAAAAGTATAAGATTTCATTTTGTGTTCCTCCAAATGTTAATCGATTGATTAATAATTCTAAGAGTATAATTCCTAAATTGCAAAGAAGTAATATAATTTATCAGATTTTACGTGGATGTCAGAAATTATATATCGAGATGTTCTGTGGAAAAAAGATTGAAGGAACATCAATTATTATATAATCGAATTAAAAATAATATAAGTAGTCAATTTAATACAGCTTCAGTATTCTTCGACCATGAAAAAACTTGAAATTATAGGTTTATGTTTAATAATAATGAAATAAAAATATTAATGGAAGAAATAAATCATAAAAAGAAGAAAATTAAAGAGGCAACATTTATTGATAAATATAAGGGTGATGTTATTAATAGGCAAGTTGCAAAAACGGCCATGCACAGCTTATGGAAATATTTGTAACATTAAGTTTAAAAATTTGAAATTCAGTTAAAGCTGATGAGGATTACCAGTAATCGATACAAGATAATTTAATTTATAATATTGCATTTACCGTTAAAATTATATATATATATGGAGCAGATGATAATTTGAACCCAATAATGAGTGCTGGTTTCGCATTAAATACAAATATTGAAGAACATTTATGTTTTTTACATGTTTGTGTTAATGTATGTGATAGAGTGTATATTTGAAGTGAGCTAGCTGTCTGTATGTTCAAATCCCCTATAATTATATCTAAACTCCAAGTAATTGCAAATATTATATTTGTAATGAAATATTATTTTCATTTACGTTTTATATTAAAAATTTATATTTACAGTAATTAAAAATCAAGTATTAGGTGATATGTTGCAAAACTATTTTTTTGTTTTTTAATTATAATTATGGTGAAAGCTTAACATAGATATTGGAATAATATATTTGTAAATAAAAAAGATGGCTTTATTGTGATAAGTACAAATATGATACATAAGTTCTAAATCTTTGAGAATAAACAAAAATAAAATAGCAGAGCGTTAATATCCAGTTATTTAGCCAATTAAAATAAACTGAATTATTTTGCTATTGTTTTTTTTTTGTCAAAGTAATCTGTATTAATAAAATATTACAAAAATTTTGGGTGCATTTACCCATTGAGGATTACACAGTAATTCAATGTAAGAAGGTAAAGTGTACACATATTCAAAAATAATTACATCCATAAAAATTGCTGTAATGTGATTAATGTGTATCTGTATATGGAACCACATGGCCCTGCTGTCCAGAAGTTAACCATCACCCAATGATCCCACCCCTGGGGCCTGAAGTAAAGATTCAAATGCTTCAGATGAATAGGTGAAATCCAGCATTGTGCCAACAACCACAACACGCAGTGAGGTCCAAGGCCCAAGTTCACCAAGCAATAAACTCTTAAACGACAGCCGAGCCATGTCAAGACCATTCTGAAAACCTCTGCCTCCCAATTAGCAGTCCAAATGAGCAGGGACCACAATTTGTCTATCTCCCAAAATTGGAAAGCCAACTTGGGTAAAAACTAAGAAGTAATAAATATAGAGCCAGATCAACACTGCCCAAAACCAGCCTATCAGGGGACACAGCAGCCAACCAGAGCAGGAATAGCACCAACTTTGAGCATGTAACCCCCCGGCAGGTTTTCTGGGCAGTGGCAAAATTTTTTACAGCCAACATCATAAACCAGACACCTAATATCTACAACAAGCCACCCTGAAGAAAAGACAGGGAGTGCAGACCCACGCCCACAAAACAGAACTCCATCAATGTAAAATCGTTATAAAGCAATATATTTGTATATCAAGGAAACAACACTTTCATATATTGTATATCAGGAAGAAAAGTCGATTACTAAAATACCAGATCTAGGAATAGGAATAAAACGAATTGAGTAACTAGATTTATATTTTTTCTGCCTATAAACTTTAAAGGTTTTCATATATTTTATTCTAATATTATTTTAACATCTGATTAACAATAACTAAATACCATTTACCTACCAATATTCTATTAGTTTCAAAAGTAACCATTATTAGTTACACTAATAAAATATTGATAAATAAATGGTATTTAGTTATTGTTTAGTACGGTGTTTTTGGCTTAAAACGATTTGCCTAGAGATTAAAGCAAAAATACAAAATCGCTTAATCTCTAACCTATTGCGCAATTGGTAAAATTTATAGATATCGCAATGTTATACACTATTTTTTCACTAAGAGACAATTAATCATGGTTGATAATGTATTTACTTTTATTTTGTGAAAAACAATTATTAAATGCATATAACTAGGTTAAATGTCATTAATTGCTTTTAGCTCGAACATTGCTGCTTGAAAGAATGGATTTTTTTCTTTATCAATATTGTTATATTAACATGTCTTTAATTATATATATATATATATATATATATATATATATATATATATATATTCACAATATTATGTTGAATGAATATAAATATCTGGGGAAAATTAATATACAAAACAAATATATAAATGATAAAATAGTAGCATGTTTTTTTCAAATTAATTATAATAAGACAAATTAAATTTCAAATGTATATCTCGACTACTAATAGTATATCAATATTTAGTCAAATTGATATCAGATATGTATAATAATTTTAATCTTTATAAAATATATTATTAAATAATCACTTTATTGAAAGCCCCATGGCTTTCAACCATCAAAATTATTAGTCAGAACACAACAATTACATATTATAGTTCAAAATTAAGCTTTTTAAATTTTTTTTCTCAATTAGAAATCCATTGCAGAAGAATTTAACTGTTGTTTTTTTCATTTTTCAGAGCCGTATTAAGTCATGTAGAGCTAATACCTATCTTCTTGGTTAGAGTTTTAGTAAAAAATTCTGTAGAACTGTGTAAACCACATATGGGCAACCTCTGGCCCTGGGGCCAGATCCGGCCCTTTATGACTTTTAATCCGGCCTGCCACTAATCTATTTCAGCCATGTTTGATTTCGACTGTCAAATTTTTGAATAGAGTCTAGCGAGAGTTACGTTTGATTTCTACTTTTTGTGCAATTAAATAATTATGTTGTTTAATAAATTTATATTTTATATCTTTATTTAAGTCTGTGAAACGAAGTTCTTGGCAATAGCAAAAAAGCACGTCTTAATTAGGTGCATGGAACGTATTGAAAAGATTAGAATAGAGCTGGTATTTTTTTTGCCAGCTCATACTCATAGGTATATACGCACATATATAAATTATTAAAATCGCGTATATATTATTTTATAATAAAACTATACTAAAAATAAATAATAAAACTTCTTTTTTTTAAAGGGAATTTTAAAAGTTTTGAAATCAATTAAATCGAGATTAAAAAAAAAAAAAAGAAGGGGAAAAACAAAACATAAGATCTTGCAGGATTTTTTTTTTATATATATAAAAGTTTGTCTTTTGTTTTATTTCTAATTCTTAGAAATTCTTAAAGATAGAAGGAGAAAGAAAGTACAGTATAGAATTTTTCTTCAATTAGCTTTATTGTTGAGACTTTGATAGTGGAGGTATTTTTGTGCTATCTATTACGCTCATCAGTTTGAAATGTTTCCTCAGGATTATAAGTAACATTGCAAAAAAAAAAAAAAACAACAACTATAAATTATGGGATTGTCTTTTATTTGAGATTAATTGAAATTTTTCTGAAGTTAGTGACTGGGCAAACCACGGCAAGTATAGGATGAAATACTTCTCCCACAGTTCCATCACTGATTGATCAGGGTAGCTATAAACTTTTACTGAGTGAACTTTTCATTTTGCATAATAGAAATAGATATATACTATTAAGTGTCTTAAATGTTTCAACAATAGAGTGTAGGATTATTGCTGGTAATTTTATTATATTATGTTAAATGAGTTAAAACAAAGGGAGAGGAGTTTAAACTCCTATGCTTTAAATATGTTTTTTTTATATGCATTTTATTATAATTTATGTGTGAATCAGATTAGATTTTTCCTAATAATGTTAACTGCTCGATCTTGAAAGATCAATAAAAAGAATATTAGTTAAATAATTTGTACTGTATTTTTTTAAAAAATGATAATGTTTGTGTTTAATTTAAGCTTGTATTTGCTCTTTATATATATATATATATATATATAAAGATATAAAGAATCTTTATATATATATATATATATATATATATATATATATATAAAGATTCGAGTCAGTTGGAAATACTATAGGAGAAGAGAATATGTTTTTTTTTAATTGAAAGTGAATATAATAAAATATATTAAATGTCATATTTGAGTGTCCCTGTTTAATCTGGTTTAGTAATTTAATTCAGTGTACATTTGGCTGAAATAAATTTGTGTAAGATTACCTTTTAACAAATATATTTGGTGATTGCAGTATTTGTGTAATCTTTGAAAATTTAAGTACCAAGTTAAAATGTTGTGGCACAGAATGAAATATTAGAAATTTATAACATTAAAAAAATGATACATTCACAATTAATTATCATCAAAGAAACAAAAGAAATTATAAAAGTTAATAAATTATTTACTGTTATTAAAAAAATTATTCTCTATTGTTTTTGCAAAAGCAATTTTTGTAAAGCCAGCAATGGCGATTTCTGCTTTTTCATATATTTCCTATGAGAAATCTTTATTAAAAGAAAATATTTTCAAAGACAATTCCCTATTAGTAATGTACTTTTTGGTTTAATAATAAATGTTTTATAAAAATATTATGTTATAATCATTAGCAATTACTGAAAATCGATTTTTTTGTCTTATTTAGCTTCTCTGAGAATTAATATTTTGAATAGTTAAGCTGACATCATATGACACTGCAAAACACATTTGTTTTCTCTCATCAAAATCTCTTTTCCATTTTGACTAGCAGTGTGTGAACATGTTACAATGTGTCATTTTGATACTTGCATTGGGTTTGTGCCTTGTTCAGTGCTTATATTTATATTGTGTTCTATCTGGAGTGTAAAAATAGCTTTTTTTTTAATTTTAATATTTACATTGGGTTTGTGCCTTGTTAAGTGCCTGCATTTATATTGTTTTCTGTTCAGTATCTGTAGTGTTAAAAACAGATTTATTGACAGTTCTGAATATATAGTTTGAAATTTAGAACAATGTCAAGGATTAACTAGATACAGAGGATCATCAATTTCAAGACAGCTGGACAGACAAGTACTATTTTATTCTGAATAAAGGTTTGCCTATATGTTTGCTGTGCAATGAATCCATATCAGTCAACAAAGAATACAACTTGAAGAAACACTTTACATCAAAACATGCAGATCACCAAAAAATTGATGGACAACTATGAAAAGATGAAATAGAGAAATTGAAGAACTTGGATAACCAGCAGAAAATGTTCACCAAGTAATAAATGCAGCATTGAAGCATTGTGAAAGCCAGCTTTGTGGTAAATGAAAAATTTGCTAAACATTCTAAATCATTTGGTGAAGGAGATCAAAGAATGTCTGTTGAATGTTGCAAGTATAATATGTCCTGAAAAGAGAAAAGATTTTGAGAATATTAGTTTATTGAGATGTACTGCTGTCCAGTGGATAGAAATAATGGCTGATGATATCCAAAAAAGTTTAAAAGAGAAGATTGCTAGATTCAAAGCATTTTCAATTGCTTTGGATGACAGCACTGTTGCCTCTGATACAACACAACTAGCAATATTTATTCAGGAAGTTGATGTGGATTTAATATCACAAAAGAATTTTACTTTCGCTCTAAAACAGACAATTACTGGTGAAGATATTGTACCGGTCGAAACCCACCACCACCGCAAGTCAAATCGGATTCAAACTCAGCTGAACCAAAACTGAATTCAAACCCAACTTAACAGCTCAGATAGCAGAAATCGACGGCACAGTGCTATGCGCCAAGAACTAGTTCAACGGTTGGTGAGGACTAGAGACCCTTGCACTGACACGAATATCTAATAATTAATTACTTTGAATACTTTTTAAATCAAATCATATGTATGTTCGGGTTGCCAACACAGATAGCGGGTATGAACATTTAAATAATTATAAAAAGAATGATGAACTAAGAAACCAAGTATGTTAGAAATATTTAATAATAATAATAATTTGTTTTGTTCAATAACATATAGATTGCATTAGTTACCTCTAGTCTTTAAAATAATTTATAAATATAATAAGAGTGGTGGTCCTTATCATATGCCAACAAGTATTACACAACATGGGATTCTATGTCTATGCCCCCAACGAAAAATATAAAGGCCGATAAAGGTATTCATTAAGAACGGAAATGATTGTTCTAATTTTATTACGGTGGAATGTGAGATTTATTTTCACATTCGGGAATCTATTCATGAAGAGCAAAACGTATTTTAAGGCATAACTTTAATCTTGATTTGAAAACTGATTTAAACTAAATATATTTGAGAATTGGTTCGACTTTAATTTAAATCACTTCATCACGAATTACGAGCACGGAGCGGGTTTTACCGGAACAAAGATGCAATGGTACTGACGAATTACAAGGCAGAGAGTAAAATTGAAAGATGATCGCTAGTCGATGATCGAAGTCCTATGGCGGCTTGCATTTGGCAAGTCTTACGCCCTCTGACTAATGAATCGGAAAGGAAGTACTTTCTTCCTCGAGAAAGTTAAATAAGAGAATATGATCACCGACCAGCCTAACGGAGCGGAAGATGGCCCTATGTCAGCAACATTTGATGATGATGACTTGATAGTCATCGTTGAAAAATCAAACCCATGTAAAATGCTCTACGTGATGACTTGACCAATTAATTAAAGTCAAACGAACTTTTATCGAACTATTTTAAAACATTTATAAACTATATTAATTATGTCCTAATATCGTGCCCTTCCTGAATATTGATATAAAATAACAAAAGCGGAATTAAAATACATTTAACCCTTTATCGACCCTTTTTGCAATAAAGACCTTTAAGATTATATTTGCATAAATAAATATTAGTGGAACAAGAAAATCATTTAACATTATTTGAATACATATATATATACTTATAACGTAAATAGGAGCTGGGGACATAGGTGAAACATTGAGCTAATAATTTATTAATAGCTAAAGGTAAGAAAAAAAATAGTAAACATGTAATATTTTCCTTTGACTCGATGACTAATAGAACTTATAAATTTAGCTCTAATGGGCGAGAATTACTATTTGAAATTAATGTTATATTATTTGCGTGAGGCAAATGGAATCAAAGGGCTCATCGAGTCGAAAGATTATTGGCATATAATTTTTAAATACGACATTAATAAAGCACACTAACATATATATATATATTAAACGAACCGCCAGGTAAGAAAAGAAAAAGTTTAAAGACTAGAGATCTAAAGAATTACGCTATAGATTTACAGTAGCATTTTATAACTAAAAGGTGTTACAAAGATTTACATTACAGAATAAAAGAGCTCTTAAAAAAAAGGAGTATAAAATAAAGTTCGAACTGGCCAGAAAGTTTAACGTTCATATTACCATTCCGTGCTTGTCCTTAAGTTACTCCTCCAAGTTGTTGAAACGTAGGCATCATTGGTTAACTACTGGAATAGTATTTTAGTAGCTTTCATTATTTTAGCAGAATGATCGATCCGGAAAACGGTTCAGCAGCTCCAGTGAAGATTCCTCGGGACTTTAGGAACCGTAGCCAGATCCCTGATGTTCTAGCCCTCTATCATGATGAAATACAATTTTTATACACACAGAGTTCACTGCACTACTCCACAATCAAAACTAAACTAGTTTTTTTCTTTTCTTTTCAGGGCTATATATCTACTGTTCACTGATGCCTCCGGCTAGCGCTCATTTTCTTATCAATCTGGTTTTTTTTATAATTAGTTGTTTTCAGAGACATTCCTTCGATAAGGCTTTCAAACTAATTTTTGAATTCCTTTCCTAATTAGAAAATGAATTCTTAAAGTCTGAAATGATTTTAATTAAAAATTGAATTCTTATCTTTTTTTAATTAATAAAACTTTACTGTTGTTTTTGAGAATTTGAAAGCCTTTGGAAGGAATGTAGCTTTTAATCGCAAAACTTTACAAATTATTTAAAAGTAAAAAAAAAACAAGTATTCCCGACGCAATGAAACTTTCGAACAATTATATACATTTAATATTACTTATATTGTTTGGGATTTTAGGCCATTAGAAGAGAGACAAAACTACTATGAATTATGAAAATTATCTATTATTTTAACACTCAATATGTAATTTTTGTGCTTGATTAATAAAACTAAAAACTTTGAAAATATGTTCAGTATAACACTGTACTATTCAATCTTGTACAATGGGATGCTAAAGTGATTTTCAATTACATTTAGTTTTCTAGTTTAAGACCTGAGATTTACTTTATATATGCATGATTAATATATCAATTTAAAAAAGATACTTAGTTATCTTATTAATAATTTTGTTCTATACAAAAGCTTTTCATACTTACAAACATTTTATATAATTTCAGAACCAAATCTTGCATAATTTTTTTTTATTTCTGTCAAAGTTGACTTATTGAAATTCACTGGCCTGGTCATGATAATGAGATTGTTCCTAGGAAAACTGTTCTGTACTAATATTATAAAGAGTAATTAAACATTTTGACAATTTACTAATTTCCATGCATTTAACTAAAAATAAGGAAGTTATAATATAAGTAGTTGTAAAACAATTAAAATATGGTATTGCATAATGAAATCCCGTTGTCTACTTTATTAGATGATTGAATCTTCATTAAAAAGTTATTTCTGTTAAGCTTAATACTTGACATTTTATATGCATTGTCAGATGTAATAATTTATATGTGTATAAAAGATGAAGAATCCAAAAAATTCCTGAAGTATTTACAAATAAATAAGCTCTTTTAAAAGTTATATATAAAACTAGATAATCATAGATTTTATTGATGTTAACATTAAAATTATAATAGGAATAATCAGTTATTTATTTATGAAGATTTTTGCTGTGATTAAATATTTTATAATCTCAATTCACATTATAGAGATATATTTTAATTGTTTTTATCAGTGATTAAGCTAAAAATAGATCCACTATGAATTTAATGCTAAGTATTTTACAAATATTTTATATCTGACATAACTTTTTGTATGTGTAAAATCAGAAAATATATCATTCCTAATATTTCTCACAAGTAAGAGAAGATGGTTCATTCATTTAATTTCACAGAATTTCAAGCTCTAAAATTTTTTGGTATTTTTTTGTGGAAACATTTTCTTATAAAAATTTAATCCCTTACTTGGCTGCTTAGCTAAGGATAGATAAGTTACTCTGTATTAGAGAGACGTAAAACCATTCTAAAAAATCATCAATAGAACAAGTTGAGAAAGAAGCTCTTGTTGGAGTTCAAGATAATTCAGGATCTAGTTCACTGCAACCCATATCACCATCCAGAGATGCCAGAGTCAAAAATAAGATGACATCTTCAAAAGCTCATCCCAAACGACCCCCCAGTCCAAATTTCAAGCCAATAAGAAGCAGAATAAAGCATCTAAAGATATTGTTGAAAATCTGGATTTCCTAAGCTTTGAAAATAGTAACAGTAATTTTAGTTTTAATATTTTTCATAATCATGCTGTATCAAATAATTCTAACTGTAAACTTGATAAATTTAGAAAAGTGACATAGTGTCTGTCAAATGTAAATGCTTCCCCTTATACAAATCAACTAAGACACTAATTAATAAACAAACATTCTTATGCTAGTATTATACAGGTAGGCATGTATGATCGTAACATTACAAGGAAAAATTCAAATAGTCATAAAGACATTTTCAATTTAATTGAAAAAATAAATGAAAGAGAACTTTGCTGTTAGTTCCAGCAACCTCAATATTTTTAATTTAAATTTGTAGGAAAAGGATGGTGATTTGATAACAAATAAAATTTAATAACACCATTCCCTCTCAACTACATAAATTTTTCCCTCACTTTTACAGTGAAAATATTTCAATCTTGGATATTACCAACCCTTCATGTGATTTATATAAATTTTCAATTAATGAACTTTATAATGAGTTAACAAAAAAATTATGGAGACTGTTCCACAAAATTTTATGACATCCTAATATTTGTTATGTAATAATAGAATTTAACAACCTCACCCTGAAAATTCTTCTTCCAGAAATTTTTCAAATAACTTTATGGAAAATTATTTGCCACATTAATATGAACTGTTCTACAATTTTATCAGGTATGATCAAGAACTGTTACCTTAGATTTAAAAAAGGATTTGCAGCAATTACTTAGTCTGTATGATATAGTCTCAAATTTTAGGTACCTAATCAATAAGGGGGCAGATCTTCCAGCATATACTAACACTGACTCCTTTGAATTCACCTTGAATAAAGAATGAAACTCCACTGGCATTCCTAATTTCTATCAAGTAGAGACTTCCCCATTATTATCACCTTCCAAAGTGTCCCTCTGCATTTTTCTTCTGTTGGCAGAGGAGCCACTTGGTGAGCAATTGCCTGACCAGGATATGTCACAATTGTAAAAGAATCAAAACAAAAATCCATTGTTATAACTCAGATTTGATGGTACTGTCCATGAATGCATACATTACTAAGTCTAATCTTGTGCTATCTGAATCTATGAAGAATACTGCCTATCCTCAATTGACTTCCATCAATGATGATATGCCTAACCTTTGCTTTCTCCTGATCACTCAATGAGTGCATTGAATGAGTTCTTCCACTCAGCATCTTCTGCTAAGGAAGGGACCCCTCAAATGGCACAATCTATAAAAAGGAAGACAAAGTAACTGAATAAATGCTCCAAATCAATGGTGGGCAAAAAGTGCCCCAACAAACAAAACAGTCACAGTATCAGCTCTTCAGACACTGAACCCCTCCCCTACCTGCCAGGTAAAAAACATAAATATAATTCTAAAAGAGATGAACAGGGACCAAATTGTGCCTTGTCCAATGAAGATCCTGGTAATCTAAATCTAACCCCTGATCCCAATAATGATAATAAGATACAGCTACCTATTGACTCTAAAGTAACAAATGCTAAACAGACATCCATGGTTTGTTTGATGTCCAAGGCCTTGAGAGAAAAGACCTCTGACTTGTCCTATAGACTCAAAAGTAGCAAGTTGTAGAAAGTCTCTCATTGATGACTTGTGATCCAGAGCATCAAAGAAGAAAGCCAGTATCTGTATTCCTGCTGAGAGTGCGAAGGCAAATTTCTTAAAGACTCATTCTTTTGTCCTGAAAATTTTCACCAACTGTTCGATAAAAACAAGTTCTAATGCTTCTATTGAATTAACAGCACATGAAGTTGAGAGTATCCAGATTAAATCTCTGAGAGCCTAATTCCCTAATTAGAGTAGATGAATTGACAAAATGATTTAAGCAATTCTCCCCCATATTATGTGTTTCTCCAAGACCAAGTTGCACCAATTTTCAAGCTCCAAAATCCTGAACCTCCTTTGCAATCTTGGCTATTTTCATCACTGAATTTCTTTTTCATATGCTGCTCGCATGGCAATCTAAATTTACAATAGTAACTCATTTGAATCCTTTAAAGTCAACTATATAATACCATATATAATTATTGCTATGCTATTCCACAAGGCCTTTATTCTGAACAAATATAGATATACATCTACAAAAATGAATTGCCCATTCAGCATATAATTCAACAAATCAATATCACCTTTGCCACTAACCCTTACCCTACTATTTTCCTGGGAATCTTTACCACCTCCTACCAGGAATTTACTGTGAAATATATTTATCACCTTAATATGAGGTTCATGAGTGGGAAGGGTTTCTCCCCCCCCCAAATGCCTTTACTTTTTATATGAGGAGGTATACCTCTCTGATAGATCTCATCTGCTACATACCAGATCTACATTTTCTAATTGATCACTCATTCCAACCTATAGCCTTTTCAGATCACTAGGCCTTATGCCTTAAACTATCTTCAAATTTAAGCTCATGTACTATTCCAAGACTGAACACAACCATCAGAAAATTATTGAAGACCTCATATCCTGAAGCTATCTTCTCTGAGGCATACATATATTTCCACAATATTCAAATCCTTTTGCTGCATCTGGTGAGTGCCAGTTTTTTCTTTATTCAAATCTTAATGTCTCATACTTCATGTAATAAAGGTCCATCACCATTCTTAATAGAACATGAATCACCCAATAACACCCTGAAAAATCTTCCTTTTAATGCAATCTCTATAGAATCCTTCATAAATCTGAAATCCCAATATAAGAGCAAACCCTTGATTTTGGTAGACTATCTTTCTACCAAAAAAATCAAAAATCCTCTTGAGTCATCCCCACAATTGGTCCATAGGCTACATTGTATGGGCCCCGGGCCATAGAAACTGGGGATTCATTCTATCATTGACTATTGGGGAGATAAGTTTTATTCAGGATAAAATATGCTACTCAAGATTTTATATACTTCAGTGAAATGTTCTCCACCCTCACACCTGACTCTTGACAAGATTCAACAATGAATCCATCAACTATAGACCATGACATTACAGAGAAAGATATTCTCACCAAGTTAACTTTGATGACTGAAAGAACCCATCCATGGCTTCGTGAAATCCACTGATAACTTATGTTATATTTATTTAACTTTTTTATACCAATCATATTGTAATGGTATACATATGCCATTACATTATTTTAAAATTTTAAAAATAGTGGGGAAAATAATCTTAAATAAAATCATTTATTAAAAATTAAATCCAAAATTAAAGAGCTATGTTTAACATATATATATATATATATATATATATATATATATATATATATATATATATATATATATATATATATATATATATATATATATATATATATATATATATACGGACAGATGGAAAACTTTAAAAGTATTTTTTTAAATAAAAAAAAAGGGATTTGAATGTACTTTTTTATCAAAAAAAAGTGAAGATCTAAAGATAAAATATTTTTGTTTAAAAGTAACATAAATGAAAATAGAAATAAATGATAATTTCTATTTTAAGATTCCTATGTAATCTCAGTAAATGGAAATGATTGTTTTATTAATTAAATGAAAAGCAAACTAGCTCATGGGGCTCTTATATAATTAAAAAGTCAGATATGAGAAATAGATAAAAATTAAAGTACTGGGAAAAATAATCTTAAATAAAATCATTTATTAAAAATTAAATCCAAAATTAAAGAGCTATGTTTAATATATATATATATATATATATATATATATATATATATATATATATATATATATATATATATATATATATATATATATATATATATCGCACAGATGGAAAACTTTAAAAGTATTTTTTTAAATAAAAAAAAGGGATTTGAATGTACTTTTTATCAAAAAAAAGTGAAGATCTAAAGATAAAATATTTTTGCTTAAAAGAAACATAATTGAAAATAGAAATAAATGATTTATTTCTATTTTAAGATTCCTATGTAATCTCAGTAAATGGAAATGATTGTTTTATTAATTAAATGAAAAGAAAACTAGCTCATGGGGCTCTTATATAATTAAAAAGTCAGATATGAGATTTAGATAAAAATTAAAGATTGTTTCCCACTCTGAAGAAGAATGTCCAATAGAAGCAGCAACCAATGTTCAGACCTTAATGAACTTCATTGGAGCAGGAAACCATATTTAGTGAATCCAGAGGATTGGGATAAAAAGAAAAAAAATCCAAACAAAGTTAGATCCAGCTTGATTTTTGAAGAGTGCGAAAAGATGCACCTTTCACCCTCTTACTTATTTCAAATAATGTGATTGTTGAATTATGAATGGTACTATTGTAGACCCAAGTCATATGGATCCTACAATAAAATAGTTCCAGGATTGAACCAGCTAAGACAACCTCTGGATTGATAACTATGGTATGAACAACAGACCAGTCTTCCATGAAAGTATGAATAATAAAGTCTTCATGGTAATTTGCACAAGGATCCAGGATCTCCTCTAATGTAAAGTATAACTATGAACTCAAATCATCATAAAATTTTCTAAATGAACTTTGAATAATTTCTTAAATAATTAAGGCCTAACTATGTTTAAACCATAAAGTCTTATCTGACCCACATGGAAAATTATATCGGTTATTAATATTTATTTTTATATTTTTTATATATGTTTGCCAATTCAATTATTTCCATAATCTTTATTAATATTTATTAGCGAAATCAAAAAAATGTATTATATTTTATGTTGGGTGTAGATAGCTGCTTGGATTCATTATGTTGATTATGTTTTAATATTTTTTATACGTGAAATTGTATATATATATATATATATATATATATATATATATATATATATATATATATATATATATATATATATATATATATATATATATATATATATATACGGTAAATATGACACTTCATGATGAGTGTCTAAATGTATTTACTATTATATATATTTTAAGTTGTTGTTTTTTTTTAATATGGCACCTTATGATGAGTGCCATTGGGTTTATCTTTATTGTAATTTTCCTTAGCAATTGTTCAATTAATAACTTTATATTTTAATCATTTATGTTTACTTTAAAGATCTTTAATTTCAGGTGATTTGTCTCATGGTTGAGTCAATGATATTAGAGAGATATATTGGTGTTTATATTAATGCAATGTGAAGTACATTAGCATAGAGGGCAAAGTCCCACTGAATGCATGAACCAACAGCATAGTCATTGCATTGCAATGTACACAGATATATTTCCTGCAGCATAGACTTCCTTAGCTTTACAGATAGGGACTATAGGTCAGCAGATAGACTGCTCTCTTCCATACATAGCATTTCTCAAATATTATATACATGATTTCTTCACCATACAGATGCACATTCCTGTACCAGATGAGAATCATGTTCTTAAAATAATATCATTCCACAGATGCACATTCCTGACAGCATCATTTTATGCTAGCATCTTCATATTGCATTGGTTGCATCTGTATATCTAGAAGCAAGAATTGGGTTGGCTGTGAAACTTTAGTTTGCGATTGAATGATTGTGTTGAAAAGTTTTTCACTGAGAAATCTATGTAGCCTATCTATACTCAACATTCTAAAGTAAATTTTATTAAAATGTCCATTTAAATTTTTAAAAAAATAATAATCTAAATTTAAAATTAATATTAAAATCAAGTAAAATGTGTTTCTCAATTTTAAATATTTATATATGTGCATTATTAAATATTTTTGTTGTGTGTGTGTTATTACTGGCAATGACTTGTTTTATTTTTTTAATATTAAAATGTATTTTTAAAAAGTATTTATTATAAATTTCCATGTCTCCTTGAGCTAGCAGCAAGGACTAACAGTCAATATAATATAAAGTTGAATCTTAACAGTATCTTCCTACTACATAAATTTTCCAGGTTCGAATGGCCTGGTTGCACCATTGTATGGCAGATACAGTAAGACTTCAACAACTGAACTCCACCCTGACCATTTTAATTGGCATCCCCAACCATTATAATTGGACTCCCAATGTGGCATGATACATTAAAACCACAAGTACTCTGAATTTTAAAAAAAAATCATGCCAATAATTTTTTTTGAAATGAAATATTTTGACTTGTAGTTATATGTAAAGTTATCAACTTGGATTTTATGTAAAAAGTACTGCCAGTAAAAAAAATGTGCATGTATGTTAAATAAATGCGAGAAATAAAACTTTATAATAAGTAATATTTTTTTTTTTAAAAAAAGAGTCTTATTTAAAATTCAACTGTTTAACTTTCCTACATAATAGCTAAAAGTAGAAAAAAAGAAACTAGGAAGGGAGGAGGCAGAAATTTAGCTGGTAGTAAGGAAACAACAGTCATCTTTTTCATTATTATTATCTGTGTGTGTAATTACTAGCCAAAGTTTTTTTTTTTTAATTTTCATATTTAATCAATTTGTGTAACACAATTACTAATAATAAGTAAATTGTATTTTTTTTTATTGTTTTTGAAAAAGTTCACCGATATGTAATGGTATACATAAGTTGTTATATTATTATACAATTTTAAAATAATGGGGAAAATAATATTAAATAAAATCATTTATTAAAAACTAAAAATCAAAATTAAAGAGTTATGTTTAACATATATATATATATATATCGCATAGATGGAAAACTTTAAAAGTATTTATTTAAATAAAAAAAATATTTGAATGTACTTTTTTATATAGAAAAGTAAAGATCTAAAGACAAAATATTTTTATTAAAAAGTAACATAAATGAAGATAGAAATAAATGTTAATTTCTATGTAATCTCAGTAAATGGAAATGATTGTTTAATTAATTAAATGAAAAGCAAACTAGCCCTTTAGGCTCTTATATAATTAAAAACTCAGATAGGAGATATAGATAAAAATTAAAGATTGTTTTCTGCTCTGAAGCAGAATGTCCAACAGAAGCAGCAACCAATGCTCGGAACTTAATGAAAATCATTGGAACAGGACACCATGTTCAGTGAATCTGGAGAATAGGGTAAAAAAAAAATTTCCAATCAAAGTTAGTTTCAGCTTAATTTTTGAGGAATAGGGCGAAAAGATGCACCTTTCACCATCTTATTTATTTCAAATGAAGTGGCTGTTGAATTATGAATGACAATATTGTAGACCACCTGAGTCATTTGGGTCCTACAATAAAATAGTTCCAGGATTGAACCAGCTAAGACAACCTCTGGATTGATAACTATGGTATGAACAACATACCAGTCTTCCATGAAAGTCTGAATAATAAAGTTTTCATGGGAATTTACACAAGGAACCGGGATCTTTTCTAACGTAAAGTATAATTATGAACTCAAATCATCATAAACTTTTTCTAAATGAACTTTGAATAATTTCTTAAATAATTAAGGCCTAACTATGTTTAAACAATAAACTCTTATCTGACCCACATGGAAAATTATATCGGTTATTAATATTTATTTTTATATTTTTTATATATGTTTGACAATTCAATTATTTCCATAATCTTTATTAATATTTATTAGCGAAATCAAAAAAATGTATTAAATTTTAAGTTATGTTGATTATGTTTTAATATTTTTTATACATGAATATATATATATATATATATATATATACCGATATATATATATATATATATATATATATATATATATATATCGGTAAATATGACACCTCATGCTGAGTGTCTAAATGTATTTACTGTTATACATATTTCAAGTTGTTTTTGTTTTTGTGGCACCTTATGATAGTGCCATTGGGTGTATTTTATTGTCAATTTCCCTTAGCAATTGTTCAATTAATAACTTTATATTTTAATCATTTATGTTTATTTTAAAGAGCTTTAATTTCAGGCTATTTGTCTCATGGCTGAGTCAATGCTAGTGGAGATATATATGGGTGTTTACATTAATGCAATGTAAATCCTGTTAGCATAGAGGGCAAATTCCCACTGAATGCATGACCAAAAGATGTAGTCATTGTGTTGCAATGTATGCAGATGTATTTCCTGTGACATTGACTTCCTTTGCTCTATAAATAGGTACTATATGTCAGCAGATAGACTGCTTTCCCACATGTGTATAATTTCTCCCAAATATTATATACATGATTCCATTGACAGACAGATGCATATTCCTGTACTGGATGAGGATCATGTCCTTCAAATAATATCATGCTACAGAAACACATTCCTGAAAGCTTGGTTTTATGTTAGCACCTTCATATTCCATTGGTTGTGTCTGTATATCTTCAAGCAGGTGTTGGGTTGTCCACAAATTTTTAGTCTGAGATTGAATGATTGTGTTAAAAAGTTTTTCACTGAGAAATCTATGTAGCTTATCTATACTCAACATTCTAAAGTAAATTTTATTAAAATGTCCCTCTGTATGGACTTTCTTACTAAATTTAAAATTAATATTAAAATCAAGATAAATTTATTCATCAAATTAAAATATTAGTATATGTGCATTAATAAATGTTTTTGTGTGTATTATTACTGGAAGTGGCTTATTTTATATTTTCAATATTAAAAATATATTTTAAGAAGTATTTATTATAAATCTCTGCATCTCCTTGAGTTAGTGACAAGGGTTAACAGTCTATATAAAATAAAGTTGGATCTTAACAGTATCTGCCTATTATATAAATTTTCTAGGTTTGAATGGCCTGGTACCACTCTCATATGGCAGATATGATAAGACTTCAGAAATCACCCTGACTGTTATAATATATAACTTAAGTTTATTTTTTCTTCCAATATCCAAGACCTTGGATACATCTATCCTGTAGTGATGGTCCTATTTCTCAACACAATATAATTTTTATCTCCATTGGAGAAACTGTATCCCATCTATATGACTCCTCTGTTATTCAACTATCAAGGACAAAATTCAGAACAAAATCTTCTCTTATATTTGCAATACCAATTTACTAAAAGGAACAGTTCAACTGCAAATGATGTAAATTTAATTTAAATCATTATTGATCATATCAGATTCTTCAGAAAATCTAAGTCAGTGGTAGTTCAGCTTGACATCTGTGCTGTCTTTGATTTTATCCAAATGTAGTGGAATCATGATAGCTATATCCTCATAAACAAATTACAATGAATCAAATCTCACATTTTAGGCATCAAATATAATGAAATGACTAGCAACAGTCCTTAATTAATCATGTCTGCATGTGGATGGTGCTAAATGTAGTAGAACATATTCATCATCCAATTTAAATAATAGAAACATAGCACATCTTACACATAAAGAAATATCTTAACAATTTAAATGAATCCAATTGTTGAGAAAGCCAAATATAATAGATTGTATAATTTAAATGAAGAAAAATAAAATTATCCCAGTTAAATTTCAATAAATTGTTTATATGCCCTTCCAGCTAGCTATACATTAAATAAATCCAAAATCATACAGAGCAATAATGAGACTTATTATTATAATTTATTCTTAAGATTGATATGATTAACTAATGAAATATATATATCAGAAACAAAGGTAATTCTATTGAAACTAATATACACATCCAATAAGTAAACTTGTGTATATCTAAACATATCAATGAACAATAATGTGTGTATGTGACCTAAAGATTAAATAATAAGTGAAATACGAAGTTATTCTCCATGAAATTGTGAATTCAATTAATTTTATAATGACTCTGGCAATAAAAAAAAAAATATATTAATACTCTTCCAAATAAATTACAAAGGCATTACTTATAAAACAAATAGTACATCCTTTATTTCTATATTATGATTTGATTTTAGGTAGTATCAATGTTTTAAATAGTTTTCCATTACAAACCCAAATAAAAAAAATACATATATACTTGCAATAAATAGATATGTTAAATAGATAAAGTCATATTTGTGCTCAACAAGTATGCATTAATATAAACACAAATCCATATTTAAATTTTCCAAATAATTTAAAATTAAAAAAAAAAAGTATATTATATTATATATGTATATATATATATATCAAATATTTAAATTACTGTTTAGGTCTTCATAAGAATTATTATATGAAGTAAAAAAAATGAAAATAGATAAATGGATAAGTGAATAATTTTTATAATAAAATTTGCGAATATAAATTTCACTTACTAATATATATATATATATATATATATATAACAACTCATATCAACTCAAACTTAGACGCCATACTTTAAAATTTTAAATTACTTAAGTATTAACCTTGACATTTGTTAAACGTTTGTTTTTAGAAAACAAGACACTTTCTAATTAAAAATAAAAGTAAAAAAAATGAATATCAATCTCCAATATATATATATATCATTTATATTAACAAAATTATTTACTACCTTCTTTTTTAAAGTTTAACTTGTTCATTCTTCTTTTAAAAAGTCAACTTGTTCTGTCATTTCTATTCTCTTATTTTTTTAATATTAGACTGCATTCTAGCTAAGTGAAGAAACTATCATGTTAAAGAAAATTATTGGTTTCCAAACGCACATATATATTTCATTTTTTTAAAGATTTCTCTCCTTGAAAAAAAAATAATAATTTACATGTTGAATCTAATATATTAACTAATTTTAGTTACTTCCAGAATGTTATTAGATTTACCATTATAAATTCCAGATAGCTATATCAAATTTTGGCTTCAGATGTGGTGAAATTCATGTGTTGAAATTTACCTAGTTTTTCTTTTTAAATTGACTTGGGATGAAAGAAAAGAAATGGCACAGCTCCCTGGCTGCAATATATATATATATATATATATATATATATATATATATATATATATATATATATATATATATATATATATTAGCCGGTCATGGTATTATGTGTTTACTACAGTAATTTATCTTATTTAATTATTCTCAAGAATGGCAATTCCAAAGAAACAAAATACAACTAATTTTATCCCTCACTTTTTTTTAATAACTCTCTCAATAATAATCGCTTCTTTTGTTGCTGCTATTGTTCTTCCACATGCCACAGAATACACAGTTTTTGAAAACCATCGTTACATATGTTTTCCTTTAAACAGTTAACATTCAAAAAAATAAAAAATATCATTCATATAAAAAATTATTAAATCGAAAATATATTGGACAGCTTTATATATATATATATATATAATAACATTGCATTTTTTTTAATAATCACTACAAATATTTTTTTTTTTTAATAATCAATCAATTTATATGTCTTTATTTATCTATAATAATTAAATATTCACAGCAATGTACCATCACAAATAAATAAAATAATAAATCCAAACAACTGTATCTAATAACCATAAACAATAATAATATTCCATATATAAACATCAAATCAAAGAGATTTTTTTTTAATAACAACAAATGATTTTTTAAACTATAGGTAGATTTATCGATCTTTTACAATACCCCCTAATCCACCTAAAAAAAAGTCTTTGCATATAACTAATTAATTATGAGATATTGAAAAACATCTCAAATTTATAATCTTTCTGAGGACTAACATGGTTTGAAGATTATTACTTTTCTTACTAATAACCATATTCATTTGTCCATATCTATCTTTCAGATCATCTAGATCTTTGTACAAGTTTTCTTTAAATAAAAAAAAACATAATCAAAAGTGCCTTTTAATTCTTCTTGGAAAGAATTTCCAGTTTGTTGAATTCTGTGAAGAAGTTTGCTTTGATTTACAAGATTTTTATATAACATTTTGGTATAATTCAATTGCTTTTGAATAAATTTGGGATCAGCATCTAAAGATTTTGCTATGATCTCCTTAGATTCTGCCTCTATATTCTCTACATAAATACTAACTTGATCATAAGCACTAACATAATTCTTAATTTTATCAATAACAGTTGCTACTTTATCAGATAATCTATTACCTTTCAATTGAATATCATGATAAATATCATTGGCTTAAGCAAGTCCTTGTTTTACTTCACTTGTTCTATGTTCAATTGAAAACAATTCTTTGGGCAATTTTGAATAGTATTCATTCAAATTTTCTAAATAATCCTTTAAAAATTGCAAATCAGATTGATGTGATACAACTTCAACATTAAAAAACTTCTGAAAATCATTTTGTTTCAACACATTAGTATTATCCTGTTCTATATTAATTATTTTCAGTTTGATTTTAGGTTTACTTAAATCTCTTTACTTAGCTATATTTTCTCAAAAAAAGTCTTTACTAATCACATCATCACTTATTATTTTAAGTTTAACTTTGGCTTTGCCCATTTCTCTTACAAAATCTATACTCCTTTTAAGATAATCTATCTTAATCTCTTCCTTACTTATTCCTTTAAATTTCTCTTTAATTTTACTCATATTTATATTATGATTAAAGATTTCTCTAAGAAATTCTATTTTAATTTTATTTCGGCCTATCTCTACTTCATGTTTTTTCCCTTGTTTTTGTAAATTTCATATACATTCACAAATCTCTAACATAATGGTTTTTATTTGTTCAACTTTTACACCTATCTCTGAAACATCTTTTTGTACCTTTATTTCATAATTTTTATAAGCTTCAATTTCACAAATTTTCATATATTCTGAAAGGGGTCTTAATTTTCCTTGAATTTGATCCAGTTTAACATCTATTTCCTGTATACGATTAGAAGTAACATCACTTACTATATTAATCCATTCATTTATATCATGTAATTTATTAACATCAATCAGCTGTTCCTCTTGTTGCAATCCAACAGCAACCTTAACTTCAGCAGAGATAATTGTATGAATATTTTTAAATAAAGATTCATTATCAAATTTCAATGCTTGGAATTTATCTCACAATACTTTGCTATCATCAATAATCCTTTACTCAAATTCCCCATGCTCTTTCTTAAATTCTTCAAATCTGGCTATAATTCCTTGATTTTTTTTCCCTCATTTCACTGCTTGCTTCTTCAAATTGTGCTTTCTCTGTATGTTTCCATTTTTTCCTCAAATTTTATCTCTAATATCCTAACACTATAATCTACCAGCACTTTTAATTCAACTTTTAATCCCCTAGAAAGTTCATCAGAGTTGGTTTTCATCTCAGATCTTAGTTTATTAGTGTTTGTATTTAATCTAGACTCTAGTTTGTCAGAGTTGATTTTCATCTCAGCTCTTAGTTCATCATAGTTGGTTTGTAAACCAGACTCTAGTTTCTGGGAAAGTTCATTATAATTGGTATGTAATCTAGACTCTACTTTCTCAGAATTGGTTTTAATCTCAGCTCTGGGTTCATCAGAGTTTGTTTTTAAGTTGGTTTTCATCTCATCTTCTTTTAATTCCACTCTAAATTTTTCCATAAAATCTCTTAAATCAAAATCACCACTAACTGACATTTCATTACTATTATCCATTATTATTAGTACTGCAATATTATATACTCATACAAAAATAATTACCACAGATCAAGGGCTCACTATCTCCAATCATTATCCCAACAAGCAATTACTCAACTAAGCAAAGTATAAGCCTTTTAATTTTATTATGCACAGTAGCTATCCAACAATCTAAATTTCAGTTGTTCGAACTCATGAACTTCTTGGTTCATAAAAAAAAAATCGCATCTATCACTATAACATTAATAAATTCCTCTTAAAAAGATATATATATATAAAGTAACAACTGATATCACTAACTAACATTTATTTATGTGTAATGATAAAAAGGATTCTACACTTATACCATATTGAAATGTGGAAATTTCATATCAAATTCAATATAACCTTGAAATATTTAAAATATAATAAAATGTTCACATTTGTTGAAACTAACTAACTCGATAATATAGTGAGACAACTTTCTTATTCAATATAATGATAGTTAAATATAAAATGATTAAATTGATGCCTATAAATTTTCTGGACCTTCAAATTTAATACCATTTCAGATACATAAAAAAAAAATCAACTTCACTAATTATGTACTCTAGTGCCCAAAACATTATTTTACTAAAATTGTACTAATGCAATTTAGCATCAACAAACATTCACTAATTGAACTTCATGTTTAGAGGTCACTTATAATGGAAAATAAAACAATATGTTTATGTTTTTCAAACCTTAGTTAATAACCAATGTAATAGATTATTTGTCAGCAACAATAATCAATTAACCAAGACCCTAAGTTTGGTGCTATGTATATTTAGGTTATATATTCATCCATTCCTCTAAATATCTGACATATATTGACAGCCAAAAGAATGATTAGCATTTCACAATTTTGAGATAGATAAAAAAATTCAATCACTGCTCTTAAAGCATACAATGTTTCATGAACACTCACATGATCGTCACATTTCAGTCTCTCTAAGCTACTACAAACCATAATAGTCTTCTGCAAACACTATTGCACAGCCCTGCTTGCATCTAAGTCTTAGGGGTTTTTATTTATAAAATAAGGCCTTGCTCATCTTTGTGAGTCTTAGAGGCAAATATTATACATATATCAAAAAGAAATATACCTTGATCTCTCTGGAGTCTTAGAGGTAAAGTCATGGCAGGACTACTGTTAACTGCTTCATGATAAATAATAACTAGCATCACAATTTGGGTTGGAGCAGTGAATGATATCAATCAGTAACAAGTGACATGAATACATCACACCCTCAAGACAATGACAAACATTTCCCATCCAACATCAATACTTGCAACAAAACCAACCAAACTCCAACAATCAAATATCCAATCCAACCTTCAAAATTATAGATTTTCTACAACACAAATTTTCCAAATATGGACAAAATTATTACTCTATAATGTAATGCCATCAATATAATTTTTAAATTAAAACTAAGCTGTTTCATGACTGTATTTATCTCTCATCTTAAAAAAAATGCAATAACAGTAACCATCACCATCTAAACATAAGGTCAAAATATTTCTTTTTTATTTTTTATATATATATATATATATATATATATATATATATATATATATATATATATATATATATATATATATATATATATATATATATATATATATATAAATTACATACACAAAAATGCTTTTCTTTCTTTAAACTATACATCTCTCAGGTATGTGGTGTATTTCAAGCCCTAATTAGCTTATTTCAAGCCCTAGTTGTGGTTCCAAATGTAATGGAACATATGTATACAAACATATTATGTTGACCACATTGTTGCATCAAAGGTAATGGAAAAAATATATGTAAGAAGAAAATAATGCTCTAAACATTGGATGACAAATGTAATGGAATATATGTAATCTAAATGATCTCGAACAAAAATACACATATGAAGAAAGAAGGCCTCAAATGTTGGTTCCACAATGTGATGGAATGCCTATCCACAATTCAAATGGCCCAATCATTGGGAAAGCCAATTGTAGTGGAATCATGATAGATATATCCTCATAAACAAATTACAATGAATCAAATCTCACATTTTAGGCATCAAATATAATGAAATGACTAGCAACAGTCCTTAATTAATCATGTCTGCATGTGGATGGTGCCAAAGGTAGTAGAACGTATTTAACATCCAATTTAAATAATAGAAACATAGCACATCTTACACATAAAGAAAGATCTTAACAATTTAAATGAATCTAATTGTTGAGAAAGCCAAATATAATAGATTGTATAATGTAAATGAAGAAATATAAAATTATCCCAGTTATATTTCAATAAATTGTTTATATGCCCTTCCAGTTAGATATACATGAAATAAATCCAAAATCATACACAGCAATAATGAGACCTATTATTATAATTTATTCTTAAGATTGATATGATTAACTAACAAAATATATATCAGAAACAAAAGGAATTCTATTGAAACTAATATACACATCCAATAAGTAAACTTGTGTATAGCTAAGCATATCAATGAACAATAATGTGTGTATGTGACCTAAAGATTAAATAATAAGTGAAATACAAAGTTATTCTCCATGAAATTGTGAATTCAATTAATTTCATAATGACTCTGGCACTAAAAAAAGAATAAAATATTAATACTCTTCCAAATAAGTTACAAAGGTATTACTTATAAAACAAATAGTACATCCTTTATTTCTATATTATGATTTGATTTTAGGTAGTATCAATGTTTTAAATAGTTTTCAATTACAAACCCAAATAAAAAAAATACATATATACTTATATGTTAAATAGATAAAGACATATTTGTGCTCAACAAGTATGCATTAATAGAAACACAAATCCATATTTAAATTTTCCAAATATTTAAAATTAAAAAAAAAAGTATATTATATATATCAAATATATAAATTATTATTTAGGTCTGCATAAGAAATATTATATGAAGTAAAAAAAATGAAAATAGATAAATAAATAAGTGAATAATATTTATAATAAAATTTACGAACATAAATTTCACTTACTAATATATATATATATATAACAACTCATATGCAACTGAAACTTAGACACCATACTTTAAAATTTTAAATTACTTAAGTATTAACCTTGACATTTGTTAACTGTTTGTTTTTTAAAAAACAAGATGTTTTCTAATTAAAAATAAAAGTAAAAAAAAAAAAATGAATATCGATCTCAAATATATATATATATATCATTTATATTAACAAAATTATTTACTACCTTTTTTTTAAAGTTTAACTTGTTCATTTTTCTTTTCAAAAGTCAACTTGTTCTATTGTTTTTTATTCTCTTATTTTTTTAATATTAGAATGCATTCTAGCCAAGTGAAGAAACTATTATGTTAGAGAAAATTATCAGTTTCCAAACGCACATATATATTTCATTTTTTTAAAGATTTCTCTCTTTGAAAAAAAAAATTATTGACATGTTGAATCCAATATATTAATTAATTTTAGTTACTTCCAGATTGTTATTAGATTTACCATTATTAAATTCCAGATAGCTATATCAAATTTTGGCTTCAGATGCGGTGAAATTCATGTGTTGAAATTTACCTAGTTTTTCTTTTTAAACTCACTTGGGATGAAAAAAAAGAAATGACACAGCTCCCTGGCTGCAATATATATATATATCAGCTGGTCATGGTATTATGTGTTTACTACGGTAATTTATCTTATTTAATTATTCTCAAGAATGGCAATTCCAAAGAAACAAAATACAACTAATTTTATCCCTCAGATTTTTTTAATAACTCTCTCAATAATAATCGCTTCTTTTGTTGCTGCTATTGTTCTTCCATGTGCCACAGAACACACAGTTTTTGAAAACCTTTGTTACATATGTTTTCCTTTAAACAATTAACATTCAAAAAAAAATAAAAAATATCAATCATATAAAAAATTATTAAATCAAAAATTTATTGGACAGCTTTAAATATATATATATATAAGAAAAAAAAAAAAAATTTAAACTTCCTGCTTCTGCTTTTATTTTTGTCGACAGTTGGTTTGGTGGGTGGCCTCCTTTGTCTTTAATTCATCCAATTGTTATTTGTTTTTTTTTTTTTTTTTTTTTTTTTTATATTTCTTATGTTGTGATTCTACTGATATATATTTTTTAGGGTTGGTTTTTGGTTATGGGGTGGTATGAACATAGCACCGTCTTTGTTACTTTGTTTGCTTGGCTAGTTTTGATGAGTTTCAATATCTATCGTATTTACTTTCTAAATTCATGTAAATTTATTTTTATTTTTTTATTGTTTGTTTTTTGGTTTTGTTTTCTTTTTATTCTTTTCTTCTGTTGATTATATATAATATTTTGATGTTATGATTAGTGAGTTGGATTTTGATTTGTGGTTGTATTCTTGTATTTTTGTTTTATTTATTTTTTTTTGTTTTTTTTTTTTGTGGTTTTTCGTCTTACCCCCACCTATATTTTTTTTTTTTTTTTTTTTTTTTTATATATATATATATATATATATATATATATATATATATAAATAATAACATTGCATTTTTTTTAATAATCACTACAAACAAAATATTTTTTTTTGTAATCAATCAATTTATATGTCTTTATTTATGTATAATAATTAAATATTTACAGCGATGTACCATCACAAATAAATAAAATAATAAATCCAAACAACTATATCTAATAACCATAAACAATAATAATATTTCATACATAAACATCAAATCAAAGAAATGTTAATAATATCACAGCAAACAGGTTAGTATATGCACTAACTGTTAGTAATATCACAGCAAACAGTTTAGTATATGCATAACGTTTTGAGAGGTATTCCCCCCCTCTTCTTCAGGTGTTGCTGGCCTGACCAGTGACAGTACTAGCATGGGATTTGAACCTGGGTCCTTAGATTCTTGAAATTTAAGGTAACACTCTAACCAACTGAGCCATCCTGCCAAAGGCAACAGTATGTAGTAATTTCATATACTTATCTATGAGGTTCCTCCTGATTTCTCCACTTTTTTCTCAGAGCAAAGTTGATTAGTGATTTCCATACATTATGTATAGTCACACTAGGTTGGCTTATGGGATCTTTTGCCATTGTCATGAATCTAAGGTTTGAATCCCATGCTAGTACTGTCACTGGTCAGGCCAGCAACACCTGAAGAAGAGGGGAGAAAAATACCTCTCGAAACATTGTGCGTATACTAATCTGTTTGCTGTGATATTACTAACAGTTAGTGCATATACTAACCTGTTTGCTGTGATATTATTAACAATTGTTTGCTGTGATATTACTAACAGTTGGTGCATATACTAACCTGTTTGCTGTGATATTACTAACAGTTGAATGCATTTGGAATATTTAACTAAAAATTAAACTTTTCTAAAAGACATTCAACACACATATTAGATGATGGAAATAGTCCAATATAAAAATACAGCTAGAACACCATCATCACAAACCTTCAGAAAAACATCAAATCAAAGAGATTTTTTTTAATAACAACAAATGATTTTTTAAAACTATAGATAGATTTATCGATCTTTTACAATATATATATATATATATATATATAAGAAATGAATAATAACAATATGGCAATAGGTAGGAGAATACATAGCATGGGTATAAAGATGAGTGGATGGGTACAAAATCTCATCTGTACACTTTATACATTTTATCAATTAATTATTGCCACTTTAATTAATTTGATTATATATGCTATGCTATGTCCAAGTTTGAAAGGTTAAACATAGAAAAATGTTAACATTAAGTATAATTTACTTATTATAATATATTACATAATGAGCAATAAATGTGCTCCCTATACAGACTATCTATATAAACTAGATCTGGAGTTCAGATCAATGCTGAACTGAATAACATAAATAAAGGCAAACTTGTGTTTGGCAGTGGACCTTCTGAGACTGTGGTGCTACAAAACTAAATAAGGGTTGTGGCTCGAATATCAGTTACTCATGGAATTCAGTACCAAGTACTCAGTTCCTGTGGACTATATGACTTGCTATCCTAAAATAGATTGAAAATTTAGTTTGGGAGATCAGAGCAGTTTAATATATGGTTCTGGATCCTCATGTTCCAATTCTAAAAAGAGAGCTGTCTGAACCAAGAGTAATGGGTTGCCCTTACACCAAAGACAATTCTAATAAGAAAATACATATAGCAAGATATAATGCACACATGGCTTTATAAAGACACATTCACAAGGCTTTCCATATACCAAACATTAAATTAATCAAGTGCTAAATCTTTAGTTTCAATTTGTGAAACTACTATATGGCTGTTTATAATTTAGCATACTAAACTTGCTAAAAGGGGTTAATTAAAATGATCTACTTTATAGTTAAATCTATATATTTTATAATAATAAACTAAGAGGGAATAAGCATATTTAGTTTTTACCTAGTTACTTATAATATGTCTCAAAATATCATTTTGCTATTATTTAACTAAACGCAATCTTTTAACATGGAAACCTGAATTATACTAAGCTAAAGCGTAGTAGCTCAACACATATAAAGGTTGGTTTTCAGATCAGAGACTTTATTTGTGTGCTAACAAGCAATTTAATATTATATGAGAGTGTTTAATTGTCTGTCTAGGGTTATAATATTTAGTAATCTCCCCTCTGAGGAATGGCATAGCATAATTAATGAATATTAAATAAACAAAGTAATGAAGGCATTCCAGCAGATTGGATAGATTAAGACCAATACTTAGGTTATGTTTAACAGAAATATTATTTCAACTTTTAATTAGGTAAGATTTTACAACATTATTATTTTTACATAAGATTACATTAAGATATTTAAATTAATAAGTACAAATTTATTACATAGTTTTAATTATTAATAGTAATTTTAATTTAACAGTTTGTGCACATTTATAGTATGGCTAGCTTATAAGAATTATGAGAATGATTTATTAAAATTTAGTTTAAGAGCTCTGCAGAAGATAAGTTACCTATCATCATCTTGCTGAGGTGGCTTGCAAGGTGTAGTCACTAACATTCACTGATGTCTTGCTTCATTTTTGATTGCTCCTTGATAGGCTGTTGTTCTGGTGTCCCTCCATCTCCTAGACCAATTTTCCCAAGAGGAAAAAGACATGATAGGCTTTCTAGCCTTGGAATTTCATCATAAATTTTGGCATAGTGCCTGTACATATTTGATCACAATATTAAAAAGTTTTCTTCAATTAAAAGTGGGAGTTTTATAGCAATCTTTTCTCATCCCATCAAAAGCTATTAAGTTGTTTACAACTTTTGAATTTTTAATTTTAATTTTTAATCACTTAATAAATTTTAACAAAAACAAAAGATCGAGCTTAGTTATTGACAGGCAGTACTGGATTAATGATATTGCCTTTTTTTTTAATTTTATTTTTTCTGAGAAACAAATGAATTTGATTTTTTTTTTTAAAAGAAAATTGACTTGTCAACATTTTGCTATATATATATATTATATATATATATATATATATATATATATATATATATAAATAGCAAAATGTTATATATATATATATATATATATATATATATATATAGTCACCCATATATTTAAGAATTATATGCAAATACAAATTTATAAATTTAATAACTTAGAAGATATAATTTAGAAAAAGTTGTAATGTTCACAAAATCTATCATATTACAATTTTCTTTGCATATATACATAGGTGTGCTTCTACACCTATAATGATGTTTACAGCTTCCTTTAAATTATTTTAAAAATTATAACTATTTTATATGTATACAGATTTATTTAATTCATAAAGGTACGCAATATAAATACAAGCACACATATAATACTATAATTGGCTTTATAAATATTTTAGTATTAAATTAATATATGAGGACTCAGATGGGTTTAAACCAAATAAAATAATACTAGTGTAAAATATAGTAGGTGAAATTGGATAATAAATAATTCCTACTGTTTTAATATGCAGAATTAGGTATGAAGAAAATGTTTATCAATAAAAAAATAGTTGTTGACAATCATTTGTTAAATCTTGTAACTAGTTTTTGTTAAATATGTTCTTCAGAAAACTTATGTTGATGCCAATGATAATTGTGAACAGCAGCATGGGGGAAACCACTAAATCTAAAACAAGCAATTATAACAGTCTAGTTTAGTATATTCCAAGATCCAATCAAAGAAGCAGTGAAAAGTGTCTTCAGGAAAATAGGAGGGACAATTTGATTAAAGCTTTCCATTCAATAATTTGGATACCCATATCTTGTTGACCATCTAAAGTATTTTAATAATCTATTTATAACATCAATTATGATGATCTTATCTAACAAAAGACTATCTACTTAATGTACCTAAACAACTACAAACCACACCACTCAAAAAATTTGAAGATGTAATCAAATTCAAAGATTATTGCCGATGTTTGCTAGAGTCACCTATTGCTTGCTTTAATGATATCTTGTGTGAAGAAGTGGACTATCCCATGAGATCTACTCAAGATCAACTAATATTATACCCTATTTAATATCACTGCAGTGCAAGGACAACATATACCATTCTGGATAAACTAATTAAATAATTTATAATGTAGTAAAAAGTAATATATGCAAAAACCCATGCTTCAGAAATTTTTAAACTTCACACTTGATAAACTCTTATCAATGTAAAATTTCTAAGGCATTAAGTTTAAATATCTCTCACAATTATTATTATTATCTTTTTAGTTGTAAGTATCTAATCAACAATTGTATATATTTATTGATAATTAATTGATAAATTATTTTATTACTACACTTAGTTTGTGTTTGCTTATTGAACTCAATCCCAACATTATGGTATTAGCAATAATTATGTTGTTAATATTCACAACCATAATATACCATGCAAAAATAATGGTAATAATTTGGGAATGATGATAATTGCATGTCAATAAGTTTTCCAAAATGAACTTTTTATTTTTAATGATTTGTGATTTGAGTGTCTTTTTTTTTATTTATTGAAAGTAGAAAAAAAAATTAAGTTCTTTTGGAGTAATTTTACATAATTTAATGTTCAGTACTAGTTTATAAATCATCATCATAATAATTGTTTGGATGACACTATTTGTATATATTTAAATTAAATCATTTTATTCAAAATTATATTAACCATTTGTAAATATTTATCCATGCTCAAACTGAGAATAAATTTACTATTACATATTTGACATAACCAATCATGTAGTCTGAACATATCCTTTCTTCTGCTCATCTTCACTTTTGTACAGCCACATGATGTGCTGGTTGTAAAAGCATGAGTGTACTGTGATGCATAATAATTGACATGAAATAAATAATAGAATGAAAAATAAGAATGGTATTTATAAAAATGTGTATGTATTCACTAACACTTTATAAAATATTAGATCAAATCTGGGTAAGCAGGATGATAATTAATAAATGACAATATAAATAAAATAAAATAAAATACTATGCCATATGTATCACATTAGTTTGCAGAGAATCGCATATATAAAATTGAATCTGGTGTGTTTATTCAATGATAGACCAATACAAACATATTTAAATTGTAAATGTGCTTACAAAGTAAAGTAAAATCATACTTATAATTAACAAGGATATAATAAATTATGTAGTTATTGATGTAGATGATAATACATTCAATAACAAGAAGCATGAAAGCACAATTAAACATGAATTTATTAGCAACACAAGAATCAAAACAACCAACAGAATCAGAGCTAATAAAGCAAGCGTTGATTTATACAGTGCAAAAGCCATCAGCAGAGAAGCCGGGTATACTTATTATTGAAATACTATATGCACTTATGAAAAAGTACATAAATCAATAAATGTAACAAAAAGATTTTCAAGAAATGTATTCAAAAATGAAGAAATACAACAAAGAAATCAGGAAATGCCTCAACAAAATTTTGAATAAATGCAACAAAAATTTGAAGGTAAAAGCAAATAATAGAATAAAAAATTTCAAGTAATTCATCAAAAAATAGAAGGAATGTTGGAAGTGGTATAAGACATAATAAGCAGAATAAATTTGGAAATAGCAGGTGAAAGGCAAGAGAATATACAACAGAAAATGGAATACATAGAAAAAAATTACATACTGATTTAGAGGAAATGGTATAAAAATCTATTGAATTTTGTGGAAGTAAATTAAAAGAAAGTGTCAAGATATTATAGAAAGAATTAAAAACTTGGAAGTCAGAGAAGAAGTGAAGACAGAAAAAGATCTAATTCAAAACTTATACTCAAATAAAAACTCCAAGTAACTCAAAAAAATATGCAAGAAATTTACAAATAAATAGTTGGCATCATAAATAACAAAAGAAGGATTATACTAAGATGAAAGAATATGCATCAGGCTGGTTTTCTGAATAGATAATATATCCTAATAAATATAACAAAAGGCACACCACAGGAAGTACAAAACCAAAAAAAAGTTATGAAAAGTTGATGATTACAGGATCACACAGAAATTGAGACCTTTTGTTGCATTAATTAGTTTCTCAAAATATAGGTGTTGAGAGGTAAATCAGATAATATTTTTATACAATACCTTGATAGTTTGTTAATTATTGCCAATTAAATCACCTAACAAAAAGACAGAAAGAAATGTTGCCTATAAACATCTACGAGGACCTACTAAGAAATGATGACTCATTAATAAAAACACTAATTTCTTATTCTGGATGCAGAGATCAAATTTTGAATATTTTTTGTAAACTATGGTGAAAGTTATATCCAATATTTTGAAAGCAAATATCAAAAGTAAAGATTTTAATTTGCATGTGGCATAACAGAAAGCTATATCATCATGATTGTTTAATGTAATTTACATTTTTGTGTGCAACACCTGAGCATCTGCACTAAAAAAACATAAAACAAGTGTCAGGTTTTAAAATCCATTAGCATAAGCTGATAAATCAAAAAGTATAGTTAATGAAAGTTCACCCCATCAATCAGTCAATCAATTTAAAAAAAGTGAGACATCTATTGATTTTATTAGGATAAAAGATTACCAACAATTCTAACCCTATGGGGGTAATAAAAAAAAAGAAGCACTGATAACAAATATCATAACATGTACTTTACACCATTCTAGATATTTTCTAAACCCTGAAAATGTAGAGAATGGAATCCAAATACATGTGAAATCAATGACCCAGAAGATAACCAAACAAATCTTAGTTCTACTTTGATGAGGACTTCATCCCCACTGCAAAGGATCCGAATAGATGTAAAACTTGATCAGTAAAGAATACATGAAGGCTTTTTTCTCCATCAACCCTGGATCTGCATAAAAGAATAAATGATTTAAAAAGACAATTATTTATAATATATTAAGATTTAAAATGTATGACTATATAGAAAGTAACAATTAAATTTACAAACAAAATGTCATCTTGAAAAAAATGAAAGTGTGAATATTTTTGGTGATATTGAATTAAATATAATTCAAATTAAATACATACAAATGTATAAAGAGTGATTTGCTCATTTGAATAAACTTATTTACATATATCATTTAAATTTATTCATTCTTTAATAAATATCATAAGCTCCTTATATGACTATTTCTATGAATATGACTATCTAGTTGTCAAAATAATGCTAAGCATCCATATATTAGGATTAAATAATGTTTTTTGCTACATACATTTGTAGGTATTTATTTTGAATTCCTTTCTCCATGAAAAGTGACTTAAATATAATAATAATCTAAGTGATAAATAGATGGTAATAACAACTATGAAACATATGAGCAGAATATTTAAATTGATTTTTAAATAGAATGAGAGAAAAAATGTTTACATATACTCTAATTTGAGTGAATTCCTTGGATTTGGTTATGTATGTGAGACACTATGTTGTCATGTGATGTTTTGAAGAGTATTTTTTTTTTCAGATAGTGCTACAGAATATTTTTCTATTAGTTTATTTACCCACCTGTAAGGCTCATAGGAAATAAGGTTAGATTGAATGTCTGTTGGGTTTATCAGCCTCTAAGATTAAAAAGTGATCAATGTTTAATGTATTAGTATTATATCTAATTATGGCTGTGGTGGAGTTTAAAAGAATTAAAACTGGGAAAATTCTTCTGTTATTCGTAATCTATTGTACATTTTTCCTTTAGTTGATTTTTTTTCTAAATCCCAGAGTTTAAATCATACTCCTTTTTTTTTACAATTTAATGTCAATCAAATGTCTAAACACTGAAAGTATAGAAAATTGTATTCATACATTAATGTATCCATATATTAATATTTTCATAAAACAATTTATTAACAAAAATTGAGGGAAACATATCAACAAACATGAAAATAAGTAAAAATTAAAATATTTTAATATACATAGAAATAAGAAACAAAAGCATAAAGGGAAGAAATTTGTAACAGAAAAAATCCAGTAGCATCTCAAATTATCTATTTTATACAGCTGCATGATCAAAATAAATTTAATAAAACACTCCTATAAATTGAGTAATAAATATATAAATCACTGTGTGTATACTCAAGTAGACTGATTAAAAATAATAAAAGAGAAACTGATTTGTACATTTTAACATATAAAATATTTTATAATGGAAAATACTTTGTGAGAAACAATAAAATGATAAATTGTACTAAGTCATGGAAAAAAGAAAATATCATTTTGATGAGTGTTCATGAATTATTATTAATTACATAGTTTATAAAAATGTGAAGTACTTTGCACCCTTTTCTGAATTGCCTCCTCAATGCAATTTTTAAATAATAACTTGATTTTTTTAAAGTAAGTTAAATGGAAAATCAAAATATACTATTTAAAATTTAGGATTATTAAAATTAAGGTAGTTATGAATCAATTTTTAAAAGCTAATAATGATTTTTTTTTCTTTCTTCCTATTGGTAATGGAAATAAGCTGTCCACTTAGTTATAAAGTAATGATATAATTGTAAAGTATATACAGAATGGATTCCACAACATGCTAAGTTGGATATAAATATGTCAAAACAGGCTACCATAACAGTCTAGTCTTGTTTATCCCAAGATTCAACTAAAGAAGCAATGCAAATTGTTTGCAGGCAAGTAGGAAAGTCTGCTGGATAAAACAGATTTCTACTTAGATAACTGTATCTTGATGACTGTTATAATGCATTTTTAATCCATTTATAAACAACAAATATGATAATCTTATTAGGTGAAGACTATGTATTATGGGTGGCCAAGTAACCATAAATCACACCAGCCAAAACACTCAGATATATAATCCCATCACTAGACTTAAACTGAAGTTTGCTAAAAGCAGTCATTTCAGGCTTTAATGTTGTCATGAAAAAGTAGTGGGCTATGCCATGAGAACAACCCAAGATCTACTGATGCAATATCTTATCTAATATTGCTAGTGTTCAAGGAGAATAATTACCATCATGGATGAACTAATTAAGACATTCATATACATATAGAAAAATAATGACTGCAGAAAACAATACTTTAGAAAGTTGGAACCTTTGCACATTATACTTAGTAATTGTTGGAAACATATAAGCAATACTTTTATATATTTGTTGCAAACTTATTTTTTTATTAATTCATTTAGTTCACAGTTTCTTATCAAACACACAATGCTATTAATATTCACAATCCTGAGAAATTGTGCCATTAAATGAGACATATGCAGTACAATAGTAATTCTTTATAAATGATTATCTAGCATTAATACATTGTCCAATAGTGAACTTTTTTATTTAGAAGGTTTGGCACCTTAAGGTGTTTTTTTTTATTATTTATTGAAACTAAAACAACAAATTAATATACTTTTCAAGTAATTATACCTATTTACTTTTCAGTGCTAGGATATAAATTTTCGTCATCACAAATATTTGGCTAGTATTATTGTAATTATTTGAATTTAATCATTATTTATTGAATGCATATTAATGATTTATAAATATTTATCTTGGATCAACTTAAATCAAAATTTACTGTTACAATATATATATACACACGTGCACACACAATTTAACGGTAAATTTACCGTTAAATTGTTTGTATATTATATATAACACTGTTTGTATATTATATATAATATACAAACATTTTATGTTGCATTTAATGTTGGGGAAAATAGTAGTAGATTAATTATTATGGGAAAAGTTGCTGATAAAATTAATAATTGTAACATGATACATAAAGTAATATGCTGATATTACTCCAGTTATGCTGGTAACTCAAAATTTGCATTTAAAAAAAGTATTCATGAATATGAACTTTTATATGATAACTTTTAATATTCAGTGGATAGCTTTAAATCTGCCTATGTAGAAAATTAAGTTATTTGTATCGAATGTTTTCATTTTATGTTGTTATTTTGTAGATGAAAAATGATTTCAGGAAAAGACAAATCTAAAACGCATATTTTATAAATATGACCGGCAATTTACAAAACTGATCAACACATTATTAATAAAATAAATATTTTTGGGTTTTTTCATTATTCCAATTCTAATATGGCTGCAGGAGGGGTTGCAATTGTAATAAATAAAAACTCCCCTATCACCTTTTTAAAAATCATCAAAATTGACAATAACTGCTTCATTGCAATTATCAAATTTAAAAATTATTTTTTTAACCTAATTAACCTTTATCTTCCTACAAAACCTGAAATCATACACAAAATTATACAGAATATAAACATAGCATTGAGGACTAATCCCCTTCCCACTTTAATTATTGGGGATTGTAACTTAACATATGATAATTTTCAATATAGATATGGATGATTGATAAATCAGAAATTGATGAGCTGTCGATCACTGTTTCCAGTTGGGGCCTTCTCCTTTTATAATAAGAAGGCAAAAACACTGATTGATTTGCAATTTGTCTCCCCAAAAATTTTTAAATCCCTGAAGGCGCAACTGCAACCAATTACGTTTTCAGACCACTTTTCAATTAATGTGATTTTCAGTTCAATAAGACTCAACACAGGAGCTCCCTATAACTATAAGAATGTTAACTCGAACAAATATCAGCATCCAACTAGTATCTCAGACATATATATTGTTCAAAGAAGTTGTTTTAAATAATCTTCATCTATATCATGCATGGATGCAATTTACTGAAATTCTTGGTAAATTGATTACTAAATGCATCTCAAAAGCCCAGGGCCCTATTCGGTTATTATCTGAATTAGATAAGATTGCGACAAATTAATGAACTTGCCCAGTAAGGCACAGAATATCAAATCTTTCTTAGACTTGAAACTGAAATACAAAAGTAAGCAGGAGGAAGTTGCTGAATACCTTTCTATAAAAAGATCATGACAATTTATATATCTTCAGCACTGCTGGATGGGGAATTTAATTTAATTAAAAATTCAAGCCACAAAATCACAGAAAAAAGAATTATTGATAAATTAAAGATGATGCCAGACAAAACACATCCTGGATTGCATGGAATCCAAAAATTCCTTCTGCTTCATTTAAGTGTTTTCTCAGCACCAGTCATTAAAAGGATGGCAGATCTTTTGGCTGATGCTGCCAGGAACTTCCAGGGATCAACACAATTGCCATGGTTCCTCCGGTTAGGAAACCAGAAGGCCCTCGGAACCTGGGGAATCTCAGGTCAATATCAATGATCTCTCTACTGGTAAAGACAGTTGAGGCCCTAATTAAAAATGACATATTTGATCAGCTGTCTAATTGCCAGTTGGCCAAAAAGGGGAGCTCAACAGCTGATGCTGTGAGCCAATTCCATCTATTGATAGACCACATTTGCATGAAGATGATCTCGCAGCCAATCGCAGTTCAGCTCGATTTTGCTGCTGCTTTTGATTGCATTCGAGTTGACACACTTATGAAGATTCTGGAAGGACTGAAAGTACCAGCTTCCTACCTCCAGATGATAGAAAACCTCCTGTATAATAAGGAGGTGTTTTTGTCTCTGTATGGGAGGGTGTCCCCATGATTTAAGCCTGTTGTTTCTATTCATCAGGGCTCTCCTCTGAGTGTGCTCCTTTTCAATGCCTATGTGAACCCCTCCTGCTAAGCATCAAGACATCTCTTAAAGGGATATCCATACCTTTGCTGAAAGAGAAGGTAGTCTCCTATATGAATGATGTAGTGGTTTTTCTTGCTTCACAGGAGGAGCTTGCTGGACTAGAGGAGCTCTTGGACCAATTCGAATGTGAATTTGGTCTAAGAGTCAACAAAGAAAAATCTGGTCGATTATGACCAGCAAGCAAATTCCCAGCATATATTAGGCTTCACCTCAGAAGTTCCTGGGTTTTCATCTAGCCCCCCCTCCCATCTAAAATGAGGAAAAAAATTGGGAAATGATTTAATGACTAAGATAACAAAATTTATTTGATCATTGGAGAAGATTTATTTGTCTTTGTTCAGGAAAATCACACTGATGAATGCTGTCATGCTCCCCAAGATTACATACTTCCTTGCAGGCTTCTCACTGACAAAAGCCTTTATAAGAACGTCGAAACCCAAGGTAGGAAGCCATGTTGGGGGAAGCTTATGTCATCAGCCTGCACTACCTACAGAAACCTAAACAGATGAATGGCATAGGATTACACTCAGTCAAAATCTTATTAATACAATAATTTCATAATGTACTTACCAGATTATTTATGAAAAACCCAGATATGGAAGGGCCAATATTCTCAGAAGAAATAACTCCTACTGACAGGCCACCTCTGAAAAGTGGAAGGCTCTGGATTTAAAAGTAAATCTCTATAGTATTTAACAATCTAAAAATGAAGAATCCATAAACAAGGTTTAATATCAAACTAAACTACTGGAACACATATGATCTTATGAATCCAGAAGAAACTAAAATTGACAATATTCTTTTGATTGGAATATTGAGGTTCTCCAGGTTGACCAAACATCTAAAATTGGAACTGAGGTTTGTTGATTTTTTAATCAAGGTTAACCTTGGGGCCTTGCCTACAGCTGACTTCCTACATAGTAAAAAGAATTTGTAGGCATAATGATGAGACAATGGCACATATATTGGAGGAGAGTCAAATTTAAAATAGCATAAGAAATACTTTTAAATTTTTCATTAAAACAAAGAATCAGCTTGTGTAAATTTGACTAAGGCCTTCAAGAGTGGACATTTAGGGGTCATAAGATTGGCAACATTAATATTTTTTCCCATTTGGTCATTGAGAAATAAGATTATCTTCGAAAGTGGAGAAGAATATGACATGATGAAAATGTCTTTACACTTATTAAAAGAAATTAAAGAATTAGACCAAACATTTTCTCAGAATTGGATATTCAACTAGACCTGGTTCATAAAAAACCTAAAACAAAGTGTAGTACAGATGATGAAAGGAATATAAAGTTGTAAATCCACAAATACTGAGAAAATTTAATGAACCATTTACCTAAAACATTCTAGATAAACTTTATATGGAAGAGATCCAAGCACTATAAAATGCCATTATAAAGTTACTCACCAAATTGGTGAATAATAGGAAAGGGCTTTCATTTGATTAACAGATCAGTTTTAATCAATGACTCAATCAATATATTAAGACTGCTTTAACAATGCTTAATAGTAACCGATTTGTTTACTGTAAAGTATCTATGATATATTTCATGTAATTTTTAGTCTTACATATTCTATGAAAACCTGCTTTTAAGTAATTTTTATTAATGCAAACCCTATATTGGATTGGCTAACCTCATGATCTCTAAGTAAAGTGTATGGTTTTCATATATGGTTCATAATGATTAATCTCTTGATATTTAAAATGTTAAATTAATACCCACAGAAACATTGGAAATGCTCTTCACTTGATAAGATAAAGCTCCATAGACTAAATGGCCAAATATGTTTGTAATCATTGTCCACATGTTCATAAATTAAACAAACTTATATGTGTTTGAATTGACTAACACCATCATATATGTGATATACATGATCAGATTAATGTAAATGGGCCACTACTATGATTTCTGGAATGGGAAGTTATATGTCTTCAATTTCTGGTGATAACTAATGTCTCAATGTAATTGATGTGAAATTAATTGTTTTTTGTTTATATATACAAGCAAAACCTCTGATTTTGTTGATTGGTCTCCTTAGAGATTGATATGTAAATGTCCTTTTTGTAAATGATTCTTATGGTTTGTGAATAAAATTTCCTTTTGAAAGATAAACAATATAACTGTGATAATATTCATAAATTATAAAAGAGGGATACTCATGTGAGAATGATCACATTATATAATTTTAATGGGAATTTAATTTTTAAAATTTTAAAAGTTAAATGTTTTATAGGATGGAGTACAGACAATAATACTATTGTTTATTTTTATATATTAGTATTTTAAATATTATTGAGTTTATTCCAAAGTTGTTGTTTTTTTGTTTTATATATATATAAGTATAGAATTATATATATATATATATATATATATATTCTATACTTATATATATATAAAATATATATATATATATATATATATATATTGTAACCATATATTTTAGTATAAAATATATTAACTGATGTAACTAGTATAAAAATTTCTCTTTCTTCTTTTGGTGATTTGATTGGCTTGAGCTGCATTTTGAACAGATTACTCTCTTATATTGTTTTAATAAATTTAAATTTGCTTCTTCCCATATACTAACTTATATCAAAACGTTTAACTTTTTAAAATTTGACAACACATTAAAATTTGGTAAAATATTATTAAAAATAATATTTTGTTTTATTTGTTTAAAATGATCTTAAATTACTATTTCCATTGAATTAAAAAACCATTTGTTCAATTAAAATTAATTATTAAAAATAAATACAGTAATTACGTATGCGTCTCAATGTAATAAAAGAAAAGAGCGCGAATTTAAGGAACATCGTCTGTTAGTTTGTTTTTTGGAGGGAAAAAGAAAAGAAAATGGTAAAAGCAAATGGTGTAAATTTGATAAGCTTATTTTAAAATAGTTAATAAGTAAACGGATTACCACAAAATTTGCTATAAACGTAAATATAACATAGTGGTAATCAATTATAAGATGAATTGCTAAATTTAAAAGTCTGTTCAAGTCGGCTGGCCAAGTGGATCGAATCACCGGTAATAAATTTTCCAATATTACATTTTTAAAATGTCGGAGCTTCCCAGTTTAAGTTTGAAAGAATTAAATACAAGATTTTGGTATGTTTTGAAATATTTATTATTCTACAATTTGGAAAAATTAAATAAGTATTTTAATTACAGAAGTTTTATGAATATGAAAATTTGTTTTTTAAAAAAAAAGAATTTTAAGTTAAAGTAAAACGTTAAAGTTATCAAAATATTTTAATATTTCCGTTTTTTAATTCTAATAAAATATAATATTGATTGATATTTAACTTTACAATGCCAGTAATATTTGCTAGTTAATTTGTTTAACATTTGGATAATAAACATTCTTCAAATAATTAATCAAAGCTATTTTATAATTTTATCGTCGGTTTGAAATGAATAAATTAATTGCTGTAATTAGTATTCCTGGATTAACGCGTGGATAAATAAATACTTGCATGGATGTGATAAACTTGGAACACTTTTGATAGAGAAATGTAGAGATTAATAACTTTATGAAAAACATTTTCATTTAAATTCTGCGTATCATGTTTTGAAATTGTTTCATGTTTATGTAGCCACGTAAAATCGTTAATCTAATAGTGATTATAATAACTAATACGAATGGATAAAATTGCATGTATGGAATTTGACTATAATTATAGCTATTACTTCATATACTTACTGTTCTACACATCGTACATGGATTCCACGGATCACATTAGGAGTTATAAAATGCTATACAATCCAATTTGTGATACACACATCTGCTAAAATTCATGTATTGAACTATAAATGCTATACATTTAGTTTTATCACACACACACCGTTAAATTTTATATATTTGATGAATAATACATTAATTTAATTTTATCGTTATATGAACTTGCATATGAAGTTCATAAGTTATATTTTATTAAGTTTAAATTAATAAGGGTTGAATAAAATATTTATTCAAGAGAATAGCGCTTGCGGAAAAGCTTAAAAGTACTAAATGAATTCATGAGATGTATCAATCTTTATGAGATATTTTTGTGAGTCTTTCCAGATTTATATTCCTATGCCAATATTACTTATATTATATTACACATGTTTATTTTAAGCAAGATAAGTAGTACATTAGTTGTCCTGATTAGCGTAACATTTTATTATGCAAGAACCCACATTTGCTAAAGTGTTAGTGTATTCTGAATAGTCAGAAGAACTGAGGAGGATGATTTTGCACTTTAATGTGAAGTAAATAGTAATGTTGTTTTAGAATGTTAAAGGGCTTTAATCTGTGCTGGTGGTTAATCCGCAGATTATTTTAATTGCCATTTTTGTATTTTACACACATTCCTGCGCTGGTGGTTAATCCGCGGAATTGTGTGATTATACGTATTACTTTATGATGGTGTTTAAATACACAAAACGTTTAGTATTATTTAATTCCTACGTGTAGATGAATGCATCCACAGGAATATGTTTTGCTTCACAGATATAAGTTGGGCAAAGTATTTTAGTTAATCTGCTAAATCATCTTCTTCATTTGTAAGCATAATTTATCGGTTAGATTATTAAATGGTAGCAGGACATTCTATTCAAGTACTTCATAATAATTAACTGTTGGTTGATTATTATTTACCGGAACGTAAGTTTAAATTGTCACTTTAATTAATGATTACATTATAGCTAAATCATACAGACATCATATGATTTATTATATTATTATAGGTGTACAGTAGGGATTTATTGAATCTGGAAATGACGTTCAATATTTCATGAATTGATGCTGAATTTATTATAAATTCCTCAATATTCAGTATATAAAATTGAAATATAAGGTGGGATTAGGTTTTTAAATACTGTACCTATGAGATGTATTGAAGAAAGTCGATTGAATTATAATTTATTTATTTGATTTGTTTATTTATGTTTTATTTAGAATATTGAAATTAATTACTTATTGTTCATAAATTTGTAAATAAACGTTGATTTATAATTAAACTTACTGTGCCGTTGCTATGTGTCATTCATAAAATCAGAAATCATAAACTTTGGATAGAGCATACATTGAAGAGCATACATTGAAGTACATATTATTGTCTACATGATATAAGAGTTTATTAATATTTTTGAGAAAACATTAAGATGCTTTTCGTCTTTGGTAGTTTATGATTGGTAAGGTACAATAAAATCCCATTTACCTTTTCCATCATTGTGGCTTTGCGTAGTTGATTCTAGTATAAAATTATAAATGAATTATTAAACTTGTAAACAGATTTACCAAATAATGACATGATTAAATATATTTACTTAACGTTTTTAAATTGTCATTTGTCAGTATAATAAGAGTCTCAGTAATATGATAAACTATAAAATCAGAACCCAAGTATTTATGTTTATTTATTGCAAAGCTTTACCTGGACTAGCATTTGTATTAGAAATCATATAGATGGTTTAAAATTTCATAATCTTATGTAGTTCCACAAATTACGCCATCTTGTACATGGTCGGCCATAGGGTCGCATACCATAAAAATCGCAAATTAAGGTTTAAAAGTAATAACATTGCACTTATAATTTGTTTAATGTGTTTTATAATACTACTATGATAGTTCTTCGCGGTACACCCTGGCTGCGATTAAATTGAATCATAAAAGTTTATGTTAGATCATTAGTTTGGTCTATGGTAAGTTGCTCCAGATGTTGATTGTGGTCTTTGGTGCATAAAATAGATAGCATGATATGCTTTTGGTTACAGCTTTTAATAGCTGACAATAATTGAGTGAGAGTTGATCAGTGATCAAGGTTACAATTCTTAGTGCACTTACGTTACGTGATTGAGACCACACAATCAAATGGTTACAATTTTTGGGTGCCGCAATGTGTTCGACACGAGAGGTAGTTGAGAGGGCAATTTATGGTCACAATCTTGGCTGCCCAATTACAGGGGCCTTCGGTGGCCATTAGCTGGCCATCCGAATTTACGGTTACAATATATATATATATATATATATATATATATATATATATATATATATAAAAAATGCCATTTTCATTTTAGGAACTGATAAGATCTACACTTGACTTGAAGAAACTACTGCACTATTATTATGAACAAAATTTTAATAATCATGTAACCATGTTGTCAATAAAGAATTAAAATTTTAACTTAAATTAGTTTTATTTTAACACACACACACACAGTTTTTGAATTGATTATTTCAGTTGTAATTTACATACTCCAAGAATTGAATTTCAAATAGGATGCAGCTTCCATTTCCTTAGTAAAAATCATACAATTGTAATATTATGTGTTCATATTTTTTTGAGAAATGCAATACATAAGTATTGAGACTAATGCTGGATTTGCATTCCCAATCATCAGACAAGATGGTTGCAACAAAAGTATCCTTACTATTGCTTTTAATAAAGTGTTTTGGCTGGTTTTGTAATCAGTATTTTTAGAAATGAAGACTAAGACTAACGAATTAATAAATTATTCCTAATTAAATTTTCTTTCCTTCTACCTACATCATAAATTGGCTAACTTTACAACAAAAATTATGTTCCCTTTTCTAACTAATCAAATGTCATGAAGTTTTTCTTACATGTAATTAGAATCCATTTAAATTAATTATTGGAAAACTTATGTAATGTATATTTTATCCGGATTCAGATAATCTTGCTTTTACATTTATAGAAATTATTTTTAAAAGCTATTATGATTATTTTTTATAATTTTATAATTTATATAATCTTCCAATATCGTAATTTCATTAGTTATTTGTTACTTCCAAAATATCTCTTATGGTACTCTATGGTTGTTGGTTAAGTAAAACATTAGTAAACCTTATATATTTCTCCAATATACATACACAAAAAATAGTATGTCCACATATATTTATTTTGTCAAATTTCTAATTTAGTATAGGGCAAATATGCAATTATGTGTAATGAGCTTTTAATTATTGTATAGATTGTAATATTTTCATTTCCACCTATGAATAATTTCAATAGCCATCTATCTCTTTATTTAACTATAAGAAAGAACATGTTAATAGTATATGTCTGCCTAAAATGTTTTAGTGACACTTTTAATTAATTTATCTTTATTAGTTTTACTATAGTAATAACGAATTTCCTCTGACAATCTCCAGAAATTTTTGATCATCAATGATAGTTTATTTTCTATTAAAACTCTTTTCTTTATAATTTTACTTTAATTAATATATTTTTAACACATTGAAATACAATTTACTATTAACAAATATTAAGATATTTTTTAAGTAAACTATATTTTATTTTAAAACTTTTTTGACATTGAATATGATATAATTACCATATTACTTCGTTTTTACCCAAATTTAAGAAGCAGTAGGATTTTATGCTGAAACATTGGAAAAATAATTTAATACGATTTTATTGAAATATAAGAAACATTTTAATTTACTTAAATAGAGACTGATATAAATGCAATAAGCTCACTTTATTGATTGTGAATCTTCTTCAGATATATTTTCACTTTTAGAACTTGAATTCTCATCTCCACCGTTCCACCAGAGTACATCATCTTTAGTATCATTTAAATAAATAACAATGCAACGTTTCAAGAAAGATTTTTTTGATAATTGTTTAGGAATATTTTTCCATGACTGCAAAATCCACTGAGATATTGTAAAAAATGAATATCATTTTATTTTACTAGAGACTGCCAGAGGATGATCTCAATTTAACCATGCTTCATAATTCTGTTGGTGGTTAGAATTTACAAGTGATACCTCTTGGCATTATTACACGATCACAATTATTTTTTTAACTTTAAGCTTAATGTTATCCATTTATATGGTAAATTGCAGCTGAATGTTATAATTTCATTACCAATTTGTTTACATGAAAAAGTAATTTTTATTGAAATCTGAATCATTCTTCTAAAATAATTAATATTTGTACAAATTTTCTGGAAAAAAATAAATATGTGTAAAAAATACTCTAAAACATTTGTTTTCACATTGTAATTAGAAACAAAAACATCAGGAACTGTCAAGCACCTCACATTAAATTTAAATCTTATTAATTTATCAGTTGTAAAAAAATTAAAGGTTATTCAGTGCAGGTTTCTTGATAGTATAATGGTAAACTTGGGAAAATAATATTAGAAGATTATAAAACATTCACTTTCATTTTCAAATTCGTAATGAATATATCATGAACTATCAACATGATTTTATTAGTTGTAAAAAAAAAAAATAAGATTATTCAGTAAAGTTTTCACAATAAAATAGTGATAAAGTCAGCAAAATAACTTTTAAAAATAATAATTTAAGTGATAGTTAAAACAATTTAGAAAATTAATCCACCAAATATTCTCATTTAATGTTAAATTAAAAAATATTTAATTCACTATTCTACACTGTAATATGAATTTTAGTCCTGTCTGCATGTACAGAATCAAGCAAAGCACTGCGGACATAATATGTTAATATTTTTTGTTTTGAATTTAAGATGCATCCTTTTTTACAGGTCAAAAAAATTGAAAAAAAATATATTCAAAATAATATGATAATTCAATGTTTTACTTTTATTTTTAACCACATTATTAAAGCTATTTTTGCTGTATTATATCTAGACTATGAGTTAGTGTTATCATTTTTTGTTAGCGGAAAAAAATGCTTATGAAATATTGTTGATTATACTGAAATGCAAGTTTTTTTATTTCTTCACAAACTAATAATTTTTAATCACTTTTCCTTCTTTCAATAGAAATAATTTACTTATGTAAATTTATCCATAAATAATTGTTATTTTATGGTTTTTATTTAATCTTAGAGTAATATATTTTTTATAATACGACAGATTCTGAAAATTTTACTCTTCTTTTGTTACACTATTTTTGTAACATAATGTTGTTCCATATAGTTTTTTACCACACCTATTTCAATTTTTTTATGTAACATGAATTTTCTTAATAATACTTATTTTTTAATTAGTTTTTTCAATTCAGTTTAATTTGTTAGTTGTAGTTGAATAGGTTTTTAATGTCAGATTCATAGTGCTCATAGGCATTGGAAAATATTGTAGTATGTCTATGTAAAATGTAATTTATTAAAATTAATTATTTACAATTGCCACTTTTTATAAAATTGTATACTATATCATTTTTTGTTAATGGCATGGTTATTGTTAATTATAAACTAGGGTTCCTTTATCTTGAATTTTCTGTTATCTCTTTTGATGATGACCATTATTACATTTATTGTGTCAAAAATATGGACAGATAGTTGTTGGTGCTTCAAAGCAATAGATTCTCTTCTCATTGATTTTGGCATTCTTGTATAAGTATTTGTCTTGGAACAGCCTGATAACTATATTGGCCCTATTGTCTTTTTTATAACTAATTCAAATTACCATCATTTTTGATACTCATTTTATTTTGAAATCATATGGTCCAAAAGTAATTTCATTTATCATGAAATGTGGTCTATATCATACAAGATTTGCATGACCATTTTTTTCAAGTGAAATAACTTCAAGATTTATAGTTGAATATCTGAAAACAAACACATCCCCCCCCCCTTCATGCCCCTTCTCTACCAAGAATTACATTTCTGGTATAAATCAGGAGAAAATAATGTTACATATGGCAAGTTAAATGCAACCTGAAGCAATTGGAAAATTTATTCATAAGTATAAGAATTAAATATAATTTTCCATTTTGAATATATACTATAATTATTGATATAAATTTAGAAGAGCAATATTGATATGTTCTAGTGATTTATTATTGGAGAAAGAATTAGAATTGATAAAAAAGGAATGTTATTTAAATGAATATCCAAATAAGATTATTGAAAAAAATTTTTCAGATTATAATTTGAATTTAATTAAAAAGAAGATTAAAGGGGAAAATAAAATTGATAATAATGTTAATAATATTAATAAAATTTACATAGGATTTAAAGTATCAAAAAATATTTTTATTAGGATTAAAAATATTTGTAAAAAAATTAATAATAAATTTAACATTAAATTACTCCCAGTATATAAAAAAAGAAAGATTTAAAAAAGCTGATTAATGTTAGTGAAAAGAATGATATGCTTGAAGCTATGAAAGGTGTATATATGATAAAATGTTTAGACTGCTGGAATGTTGGTAAAAGTATTTCTTATATTGGAAGAGCGTCGTGAAGGGAAAGAGTCTGAAAACAAGATTAAAACAACATTTATCTGATAAAAAATCTGCAATTTTTTTTCATAAGTGTAAATCTGGTCACATTAATTACAAAATAGAACTTTTAGAAACAGTAATTAATTATAAAGAAAGATTTTTAAAGGAAAATTTTTATATTAAGGAATTTAAACCATATATGAATAAAAAACTAATTGATTTTATAAAAAAATAAAAACTAGTCACATTATTTACAAAAAAAAAAAAATAGAACTTTTAGAAACAATAGTTAATTATAAAGTAAGTTTTAAAAAAAAAAGAAAAAAATTTTTATAGTAGGGAATTTAAACAATATAGGAATAAAAGAAAAAAAACTAATTGATTGTTGTGGGTGATGGGACTGGTTTTTGAGATATTTTATCTAAATATAATTTAAACAGAGTGTTTTAAATAGAAGTTTAAATTGTAGGTTGTTTTAAATAGAGGAAGGTAATGTTCTAATGTTTTATATTAAATTTATGTTTTTGTATTGAGAAGATTTGAAATATATGTAGAGTTTAATGATTGTATTATGTTTTGTTTTATTTGTTTTATTATTTTTTATATTTTAGTGGCTTGAAAAAGACTATAAGGAAGTAAATAGTCGAAACGTTGCTCTTGATATTAATTTCATATAGTCATAATAAAAAAAACAAGTTTTTTAAAGAAAATTGGTTTGTGATTTTATATTTTGATAAATTTATTCATTATCACAGTATAACATATAGGAAAACAGTCATCTACATAGTACAATATTAAGAATATTAATCAATCTTTATACATCCCTTCATTATCTTTCTTTTAAACCTTAAAGCACTATCAGAAATAAATTAATTAATTTTATTTGTGAAATCTTTGAATTGAGAGATTAAGAAAAGCATTTTCTTTCATTTATAACCTTCTCATAACATTGTGCTATTCTTTCTTTTTTCATTTTTGAAGTTGTGAATATACAAATACTGATAGTGATTTTAGCTTATCTAACAGTTTTTGTTTTACTTTCAATGTCTATTTTAGCTCCTCTTAATATAAATATTAATATTTGCTAACACCTTTATTTACTTTACTGAATGTATGATCCTTTTTCCATTTATTACATTGATATTTTTCACTTTTGGTACCTCTTATTTTGTCTCTATGAGTCACTTTTTTAATATAATGGAAAGCCTGTTTTAAAAATATTATTTTGAGGCTTATATCCATTATATCAAAAAATTCAACAATCTATTCAATTATGTATGTATCATGTTTAATAACATTCCATCATTCTGATCTTTTGTTTTTAGTCTGGATAATTGGCTTTTAACTACAAGTACAATCTTTTTAAATCCTTGGTCTTGCATCTCATCATTTGAAAAAGGCAATGAAACATATTCCTATATATGTTTAGATATCTCCTGAGGTAATTGATACAAAATACCATTTTATCTTCTTCAGTTCAATATTTCCATGTGATCAATTTGATGAGGACTTTATTTATTCTGGGCAACTCCCTGAAAATGGATATAAGCTATAGCTTCCATTGCATGTTTATTATTTGATTTAAGCCCAGATATCTATTGAGTGCACTACAATTTATTGGGTTTCTTATTTTGTTTAATTTTTCACTTTATTATTAAATTGTATTGCTTGCCTTTAATCTTAAAATGATTTGTAAACACTTTTATTTAAGTCAGAAACTTAAGGGCGGATATTGTTTAGTCAAATTTAAAATACTTTTATGAAATGGACTTTTTTCAACTGTTATACAAGTGTTAACATTGTAATATGTCAATGAAGTATTTCAGAGTAGTTAAATTGTGTGTCCATTCTAATAATTTTGGTAAGCAGAATTTCAAATGTGTTGATATTAATTTTGTGTATTTGAGAGAGTAATACATTGTTTAAAAACACCTTCCATTAAAAAGCTTCTATAATCAATTAAAATAGAAATATAAGCAAATAATTTGTTTTTTATTGTAAAGAGATTTACATGGATACAATTTTAATTCATTTTGCATGTAAAACTTTGATTTTTTAAACATTTTGTTCCTAAACAAAACAATGGTGAGATAAATTATAAAATGTTCACATTTTTAAATATCTCACAGACTATGATATTGATTTTATTTTTCATTTTAAAATTGGAATGGGAATAATTATCAAAATAATTTAATTACTTTTAAGATAAAAATTATATATATATATATATATATATATATATATATATATATTTATGCACTAGTTATGATATATATATATATATATATATATATATATATCATAACTAGTGCATTCATTCAATGTACACTATGCAAACAATTTATAAAATTGAATATGAATAATGACAAAAATATCAAAATACTAAATAATTATAAATATATATTTATAATATATTCTCGAAAATTACTTTTATTTAATGTGCATTAACAAAAGCAAGATTAATTTTCATCAATCTCTGTTGGAATTATTATATTTAATTTGAAATAACTGCAGTGACTATCCAGTTAATTCATTTTTGAATGGTCAATGTTTTTCATTTTTAGTTAACTATAAAAAACCCAATTGTGATTCAAGAAAACACTTACACCTGGGTCTCAATTTATGCAGATTATTTTAATGCGATTTTTTAAGTTGTGCGATTCATGTTTTTTCTTAATATCTTTCATATTTCACTATATTTATTAGATATCAAGATCTTTAAATTATTAATAACTTCATTTGACTTGAAATACTTTTTTTTTCAAAAATATAATGTTATATTAGCAGCTAACATGAATATGGCCTGAAGCTGTATTTAGAATATTAGCTTCTATATAAATAACCTACTTATACTAATGAGTAAATAATAATAATAATAATAGATTTATATTTACATATAAAAATATCGCAATCAATATTCAAAAATTTTAAACTTTTAAAATGTATTTTGTTAATTATAGCAGAAATAAATATTTTTTTAGATTTTTAAAATAAATAATAACGAAGATTTTATTGATTTTATAAATTGAAAATAATCTTTCTAATGATAATCTCTAACCTTTTTGTTTTGATTATGATCTCATTTTTAATATAGAAACAAAAAACAATTAACACAGACCAAGACTGAAAGTGGCACTAGTTGTATGTCACATGACAAATCTAATCTCTTAACATTTCACAAACAAATGCATATTGTCAAATAGCCAAATAACTGCTAATGATTAAAATATGTATGAAAAAATGTAAAATTAAATACTGTAGTCAATAAAAAAAGGAAAAAAAAGTTTGTCTTGTATTATTTTTTTCAAATATTTGCAATTTTTTATTAGTCATACTTTATTTCCTTATTTTTTTAATGCGAATTTTAAAGTAATTTTTTTTTCTTGCTTTGCTTTTATGCGATTTCTGAAAATTACAACCCCTATCCCCATTTTCAAGGTAAAATAAGTCTATTTTTGCGTGATTTCTTTTGTGTGCATTTTTTTGAGGAACCTATCTACCACAGAAAATGAGACCCAGGTGTATTTTTGTTTTCTGTTAATAGCTCTAAACAGACTTATTTATTTTATATTTTTATGACAAATGCTACGAGAGAAAGTACCTGAAGCCTTATCTATGATTGGCCCTCTCCAGCTTCAAGCTATGGCTCTTTTCAGTGAGGAGCTAAGATATTAGATTCAAAATACTAACTCAAGCCAAGCAATTATCTAATTTTTAAATATTAAGAAAAAGATCTAAATCATTAGATATCTCCATGTCTTTAAATTCAGTTTCTTAACTAAGGAAACTACATGGGGCTGAACTAAATTCAGTGATCCCATATATTAATAGTTTTAGCAATTAAATACAGCCAAATCCATAATAGCAAAATTATAATATTAGTAAAAATATGCCACCTGACCTATATAGCTTGCATTACCAATATGTAATATATAAAGAGCCTGCTAATACCTCTAAACAAGCTTTTTTTATGATAAATGTTTTTATAATAAAACAAATATTGAAATATTTTTCCTAGATTTATACTTTAAAAAATAAAATTTGAGAAAGTACTACCAGTCTTAGGAAGTTAGTAATAAGTTAAATGAAAAAAATATTCAAGTTTATAAATTTAATTTAAATTTAATTCAATTTAATTTGGTTGTATTGTGTATTAATTTATAATTTATCATAACAAAATAACAAATATATATATATATACATAAATAAGCTTGTTTAGACTTATTAGCAGACTCTTTATATATTACATATTGATAATGCAAGCTATATTGATCATGTGACATGTGACTGATTTTTAGTAATATTATAATTTTGTTATTAGAGCTTTAGCTATATTTAATTGCTAAACCTACTAATATATGGGATCACTAAATATGGTTCAGTCCCATATAATTTATTTAATTAATGAGCTGAATTTGAAAACATGGAGGTGTCTAAAATTTAGATATTTTTCTTAATATTTAAAAATTAGATAAATGCTTGGCTTGAGTTAGTATTTTGAATCTATTGTTCTAGCTCCTCACTGAAGAGAGCCATAGCTTGAAACTGGAGTGGAGATGGGGAAAATCATAGATAAAGACCTAAGATACTTTCTCTTGCAGTATTTATCATAAATAAATAAGCTTGATTAGAACTACTAGCAGACTTTTTACAATTGTAGCATTTATCATAAATAAATAAGCTTGTTTAGAGCTATTAGCAGACTCTTTATATATATATATATATATATATATATATATATATATATATATATATATATATATTGTAACAGTCAAAATATAACAATTCATCTAACATGAGCTGGAACTCAATGAAACGTACATCAACCTACCATTCAAACCCATTCCACAAGCTCCATATCAAACACCTAATGAATAACAAATAGTGATGGCACATGAGAATTAATTCTTAAGTCTAGCTGACTAGAAAAGTGAAAGAGACAATGAGATATGTTTAATACAAGAATGCACATATATGTCGGGATGTTTGGAAGTGGAGATGAGATAATTTGAACAACATAAGTGGCTTGAATAATGATAAAATATTTAATAAAACATTTAATGAACAGTAAATTACTTAGATATTTATTTGACTGCACTTATGAATAAATCACATATTATATGTCACTAAATATATTTGATGGGTTAGATTAAGGTGCCAATCATTTTATCACAAAACAAACTTACACATTTTTAAATTAATGGTTTAGTGGTGGCTCTGAAAGGTGATGATGAGTGTAAAGAATTATGAATTATTCTAGGAAAGGTGCCAATCATTATATATATATAAAAAAAAAAAAAAAAAAATATAAAATATATATATATATATATATATTATACAAACTATTTTCACAATGTTTCACTTGTGAAAATCAAAATATATCTTTTAAAAATGGTTTAACCACAGAGTACAACATTTATGAGGGTTTAGTAAAATAATATACATTTAAATCAAGTATCTTTTATTAGCGAACATAATACTGTTAAGTATTCTTTAAATTCAAACTTTAAAAAGACTAGAATGCTTTTTTTTCTAAAAATATGTATATTCTTAAATGAGTGGGATGAATTACGATGGTGGGATTTTACAAAAAAATAAGAAAAAATAATATTATTAATTAAAATAATCACGATTATTGGAAAGACACACATATATATATATTGAAACAGTATGATTTGATCATCATACGTTTTACCTATTCTATAAAATAGCAGTCTTGATTTCCCTAGTTCAAACCCTAAAGGTAGACATATATATATATAATATATTTGGGAATTTAACATATATAAAAGCGTATATTTATGCGTATATGTGTGTAATTGTTTATGCACACACATCTGCTATGATTGTATACACACTTTGTAATATTTTTATTTGCTAAAAAGTGTATATTCACATCTGATTGATATTATATAATGACACACCTTATAATTTTATAAATATTTATCTTATGATTTTAAATAATTAAAAAGGTTTTAAGCTGTGAAAATTGTATTATATAAGAACATAACTCTCTAAATTATTTCAAACTGTCTTTGAAGTTACCCAATTACTTAATTATGTATAGCAATTAAATACAAATGTAGATTTCTCACATGTATGTTAAAATGTTGGCAGTTTAAATCCCTTTCAAGAAAAAAAAGAGAAGAAATTCAATGTTTAAAGAAAAAAAAGAACTTTGTCAATCTTATGAGACACCGCCTGTATAAATTCAGACTTTATGTTTCGTAATAAAATAAAAAGTGGACAGTTAAACCTGCAATAAAATCCAGCTGAACTTGAATCTGGTGAAATAAAAAAGGAACAATTAGTAAACATTAAACCTGAAATCAATCTAACCAATTCGTTTGAAGTGAATGAAATTAAGACTTCTTAAGTTTTAAAGTCCAAAAATAAAGATTGTGAATGAGCTGTAAGAGGGGGGGTTAAAGAAATATAAAAAGTCCAGTTGAAAAGAAATCGTTATTCCATTTTGCTTTTACTCTCATATTAATCTTTACCCAGGAAGTTTACCTAGTTTTTGATATGGAAACCAGCGGCTAGAGAAGCAAAAGCCACCTTCCTGGTGGCTAGAACATTTGTGGAGACCGGAGACACAAACCACAGCCCTACTGAAAGAATAGCCCATCGATGAACCAGCTCAGATAAATCAGTCCATACATGTGTGTTTCAGACTGCCAAGCTGCAAGCCATCAGATAAATAATCGGTAACCACTTCTCAATCAAGCTAAATCTAAAAGTTATAGCAATCTATAAATCTTTTCTAAAGCTAGCTATATAATAAATAATGTGCACAAACTCTTAAATTCAAATCTTATAAATTAATCACTCTATGTTCAAAAAAGTGTATTCTCTCTTAAAGTAATTAACTGCATTAGATAAACGTATCTCAACCTGTATAATTTTAAAATGCTTTGAAAGTTAAAATGTAAATCTTGCTTGATCTCAAATTCTTAAATCTTTTTAAATTCAACTTATAAAAGCTTATTTGCGTTATTATTTTCTCTATTTATGTATATACTTTTGCATATATATATATTGTAACGAGCACAGACGTTCGTTACATTGTTTTTTTTTTTATTTATTAAACATGAAAGTAAATTAAAAAGTTCGCATTTAAAAATTTTCTTTAAGAATTAAAAATTGAAATTAAATATCATCTTAAACTCGTATATATTAAATCGCACAGATAATGAAAAATTATTAAAATAAAACTTTATTAAAGAAAAAGTATTTTAAAACTAAATTTTAAAAAGATTTGGAGATAAAATTATATCTTTAAATTTATCTTTAAATATATCTTTGATTTGGAAAACAGGTTAATTAATCAGAAATGGAAATGATAAATTTAATTAGTCAAATGTAAACCAGCCTTGGGCATTTAAATGTAAAAACATCGGTCAGATAGGAAAACAATAGAAACTTTTAGCAAATGAAATAAATCCATTGGGAAATCGGACCTCAACGAAAAGGATCATCACATCGATAACGTAATGTTAAGTCAATCTTTCAAAGTAATATAAAAAGACAAGTTTGGAAATTATTGGTTAATTATTATTGATTATTTACGATGTGACAGATATGTGTTAGTGCGGAAGTGAAGGAGAAGGGATTGAAAAAGACGTACGTTCAATCCCTTCAGTTGTTATAAAATGGAAAAATGAAACATCGCTTTTCTTATATTCAGAGGACCACTTGATCATCGGGAAATTTAACGCTGGATTTCAAATGGCAAGCAACTGTAAAAGATGAACATTTCTAAAACCGTAAGAACTTTATAAAATATAACGAACAATATTAATTTGAAAACACTAAGAACTTTAAATTTTAAACTTTCCTAGTTTTTTGTTACAAATAGAATCCTATCTGACCAAACTAAATTCTTTATTAATAGTGTTATTTGATGTATTTTTTTTCTTATTTATGTAAAATCATTTCCATTTATTTATTTTTTTATTCTTTAAGTTTTTATCATGATTTTTTGTTTTTCGTTAAATTAATTATATAAATGTTAAACTTAAGTCGGGCGTGAATGGCTGTATAGATTTGTAAAGTTATATTAGGGGAGGGTAATCTTAGGTTATTTGTGTCATTGTTAAATTGGGTCAATAGATTGGATATATTGATGTAGTTAGTAGATGTAGTTGGAGATTCGCTACTGGCAGAATCGCTTCATATGCCGCGCTCTCCCGTTTTGCCTATGGAAGGAATTATAAGACGCAGAGCGCAGTTCCTTTCTATGGAGTTTTTTTTATTGCTCTTCTTGTCAGATAGATGTCATATTCCTATTTGATGTGAGGCAATTTCTTCTCTTAACTTTTTGGTGCCGCCGTATTTCGTATTACATTGAATACATCGGTGTATCAGATGGATTGGCACCAGTTTGGCTGCGATTTTTAGCCTAAGGTTAAATAGGGATAGAATGTTTATTTTCAAAAGCAAATTTATGTAGTCTATTCATACTCGACACTAAATAAAAATGCATTAAATTTAAGTTGTTTATAGACGTTTGCATGGATTCGTTATCGGTTAATTATGTTTTGGATTTCATATTTGATCAAAATATATAGACATTTGATAAATAATGATACCTTACTGGTGAGTATCTAAAATGTATTTATTCGGATGTCTTTTGAGTTATTGGTGACAATGCAAGTATCTTATGGTGAATACTATTGGGTTACGTATAAATTTCCCTCCGCAATTGTCAGTAATCGATAATTTTGTATTTTGATCGTTTATGTTTATGTTGAAATGTTTTTGACAGTGTAATCTATGTAACCGATCTATATTCAACATTATAAACAAGCTTTCATAAATTTATCTGTGCGAACTTAATTAAAATGTAAAATTAGAATATAATAGTAATTAAATGTAAATTAAAGTCAAAAATCAAAGTTAAAAATGTAGGTTAAATTTTGAAATGTAAAACTAATACTAAAATAATTTTAAATCTTATATATATGTGAAATAAATAAATGTTTGTGTGTTAATTACTGGCAGTGGCTTTTTATATATATATACTCTCAGATTATATTTTTAAATCTCTGCTATTCCACTGAGCTAGTGACATGGGCTAACGACCGAAATCAAAATTTAAAAAAAAAAAAAAAATTTTTTTTGACTTACGTATCTGTCTACTTTATAAATTTTTCTAGGTTCAAATGCCTAGATGGCACCCTGTAGTGCAGTTTACGTAAGTCTACATTCTCCGGATCGTTACAATATATATATATTGTTAAAATGCATTTATTGATTTATGCTTTGCCTTCAGAGCAGAGATTATTCATTATTATAAACTTAAAGAGACGTTTTGTTCTCAAGTAAAGTAATGTATGCCGTTTGGCATATCTATTGATAGTCTCTGGTCCGAAACCATTTGAGCTACTATGTTTAGCTTAATATCGCATATATGTTGCTTATTAAAAGTTTGTTTAGTTAAATAAGGGAGAGTGATAATTTAAGGCATATTCAGTAGTTAGCCAAGTTTAAGCCCCAGATATGCTTTAGACCCCATTAGTGTATTTTCATAGAATATGTAGTTAATTAATAAACTAGATCATTTTTAATAAAGTCCTCTGTAGCACAATTTCAGTGTTTATTTAACTAACTGGCGTAGGGTAGTTTGCAGAAGAAACTATAGATTTTGCGCTTTACTAATTGTAATAATTAATATTTAGAAAGCATTGTGAATGAGTTTTTACAAAGCACTGAGGTGCATTCCGCCTTGCTATCATATAATTATTAAGGTAAGATTAGGTTTTAAGGGTTATCTTATCATCCCTAGTTTGGACAGCTTTCTCTTGAATGGGATAATTTTTAAGGGTCATTCCCATTACCTCTTTCAGAACTGGAACACCGAGTCTAGCATCGTATATTATGGCTGTTCGATCCGAACTAAAAGTTCGCATATAGCCGGCGACCGGTAAATGAGAACCAAGTAAACATTGCTGAATCTCATGAGTAAAGGCACATTCAAGCTGCACCTCTGATGTAATTCGCATAGCGCCATGGCCTCCGACGTTATGCTACAAATGCCAGTTCATCTGCTGTTATATTAACTGTTCAGCATTAATCTGAACCTAAGATCTAGTTTATATAAGAATATCTACATAAAGAGCACATCGACTGCTCATCACGTAATGATAAATTTAAGTACACATTGTATAAAGTTGCCACTCTCTTAAAATTTAACCCTTAATAAACTGAGTAAGAATGACAGAACATAAGTTAGACATCAGTGTAGACTTAAAAATAATTATTAATGTATAAACGATATAATAAATGATGATCGTTATGTACCATTGATTACAGAACGTGTAGTTCGTATTTTCACCATCCCACCTGCAAGTGGAATATGCAGTATATTAAATTGTTATTGTTTGTGTTTTGTCAATATTAAATAATTTTAAAACTTATTAACATCTGCAGTATTATTCACTTCATTTATATTAAATCACGATCCATAACTATTAATATATATATATATATATATATATATATATAATATATATATATATATATATATATATATATATTGGATAATCAACCATAGGTTGTGTGAGTGTGTTGGGTTAAGTTATAAACATTCAGTTAATTATCCCTGAGTCTCTCGTTTTACCCTTTGCTATTGCCAGTGTGCAAATTAAGAAATTACAAGTGTGACCTCATATATGTCATTCATAAGATAGTAAGTCAGGGAGTGTTGGTGAAGGAGCTGAGGTGTGGTCAGATTTGGTCTCAAACCCTTATCTAGATCAGCCTTGGTATAATTTACCAAAACTCTGGATTTTGTTGCATGGATGTTCAAATATGACTGTTACATAGTACTTTTTTTTGAGAATGTTGCCCAACTGGGGCATTCGAATATAAACCTACATACATGAGAGGGGATGTTAACACGGGTGTGTTTTCTATCATTCATTATATATGAGTGGATTTTTTTTCCGAATATGAAAGCCAAAATTGGAGTTTCATTAATTTTCTCCACGCCCTGAACTAAATGCATGTTTAGGGAAGCGGGAGAAAAGGAAAAGATAGATATGTAATTTTTTTTCACAGATATAGATCCACAAATCATAGATTTATGTTGAAACTTCAATTTTATATTTTATTGAATTATTTTATATTTACGATATACGTAGAATTTATATATATATATATATATAGGTATATTTATAATATACTTATTAGTAGTGAAAATTTTATTTAGTCTCAGAGAAGTGTTTAATTATTATTTTTCAGTATTTTTGATTTTGTGATTGATTATTATTTACAGGCAGTAGCAATTAATTTCACATTTTATCAATTATATATATATATATATATGTGCGAGTGAAAAAGTAAAATTTCGTTTAGATTATAGAATTCATAAAAAGAGTTCTAAATCCCAATGCCAATGTTAAAATCAATAATACTGCCTCAATTAATTTCGCATTTTGTCAATTATATTTATATATGCGAGTGAAAAATAAAGTTTTGTTTTAGATCATATGATTTATAATAAGATTTCTAAACATAAATGCTAGTATCGGTAGGTAGCATGAAATTTTTTTTTTTCAAGATTGTTTTATATGTGCACATTGATAATAATTTTTTTTTCCAATGGTAATTAAAAGCTGTAAGTAAATAAGAAGGGAATCTTTTTTTTAAAAATATTATATATATATACACATGTCGAGAATAGATTTTAAGTTGTATATATATATATATATATATATATATATATGTGTGTGTGTGTGTGTACCTATAATAAATTTTCAAGTGCAATTAAAAACAATAGTTAAATAGGAAGAATCTTTTTTTAAAAATATTTTATATATATGTATATGCGTGTCGAGAATAGATTTTAAATTATAATTAAAAGCAATAGCTGAATAGGAGAAATTTTTTTTCGAAATATTTTATACATATATACGCGTTTTGATGGTAATTTTTTTTTTTGTTTGTCACAAAAGGGCATTCAATTGTGATTGAAAACAATGAATGAGATTGATTTTGAATTTTATATGCAAGTAAAAATGTTTTGGAGATATTTTATATATATGTATGCATGTCAATAGTAATTTGTTTTTTGCCACAAAAGAGCGGTCAATTGCAATCGAAAGTAGTGTCTGAGATTGTTCTAATTTTATCTGCAGTTGTATATGTATGTGAGTGAAAAATGTTAATTTCTATTCTATGTTATGTGTTGTATAACACAATTTCTCAAATCAAATTCGCTAGAGTTGGAATGTAAACACACTGGCTGATTTTTTTTTTTTTTTAAAAAAGAGAAATAAAAGAGAAATTTTTAAATTTTGTTATATAAATAGCAATGCATATTGTGAGGTCCAATACCATTTATATGTATATACAGGTATCTCATCCACTGGCAACTGGCGCCCGGTGCTCTTAAATAGCTGAGAGTTCCTCATATAAATATGTTGTCAGGGGAGGAGAATTGAAGGGACTCATTATTGAGAGATTTGTTTGGTGGTTTAATTGTACTAAATGGAGTGAATAAACAAACCATCAGGCAAGATTGTTCTATATATATATATATATATATATATATATATATATATATATATATATATATATTATGACAGACAAAAATAAAGCATGGCCCTTATTTCCAGGAGGCTGTAAAGTCACCAACCAAGGCAGCGGTTGGTGGCCGAAGGCGGAGGGTGCTAAGAATCCCCTGATTGCAGACACAGGCTGCCATTTGATGACGACTTTTTATTTAGGTACTTACAACTGCAGATCACTTTCAAGTGAAGGAAGATTGCAAGAATTAGAAGAAGACTGTCTTATATTAAATGGGACATTATTGGACTTTGTGAAGTTAGAAGAAAAGGAGAAGAAACAATTGATTTAAAAAGTGGACATATACTCTATTATAAAGGCACACATATTGGAAATACAAGTGGAGTAGGATTCATTATAAATAAAAAGTGGAAGAACAATATTGTGGAGATTGATGGTGTATCGGACAGAGTGGCAAGATTAGTTATACAACTTAATAGCAGATACCAAATGCAGATAATTCAGGTTTATGCCCCAACAAGTTCTCATAGTGATGAAGTAGTAGAAGATTTTTATATGGATGTACAAAAGGCTTTTGATCAGAGTAAACAACTTTTTTAAATTGTTATGGGAGACTTTAATGCTAGAATTGGTAGACAAATGAAAGATGAAATTGCTGTAGGTAATTTTGGTTATGGTAATAGAAATGAGAGAGGACATAGAGTTGTGGAGTTTGCAGAAAAAGAAAAACTTTATATTATGAATTCATTTTTTGAGAAAAATGTTAAAAGGAAATGGACATGGAAGCATCCAAATGAAGGTACAGCAGAATTGGATCATATTTTGACTAACAGAAAATACATATTTCAAGATTGTAATGTTCTTAATAAATTTAACTCAGGAAGTGATCATCGATTAGTAAGATGTAAGTTACGTGTTAATGTAAAACTAGAGAGACAAAAATTATTAAGAAAAACAATATTTACAGTTGATATTCCTAATCTTCAAAAACATTTTAATGAATTTAAATTAGAACTTACAAATAGGTTTCAAGTGTTCGGAGATTTTGAACATGATTCAGATTTGAATGAAATTAATATGAAAATAACTGATACACTTTTAAAAACTGCAACAAACATAGCTGGTAGAAAAAAGCAGCAATTGACTAATAAAATTTCTACTGTGACTAGAGAATTTATGAAGAAAAGAAGGAATATGAAGTTATACAAAAATGATGTATTAACAAGAATTGAATATCTCGAATTTTGTAAAATGGTATGGAAAAGAGTTGAAAATGATATAAGAAAGTATAACTGTGAAATAGCAAGGAAAGCTGTAGAAGAAAATAAAAGTCTCAAAAATGTTAAACAACATTTTGGTATTGGTAGGAAATTTTTATCTGCAATAAGAAAAAAAGATGGAATTATTACTAAAAAGAGATGACATCATGAAATTGGTAGAAGATTTTTATCAAGAATTATATAGTAATAAAGAACAAGTACCTCCTATATCTATTACATCTTCCGAATTGCCCAGAATTTTAAATGAAGAAGTGAGACATGCAATTAAGTGTATGAAGAAAGAAAAGGCTCCAGGAAATGATGGAATTATAACTGATATATTAAAAGAAGCAGGTGATAAAATAGAAACAATTTTAGCAAAGTTATATACCAAATGTCTAAATGCTAAAGATGTACCAGAAGATTGGAAGAATGCAGTAATAATATTAATATTTAAAAAAGGTGATAAAGAAGATATTAGAAATTACAGACCTATCAGCCTTTTATCAGTTTTATATATAATTTTTACCAAGATAATTACAACTGGTCTACAGAGAACTTTGGATTTCCACCAACAAAGAGAACAAGCTGGATTTAAAAGTGGTTTTAGTACAATAGATCATATCCAGGTATTGAGAGAAGTCATAGAAAGGACAAATGAATATAAGTTGTCTTTATGTTTTGGATTTATAGATTATGAAAAGGCATTCGATTCTATACACATTTCTTCAGTGATTAATGCATTGGATCATCAAGGTATAGATCCAGGATAGTGTCATATTTTAAAGAATATTTATAAAAATGCAACAGCAACAGTTAGATTACATAATGATACTGGAAAAATCAACATTGAAAAAGGTGTAAGACAAGGTGACTCCATATCTCCAAAACTCTTTACAGCAGTGCTGCAAGAAGTATTTTGTGGATTAAAATGGGAAACTAAAGGAGTGAAAGTAAATGGAGAGAATTTAAGTCATTTAGATTTCACAGATGATGTAGTTGTTTTTGCAAATAATGCTTCAGAGCTGCAGGAAATGTTGCAGGAGTTAGCAGATGAAAGTAGAAAAGTAGGACTAAAGATAAATGTTAAAAAGACTAAAGTAATGTTTAATCGATTTGCTCAAAATATGAAAATAAAGATTGATTATGAAGAATTAGAAGAAGTTAACAGTTACAAATATCTTGGTCAGATTATTAATACAGATGGAAACATAATGGAGGAAATTAATCATAGAATTAAACTTGGTTGGGGTGCTTTTGGTAGAAATAACTTGATACTAAAAGGAAATATACCTATGTGTTTGAAAAGGATGGTTTTTAACAAATGTGTTTTACCAGTTCTTACTTATGGATCTGAGACTTGGACACTTAATAGAAGAGCAATACAGAGACTTCAGACCACTCAAAGAAGTATGGAGAGGTGTATGTTGGGAGTAACAAGAAGAGATCGAAAACGCAATGTATGGGTAAGACAACAAACAGGTGTTACTGACCTTATTGAAAAAATTAAAAGATTGAAATGGAGTTGGGCTGGACATATTGCTAGAAGAGATGATAATAGATGGACAATTGAAATTTTAAACTGGATTCCAAGAGATTGTAAAAGACCCAGAAAGAGATCACATGTGAGATGGATGGATGAAATAAGAAAATGTGTGGGGGTGATGTGGAGAAGAGAAGCTAAAGATCGGAAAAGATGGATTAAACTTGGAGAGACCTTCATCCTGCAGTGGATTGATAATGGTTGATGATATATATTCTTTTGTTTTATATATATATATATATATTTAAGTACATATATATATATATATATATATATATATATACATGTACTTAAAAGGGAAATGAAGTCAAAAAAAAAATCCTAGTTAAAAGAAATAATGATGGCAGCTCTGCAGTGGTAGAAAGGAAACACAGTAGAAGGCAAGCATGGGTAAGACCAAATTTTATTATTATTATTTAAATTTTTTGGTTTTGATGTTATATGCTAGATAAAATAAAGGCTTTGTTCAGTTTTAAGTAGTTACTAGTGGTAGTGCAGAATCCATGGATGGTCTTTTCATTGGAGAGGATGGCAATATGCTATTGGGAACAGTTTGTAAGTAAATAGAGTGAAAGCAAATTTATCTAAAATGGAGTTTAGTCCAGCAGTGAAAGAAATGATAGCTGCCCTATTTAGCAATATGGAACAAAGAGACAAGGAGAGAGAAAAAAGGGAGCAAGAAAGTGATGATAGGTTATATGCCCTATGAAGGGAAGTGGAAGAAAGGGACCAAAATATGAAGAAAGAAAAAGAAGTCAGGGACAAGTCAGCCAAGCAGGAGTTGTTCTTACAGGGAACGGTAGCTCAAATTAATGGTAATCTGGAGAAAGGAAGAAAGTGTCAGCTGGAACTGCTGAATAAATTATCAAAAGCTAGAGAAGAGTGTCGAGTTTCTGAGAAAGTCAAAGAAGATGTAATATGGTATCCAGAAGAGGTTGAGCTAAGAGCAACTAAGGAAAAAATGGTTGAAGAAGTTGTAGAGATAGGTAGAGAAACTGAGAGTAAGGAGAGTAACCAGGAGGATGTGGATACAGAGGAAGAAGAAAAGGCAGAATCTCCTTTTGTAATAAGATTAAAAGAACAAAGAATTGATTCAAAGGTTGCAGAAGAAATGTTACGAGTTAGTAGTTAAAAAGAGATTTTGGAAATGAGTGAAAAAACTAGTTTAGTGGAGGAATATGTTAAAACAGAAAGGGAGTTAGTTGGAGGATACCATTCAATTAAAGGAAGTTGAAGAAAATTTAGAAGTTCCAATCACAGAGATTTCAAAGAAATCACATGTTGAAAATCCTATTAGTGATAAAGCAAAATTTGAGATTAGTAAAAAGGGTGATATTGTAATTGTCAATCCACCTATAGGAAAACTGCTAGTTGAGGAATATATATCTAAGATTGCAAAAGGAGAAGCGGTAAATACAGAAGCCAAGACCGATGTAGTATCAAACACAGTAAAAGAATGGAAAATGGATGTGGAGATAATAGAAGACTCCAAGATAGTTGTAGGGATTGATAAGTCTAAAATTGATATAAAAATGGAGGAAGAGTGGGTACTTAATGAAGAAACTGCAGAAGAGTTTAAAATGAGTACAAATATAGCTGAGGAGTTACACGCTGATTTAGTAAAATCTAAAATTGATGTAAAATTTATAACAAAGTCCACCATCAGTGGTGAGGTCATGGAAAAGTCTAAAATTGATGCTGTGAATATTGATAAGTGTAATATCAATATGGAGATATCAGAAGATTCAAAAATCTATTTAGGGACAGAAATTGATATCGAAAACATGGAAGGGATGAAACCTAATGAAATCATGCAGGGATCTGTTGAACAACAAAAGATAGTTCACAACATTGAGGACTCTATAGATATGGAAGTAAATGAGGAAGAATACAAAGTAAATCTTCTTTCAGTCTCCTCTAAACATGTTATTTTTATTGGAGAAATTAAGCCAAAATCTTACCCAGAAGTACCAAAACTAAAGGCAATTGATTGTTACCGAAACTTGCATAGATATGAATGTTTTAGAAAACAGACCTTTCTCAGAATTTTCCAAAATTAATAAGTTTGATTGAGGGGCAGAAGATAGTGGAGCTAAGTCTGAGATCAAGGCCTGGGGAAATGGAATGATGTTTGATGGTGAGAGTAGCCCAGATACTGCCAGAGCCCAAAAAAAAAAAGACAGGGTGGAAAAGAAAGAGGAGAAAAGAAGATACTTATGTCTTTAGTAGGAGAAAATCATATGGTTCGAATATGAGAAAGCGGATAAGGTTTCGAGGAACAAGGTTTCAAGAGATTAGAGATAATGTTCCGAAGAATAAGGTTTCAAAGCTGACAAGGTTTCTAATGCATAGAGCCAAAGGTGAAATAGACTGTAAAACAACCCCCCAGATGCATCAGGAATAGTTAATATCTAATGATCTAGTTCCCATTTTACCAGTAGGAATCTATATATGTATGACAATAAGCATATTGGTAGAGGTAGCTTTTTATTATTATTATTTCACCAATATAAAGAATCATAGATGTGGTAGCATATTTAATAGATGTAGAGGAATGATTATATATATTTGTATATGTAAGAGTAATGCTTAGGTATATTTTATCCCTATGAACAATTAGGTATTAGATGTATGGAGAATGGATTAGATTTTACCATGTAAGGATTTTTTTGTATGCCCTTTGTTTTTTTTTGTTTTTTGTACTGAGTAGACTAAAGTTAGGATGGGATGTGCTGATACAACATACAAGTCAGAGAAATAAATTTCATAAAGTTTATACACAGAAAAGGACTTATAATTGCTCATTTAAATAATAAGTAAATTATTTTTTTTTTTTGTTTTGTTTTTTTTTTTGTTCCTGGACTTCACTGATATGAAACAGTATGATTTGATCATCATACATTTCACCTATTCTATAAAATAGTAGTCTTGATTTCCCTAGTTCAAACCCTAAAGGTACACATATATATATAATATACTTGGGAATTTAACATATATAAAAGCATATATTTACACGTATATGTGTGTAATTGTTTATGCACACACATCTGCTATGATTGTATACACACTTTGTAATATTTTTATTAGCTAAAAATTGTATATTCACATCTGATTTATATTATTATATAATGACACACCTTATAATTTTATAAATATTTATCTTATGATTTTAAATAATTAAATTGGTTTTAAGCTGTGAAAATTGTATTATATAACAACATAATTCTCTAAATTATTTTAAACTGTCTTTGAAGTTACCCAATTACTTAATTATGTATAGCAATTAAAAACAAATGTAGATTTCTCGTGTGTATGTTAAAGTGTTGGCAGTTTAAATCCCTTTCAAGAAAGAAAAAGAGAAGAAATTCAATGTTTAAAGAAAAAAAGAACTTTGTCAATCTTATGAGACATCACCTGTATAAATTCAGACTTTATGTTTCTTAATAAAATAAAAAGTGGACAGTTAAACCTGCAATATAATCCAGCTGAACTCGAATCTGGTGAAATAAAAAAGGAACAATTAGTAAACATTAAACCTGAAATCAATCTAACTGATTCGTTTGAAGTGAATGAAATTAAGACTTGTTAAGTTTTAAAGTCCAAAAATAAAGATTGTGAATGAGCTGTAAAAGGGGGGGTTAAAGAAATATAAAAAGGCCAGTTGAAAATAAATCATTATTCCATTTTGCTTTTACTCTCATGTTAACCTTTACCCAGGCAGTTTACCTAGTTTTTGACATGGAAACAAGTAACTAAAGAAGCAAAAGCTACCTTCCTGGTGGCTAGAATGTTTATGGAGACCGGAGACCCAAACCACAGCTCTACTAAAAGAATAGCCCATCAATCAACCAGCTCAGATAAATCAGTCTATACGTGTGTGTTTCATACTGCCAAGCTGCAAGCGATCAGATAAATAATCAGTAACCACTTCTCAATAAAGCTAAATCTAAAAGATATAGCAATCTATAAATATTTCCTAAAGATAGCTATATAATAAATAATGTACACAAACTCTTAATTTCAAATCTTATAAATTAATAAACTATGTTCAAAAAAGTGTATTCACTCTTAAAGTAATTAACTGTATTAGATAAACGTATCTCGACCTGTATAATTTTAAAATACTTTAAAAGTTAAAATGTAAGTTTTGCTTGATCTCAAATTCTTAAATCTTTTTAAATTCAACTTATAAAAGCTTATTTGCCTTATTATTTTCTCTATTTACATCTATACTTTTGCATATATATATATATATTATACCAGATACTCAATCTATTCTGAAACAGAGGGCGCCACCAGAACACTACGTGTCTGGAAAATTTGTTTACTGTAATCAGAATAGATGATGATGATAGTTTGCACTGACTAGACTCAGGGAGAAACAAGAGATCTTAAATTGTTTAGACAATTGAGACAAAAGCACAAAGACAAACGTCAGCCAAATTAAGTTAAACATATTTCATAAATTTTATTATGAGAAAATAAATTATTAAATATAAGTTTATGACATAATAAATGTGAGTTAACTCAGGCGTGTACCAGAAATACTAAAGGCAAAGCTATGACAGACTGACTGATCTTCTAATAAACAAAGTTAAAAGGGAGGAAGCAAATTTCATTCAGCAGAGGATTCACCTAAACACTGGTTTTCCCTTTCAGATACTTAAACCATATGCCCTTGAAATAGATCAAAGAACCAGTGCCGATGAGCTGTTCGAGATCTAAACATGGTCAGATCTTGAATGTCCTTATATCGGTATGAACTGCACCAATTACTACGTTTAAAATAACGGCGATTGATCCACCCCAAGAACAATCGAAAAATATCATTGAAATGAAGAAACAATTAAACTGGTGAATCACAGCCAAACGATTGGTGAAAATTACTTTAAAATTAATAATTAATGGTCTCAATAAGAGAAAAGTAAATGATTAGAAAACAGTTACGTCTGTCCCAGCAAATAACGAAAAGAAAATAAACTTACAAACAAATTCTGAGTACACGCTCTGATAAATTTAAAGCACACGTAATAAATACACAAATGAATCTATCGGAGAGTGCACGGAGTATGAAAATCTTAAAAGTTGTAAACACTTTAGCAGAATGAAAGTATCGCTCACCTGTAATTTAAGAAAGGATAAATTTTATCTTCCTGCTGATGACTTATAAAATTACAAAGAAAAACACAATTCTAATTTCCGCTTTTAGAGATCTTAGAAACGAAATCTCCACCTGCGAAAATCAGACAATAAAGTCGTCAGCCAAAAGATTTTTGGAGGTTAAGCACTAGGGTAAACACAGAGTATAAAATTACAAATTAATTATTGAATACTAAATAATTACAGGTAAGCATAATTTTTTATAATTAATTTTATTTATTATATATATATATATATACAAGGCTGCTAAAGCATTTATAAAAGCGAGGTATAAAATATAAAACTCATTCGTCACTCTCCAATAAACAAAACGGAAAGCAAACCAGAATCTTAAAACTAAGATTCCAAGACACACTATAAAATATTGGAAAACACAGCAAATATTAAATATGAGGCTATATTGATTTAAGAAGACATATTTATGATTAGATTGAGTGGAGATTTAATGAGAATTAATTTACCCTGGGAAGAATAAAAATGAAAATAGTTACCTTTCGGTAAAAGCAATGTTCACGTAGAGTGCGCACTTTTACTTAAGTTCATTTTCAGGTTCTTTAGGCAGCAAGGTAGATGTAGAGAGGTTCCAACTTCTTTTAGGTGTTCAAGGCATTACTGGAGCAAACTTGGAAGTCAGGGATCCATCTTTTGTGGAGTTAGCAAGCCATTCTGGGTGGTGATAACAAGTATAGAATTTTTCATTTTGTAGTAAGCGAAAGTATTTAATAACAGCTGATGTCCTTTAATTAGAAATTTAAATGTCCATACTGATATAACTTCTCACGTGAGAAAACCAGCTTGTCTATCTATGAAAAATGAGTTAACTGACACCCCAAATTTTCGGGGCTATTTATACGTTGCTCCATTTCCCGCGAAACACTTTCCTTGTTGTTCAATTTCTTCACCTTAGGCAGGGCAAATATTAATCTCCCGCTCAATCTATCTAGGAATTCTACCCAGGGTTTATTGAAATGAAAACAACAACATAAAAATCAAATCTCCGCTATCAAAATTGTTTACAATAATTAAAATAAAAGCAACAGGAATGCAATTAGCTAGCCAGCTTGTTTTTAAATCAAATGGATTTAAAAACAGGCGGTATATGAAAACTATTTTAAAATAAATCGATAAATATTTTTAAAAAATCCGTTTTACATATAAACGCGTGTATACTTGGATACACGCATTCTTTTTAAATAATATTGCAAATTTAAACTCTATGTTTAATTAAAATTAAAAGCTTAATAAATTTCTTTTTTTTTTTTTTGTTTAATAACAACACCATTGAACCGGATTTCAATCAGGTTCAACTGCCTCAAAACGTGATCAAAAAAAAAAAAAAACATTCCTGTAACTTTTTTTTTTTAAAACTATAAACACTTTAAAATTATTCTTAGAAATTCGGCCGAACGTTTGCCTTGCACTCATGAAAAAAACCACAATATTTCATTTTAATCAAAACCTTTCTCCATTCTCGTAATTCATTAACTAAAAAAAAAATTTTTTTTTTTTTTTATTAAAAACAATCCATCCGATTGCTAAATGCTGAACCCTTAACCTTTGTCTGGCGGTTCTTTTACTCCTTTTACTAACTTACTAAAATAAGTTCTTTTCCTACTCTTATATTTTCTTAGCTTATAAGATTTTCTCTTGTCTTTTTCACGTTCTATTTTGTTTTCTATTTCATATAACGGAAAACTGTTTTGCCGAGCAAAATACCTTTCTACTAAGTGTCCCCTTTTACTACTCATACTATCAGCATTAGTATATGGAAAGAATTTATCCTCTATGAACTTTTTGACTGTTTGACCTAAGATCCTTCTATATATGGCTTCTATTTCAACCTTAAAATCATATTTCTTAATCTTTTTATTAATTCTTTTCTTCTTTTCAAACTCGTATTCAACACAAACAGCTATTGAAACCAATTTATTTTTAGTTTCATGCGGAGGCTCTTCTACCTGCTTTTCTGTTTTTCCCTTATAACTTTCTTCTATTGCTTTATTTACATTTACTAAATTTTCCATCATACTTTCTATCTGTACCCCATCTGTGCTTATTTCTAACTTTATTTCCACCTTCTCTGTCTTAACACTATCCTGTGCTACTTCAATTTCTATATCTTTTATGACGTCTACTTCCTGACTTTCTTCTACTTCTCCCATTATTTCTTGTCTCATTTCTTTCATTTCCATAATCATTTCTTCCTTTATAGCCTGCTGGCCCTGTTTAACTTCACTAACTTCTTTCTTCATTGCCTGTTGGACCTGCTTAATTTCCTCCTTTATTTCTATTACCAACTTCATCAACATCTTCATCATCATCTGTGACTCACTTTCTTCTTTTTCTATAATTTGAGGGTTTTTAAATGAGACAGGACTTTCTTCTACAAGTGCCGCCCTGTCGCTTTCTTCGTTGACTTCCATTTTCGACACAAATTAAATTCGCAATACTAACTTCTTAAAAGAAAATCTAAAATCTAATAGCAAATAAAACGCTATTTACTGTTTTCTATAAATTATTTCAAAACAAAGATGAACTATATTTAACTCCTGAACTAAAATTACTCCGATAGACTTTTCGAAAATACGCTTTTACAGTTGATAAATTATTTCATTAAAAAGAAAGACGAACCCCATTCTACCAAACTGCTCCAAAATACATGCAATAATTATCAAAACCGAACCTCCACCTACTAGATCTTGCCTCTTACACCTGAAATCTTTCTCAATTGTCCAAACAAAATCTCACATGAGTTTGAAAACTCGAAGCCTCACATTGGTAGCGCTAAAAATTATTATCCTATATACCGGATACTCAATCTATTCTGAAACAGAGGGCGCCACCAGACCACTATGTGTCTGGAAAATTTGTTTACTGTGATCAGAATAGATGATGATGATGGTTTGCACCGACTAGACTCAGGGAGAAACAAGAGATCTTAAATTGTTTAGACAATTGAGACAAAAGCACAAAGACAAACGTCAGCCAAATTAAGTTAAACATATTTTATAAATTTTATTATGAGAAAATAAATTATTAAATATAAGTTTATGACATAATAAATGTGAGTTAACTCAGGCGTGTACCAGAAATACTAAAGGCAAAGCTATGACAGACTGACTGATCTTCTAATAAACAAAGTTAAAAGGGAGGAAGCAAATTTCATTCAGCAGAGGATTCACTTAAACACTGGTTTTACCTTTCAGATACTTAAACCATATGCCCTTGAAATAGATCAAAGAACCAGTGCTGATGAGCTGTTCGAGATCTAAACATGGTCAGATCTTGAATGTCCTTATATCGGTATGAACTGCACCAATTACTACGTTTAAAATAACGGCGATTGATCCACCCCAAGAACAATTGAAAAATATCATTGAAATGAAGAAACAATTAAACTGGTGAACCCCAGCCAAACGATTGGTGAAAATTACTTTAAAATTAATAATTAATGGTCTCAATAAGAGACAAGTAAATGATTAGAAAAACAGTTACGTCTGTCCCAGCAAATAATGAAAAGAAAATAAACTTACAAACAAATTCTGAGTACACGCTCTGATAAATTTAAAGCACACGTAATAAATACACAAATGAATCTATCGGAGAGTGCACGGAGTACGAAAATCTTAAAAGTTGTAAACACTTTAGCAGAATGAAAGTATCGCTCACCTGTAATTTAAGAAAGGATAAATTTTATCTTCCTGCTGACGACTTATAAAATTACAAAGAAAAACACAATTCTAATTTCCGCCTTTAGAGATCTTAGAAACGAAATCTCCACCTGTGAAAATCAGACAATAAAGTCGTCAGCCAAAAGATTTTTGGAGGTTAAGCACTAAGGTAAACACAGAGTATAAAATTACAAATTAATTATTGAATACTAAATAATTACAGGTAAGCATAATATAATATATATATATATACGAGGCTGCTAAAGCATTTACAAAAGCGAAGCATAAAATATAAAACTCATTCGTCACTCTCCAATAAACAAAACTGAAAGCAAATTGGAATCTTAAAGCTAAGATTCCAAGACACACTATAAAATATTGGAAATTACAGCAAATATTAAATATGAGGCTATATTGATTTAAGAAGACATATTTATGATTAGATTGAGCGGAGATTTAATGAGAATTAATTTACCCTGGGAAGAATAAAAACGAAAATAGTTACCTTTCGGTAAAAGCAATGTTCACGTAGAGTGCGCACTTTTACTTAAGTTCATTTTCAGGTTCTTTAGGCAGCAAGGTAGATGTAGAGAGGTTCCAGCTTCTTTTAGGTGTTCAAGGCATTACTGGAGCAAACTTGGAAGTCAGGGATCCGTCTTTTGTGGAGTTAGCAAGCCATTCGGAGTGGTGGTAACAAGTATAGAATTTTTCATTTTGTTGTAGGCGAAAGTATTTAATCACGGCTGATGTCCTTTATAGAAATTTAAATGTCCGTACTGATATAACTTCTCACTTGAGAAAACCAGCTTGTCTATCTATGAACAATGAATTAACTGACACCCCAAATTTTCGGGGCTATTTATACGTTGCTCCATTTCCCGTGAAACACTTTCCTTGTTGTTCAATTTCTTCACCTTAGGCAGGGAAAATATTAATCTCCCGCTCAATCTATCTAGGAATTCTACCCAGGGTTTATTGAAATGAAAACAACAACATAAAAATCAAATCTCCGCTATCAAAATTGTTTACAATAATTAAAATAAAAGTAACAGGAATGCAATTAGCTAGCCAGCTTGTTTTTAAATCAAATGGATTTAAAAACAGGCGGTATATGAAAACTATTTTAAAATAAATCGATAAATATTTTTAAAAAATCCGTTTTACATATAAACGCGTGTATACTTGGATACACGCATTCTTTTTAAATAATATTGCAAATTTAAACTCTACGTTTAATTAAAATTAAAAGCGTAATAAATTTCTTTTTTTTTGTTTAATAACAACACCATTGAACCGGATTTCAATCAGGTTCAATATATATATTTGTATCAGTATATAGTATATATATATATATATATATATATATATATATATATATATATATATATATATATATATATATATATATATATATATATATATATATATATATTGTTAAAATGCATTTATTGATTTATGCTTTGCCTTCAGAGCAGAGATTATTAATTATTATAAACTTAAAGAGAAGTTTTGTTCTCAAGTAAAGTAATGTATGCCGTTTGGTATATCTATAGATAGTCTCTGGTCTGAAGCCTACTTTGATGTATTATTTAAGCTACTGTGTTTATCTTAATATCACATATATGTTGCTTATTAAAAGGTTTGTTTAGTTAAATAAGGGAGAGTGATAATTTAAGGCATATTCAGTAGTTAGCCAAGTTTAAGCCCCAGATATGCTTTAGACCCCATTAATGTATTTTCATAGAATATGTAGTTAATTAATAAACTATATCATTTTTAATAAAGTCCTCTTTAGCACAATTTCAGTGTTTATTTAACTAACTGGTGTAGGGTAGTTTGCAGAAGAAATTATAGATTATGCACTTTACTAATTGTAATAATTAATGTTTAGAAAGCGTTGTGAATGAGTTTTTACAAAGCACTGAGGTGCATTCCACTTTGCTATCATATAATTATTAAGAAAAGATTAGGTTTTAAGGGCTATCTTATCATCCCTACTTCAGACTGCCCTCTCTTGAATGGGATAATGATTTTAAAAGTCATTCCTATTACTTCTTTCAGAACTGGAACAATGAATCCAGCATTGTATATTATGGCTGTTCGATCTGAACTAAAATTTCACATATAGCAAGTGACCGGTAGCTGAGAACCGAGTAAACATTGCTGAATATCATGAGTAAAGGCACATTCAAGCCACACCCCTGATGTAATTTGCATAGCGTCATAGCCTCCAAAGTTATGCTATACACACCAGTTCATCTGCTGTTATATTAATTATTCAGCATTGATCTGAACCTAAGATCTAGTTTATATAAGAATATCTACATAAAGAGCACATTGACTGCTCTTCACATAATGATAAATTTAAGTACACATTGTATAAAGTTGCCACTCTCTTAAAATTTAACCCTTAATAAACTGAGTAAGAATGGCAGAGCATAAGTTAGACATCAGTGTAGATGTAAAAATAATTATTAATGTATAAACGATATAATAAATGATGATCGTTATGTACCATTGATTACAGAATGTGTAGTTCATATTTTCACCCTCCCACCTGCAAGTGGAATATGCAGTATATTAAATTGTTTTTGTTTGTGTTTTGTCAATATTAAATAATTTTAAAACATATTAACATCTGCAGTATTATTCACTTCATTTATATTAAATCACCATCCATAACTATTAATATATATATATATATATATATATATATATATATATATATATATATATTGGATAATCAACCATAGGTTGTGTGAATGTGTTGGGTTAAGTTATAAACATTCAGTTAATTATACCAGAGTCTCTCATTTTACCCTTTGATATTGACGGTGTGGAAATTAAGAGATTACGAGTGTGACCTCATATATGTCATTCATAAGGTAGTAAGTCAGGGAGTGTTGGTGAAGGAGCTGAGGTGCAGTTGTATTTGGTCTCAAACCCTCATCTAGATCAGCCTTGGTATAATTTACCAAAACTTTTTGTTGCGTGGATGTTCAAATATGACTGCTATAATATAAATTAGAAATATTGGTTGCTATATTTACTGTGAATGTTTAGGTGGTTACTGGTTGGAAACTAATTATATATATATATATATATATATATATATATATATATATATATATATATATATATATATATATATATATATATATATGTATATATATATATATATATATATATATATACACACATAAGCAATGCAAAAGTTTATGATTAGAACATCGACCTGAGGTTATTAAATAAATTAATTAATAGTAATGGAAAAGCACCAGGGTGATATAAATGCAGAAGAATCTGAAGTAATATCATGCTTCCAAATGAAGAAAATGAAGTGGCTAAGAGTCCCTTTTCTAGGTTACTGCTTAGAGAAGTTTAATTACGCTTGGAATGGTCCCCTTGGTTCTCTGGGCAACTGACATGAGAGGCCTGTTATATGAAAATGATCCCCCGGAAAGTCAACTACCTGCAGAATAAGGCATGAAGAAAATTTACGGGTCTGACATTATCATAACTCTTCAAGTTAGAAGCACATAATATTTAATAAACAAAACTTTGTATCAGCAACACAACATAATACTGTCTTTAATGACATGAAATGTAAATAACTATTTTAAAACACATGAACCTCACTCGAATGCTAATATTCAGGCAATATGGAAATGATTTAATTTGTACTAAATAGGTTTTAAAAATTACTCCCTTTCCTTGTTTTTTAACAGACTGAAATCCCACCCTCATGAATTTTGTAACTTGAGAAAAATCAAGTCTTTGACATATTAAAAATATAGCTTTATAATACAGATGATATAACAAAAAAACAATAATAAGAAAAAAATCACCTTTTTAGAATTTAATAAATGACAAAAATATTTGATAGCGTTAATTTTTCAGGAATAATAAAATTATACATAAAAATTAAATATACCTTATTTAAAGACATTTTAAGAAAATCATGTAATTGGATTAGCCTGAGAAACAATCTGGCAAGCATATTAACTAGGAAAGTATGTAAATCTAATTCAGAGAGGGAGGGATTTAATTAACCTTGACTCAGGGAGGTTTACATAGATAAGGAAAAATAATTTTATATATTAAGCTCACAAGATGTTTTAGATTGGCAATTTAACAATAATGCAATACAACAGTTTAGAAAGAAGAAAGGAACCGCACCAAGATCAAAGAAATCAGAGCATACTTTATGTATATAAGAAAAATTAGTAGTATAAAAGCAAATACAGTTAATAATTAATAAAAAAGAAACATTTAACTTAACAATTTTTAAATGAAGTCCAGGGAGCTGAGGTTGAGATTAATTTAGAAGGAATAAGAAGCAAAGTTCATAGGCAGTTCTTACAGTTAATTACCTTACTATATTAAAAAGACCATGTTAATAGTTCAGCTCCAGCATAGCAAAATTAATAGAATTGAAATCATTTGAATAGCAAACTTCCATTAGGCATTCCTCCGTTCTTAGATCAAATTCTGGGCCACCAGTGAGATGATTATTCAAGGCAAGATGGACCAGCAAAGGCAAGGAAGGTGATTAGTTTTTTACTCATCCAACATTTAAAAAAATAGTATGAAGTCCCTTGTAAACAGCTTTTTTACAAACTATTTCTCTCCTAGGTAGTCAAAAATCAGCCAATTATATATACTTCTCAGGTATGTGAGGACTGCTTTTAGTATTTCTTGTTTTAATTTCATTTCCTTCACCTATTGTTTTGGAGATGCAACTGTTAGATAATTTGTCCAAAAATATAGTCAAATCTATTTCCAGAATAGAAATAGATTTGCTAAAAAATGTTAATGGCAAAAGTATAACTTCTTAATTTCATTTCTTTTTTACTTATAGTCCATTTTAATTAAACATCCTTTCCTAAAATTAGATAACATAAAATTACCACCCTTTTTTTTATTTTTGGACAATTAACAGTTGCATACTCCATCTTGGATTTTAAAAGAAAAATATAGTTTTTAACAAATTTAAACAAAAAGTTATTTTTTACAAAATTAAATGCAATATTGGCAAAATTAATATAGTGTTAGTAATTGCTCCTGTTATATATATATATATATTATATAAATTAATATATGTTAGTATATTGCTCCTGTTATATATATATATATATATATATATATATATATATATATATATATATTTGAGCTGCACCTAATATATTTTGATTTTACTAAAAGAATTAATAATACATAGTAAAAAAATATTAAGAGCTAAATTTTATAATCTTTTAGGTACACATCTCAACATTATATATATATATATATATATATATATTAAAAAAAATATTAAAAACTTGCTACGCTTGTATTTTCCGTGCTCCCACCAACCCCTTTTTTAACTATTTTTTCTCTTTTCTTTAAAAAAAAAAAAAAAAAAAAAAAATATATATATATATATATATATATTATAATTGTGGATGATGATGATGATTATCCCAGTCTTACTGCATCTGCTGACAGAGCACAACTAGGCTACTTTGAGCCTAGAAAATTTATAAAGTCGACAGATACGTGCTGTTAAGATCATGGCCGTCAGCCCAAGTCACTAGCTCATGAAGTAGCAGAGATTTAAAATACTTATTAAATATATTTCTTTTAATAAAGAATAATAAAATAATCACTAGATCACTGACAGTATTAATAACACAAAAAAAAGATTTTATTTACGTATCTAATTAATAACGCACAAACTTTTAAAAAAATAAATTTTATAACACAGGAAGAAATTTGTTTTATTCTGTTTCATTATTATTTTATTTGTTTTTAACTTTATATTTTAAATTTTAGAAATGTTGAGTAAAGATGAGCTACCCAGACCACGAACCTAAAAGACTTTCAAACAATTGATTCTGGGCTAATGTCCGCAGCCACACCAATACTCGTTTACAGATATATATCAGCAACCAATGCAATATGAACATGTTAGCATAGAATCACATCACAGGAATGTGCATCTGAACAACATGGTATTATTGGAGAAAACATGAGCTTCAACCAGTATAGGAATGTGCTTCTATCTGGCAAAGGAATCATGTATGTAATAATAAGAGAAAAATGCTGCATATGGGTGAGAGAGCGGTCTTATCTTGCCAACTTATCTCCTCAATCCATAGAACTGGAATGGGTCAATGGTGCATGAAATACCTCTACATCCATTTCAATAATGTGACTACCTCTCTTTGGGGTCATGCATTCAGTTGGATTCGTAGCCCTAAGTGCTAACACACTTCACATTACATTGATATAAACATCCATATATCTCTCCACCAGCATTGACACAACTATGAAACAAATAATCTGAAATCAAAACCATCTTTAAAAGTAACATATTTAAATTAGTCTAGCAGCTATCTACACTCAACTAACATTTAAATCATTTTATTAATTTAATTCAAAACAAAAATCTTTAGTTTAATTAAGGTTTTAAAATCATTTTTAAGATAACATTTATATTTTAACTTATTTTTTTACTGCAAATTTATATAACCTGCTTTTCTTTTTAAAATTAATAATGCACAAATAACGATGTGTTTCTATTTTTTAAATTTAAGTTTGCAATCGCAAACCCCTACCCTATTACAAACAGATATTAATTTAGCATGAATAAAAATATAAAAAAATACAATACATTTTTTAAAGAGATTACATTTAAGACTTTAAATAAGAGTTTATAGAAATAAAGTTCAGGTTTGCTTGAGAGAGAAAGTCTATTATTCATTTTAAAGATAGATAAAGTTCGAAGATTTTAAATTTAACAGTTTATATTTCATTTTATCTTTTATAAATTATACTTTCCTTTATCCGTGCTCGTTCCCTTGCAATGAAAATTTATGGAGACTTGTGGCGATTTATGAAGATGCATTTTACGATGTTTTCTGAAGATGGTACCAGTGGTTTGATCCTGGGATACGTGGAGATGAAAACTGCCTTCGGCCGACCGCACCGAAGGAAGCACGATGAAGCTAATTACATTTTTTTTTGGTGATGGCAATAACTTTTAAAATTATTTTTACAGATGAATTCAAAACTTTAATTTTCTGATTCTCTCTCTAACTAACTAATTATATTTTGGATTTTCCTTTTTATAGTCGTCGGGCACCTTATCTCTGGAATGCACGGATTCATCAAACATATTTCATTATTTATATTTTATTGGTTAATTCAGTTTGTGGCCAAGTAGATTTTGGGTTTATGGCTAAGTAAATTTTTCCATCTCTGGGCAGGAACTCATCTATTTTGTAATCATTTCTTTAATTGTGATTTTGCCTTAAGGATCTGTTTGTAATTTTTTTATAATTAAAAAAATCTTCGCTATTATTAAAAAGGTTTTTATTTTATACTTTATTTAAAGATTAGAATCTTTGTTTCGATTCTATAATTTTTTTTAAAGCTTATTTTAATATTTAAATCAATCTAACATATTAATAAATTAATAATTCGTTATTTGTGCATTTTGACAGTTTGTTTTTAATTTTGTATTAGATAAAAAAAGTTACTATTAATGCATATATATATATATATATATATATATATACATTATATAGGACTCCTATATATATATATATATATATATATATATATTAATATAGGAGTGGAAGGGAACATATGGTTCAAACATGGATTAGTAATTTGGTGAGTATGAAAGACCGTGAAGCTGCTCTAATCAAGCTTATTTATTTATGATAAATGCTACAAGTTTATATATATATATATATATATATATATATATTATATATATATATATATATATATATATATATATGAACCCACAAAATATGTGTTTTATATAAGGAAAACTGTGAAAATCATATATATATATATATATATATTGTGACCATCTGAATGGGCACAAGGGTTTAAGATACCTTGTATCTTAATTAAATAGCTATATTGTATTATAATAAAAAAATGAAATAGCCTTGGAATTTTAAAATTTTTGAACAAGATTTTTTAAGGTTTAAATATGGGTTGTTATGCAGTTTATTGACTACTTGATAGGTATTTATTAGTATTATTGTGGTTAATAGGGTATATAATGTAAGGAAGGGGGGTGGTTTGTTCATGAAATTGATATATTTTGTTGGAAAAATGCAAAGTGATCCTATGTTAGTGTAATATTTAGTTGAATGGTTTTAAAATCCTTTATTTATTAATTCTTATCCTTGTCAACAGAATAGCAGCTTTAATTATGTTTAGTTAAGACAGTTCAATGTTTAGATTGTAGTGCATGCATGTGTATGCCTGTATGATTTTGCCTTAGGTTTCATCTCATTTTCATCCTTTAAATAATAGCAAACAATAGTACATTCACAATAAAAATATTTAAATTACAGTAGTTATTTTAAATAATTAACAAATATATATTTCTTTCCAATAATTAATAGATAGTTAGATCAATAAATTATTTTACAAATTAAATAAATATTAATCATTTTTATTTGATAGTTAATTAATATTCATTTTTCTTTCAGGTTTGTAAAAGCTATTTATTTCATTATTTGTATTTTTTTTTTTTTGTCATTTAATTCTGAACATCAAAATCATTTTTTTTGTTGTAAAGATTTTTTTTTTTGAATATGTAATTAGTAGAGCTGGCAAAATGCGTGGGAGTAAGCTAGTAAAGGTAATGCAAAAGAACTGTTGCAAAAGAGAGAGCTTGTAACAAAGATCTCCAGTATGTAAAAAAAATTAGCTTTGTAAAGAATTATAGCCAAAAAGACAGTGGCTTATATTTTTCAAACAACTAAAGTTATTTGCTGAAGTCAGATTAGAAGAAATATATTATGGAAGGAACTAATTTCAATATGCAGCACTAAACTTTATAAAGGTACTCGCTTTGCTTATTCTCTTTCAATTTAAACATTTTAAACTAATCTTTTAGTCACTATTGCTCTTGTAAAGATGTATATTAATATCATGCAGTCTATATTATTTTATTTTATTTCAGTTTTAAATAAGAATGATTCACATAAGTATTATTATTTTATCATTAAGCAACGTATTTTTTTTTTGATATATGGAAAACGTGTGCAGAACTGTTATATAGAATACATATTATTCTCACTATTTTCCATGCTATGTCTTGCGAGGATTATACATAGACTTAAGGATGTGTCTATCTTGATAGAGCATACCATGTTTAAATTCTTCGTAATTAGATAACAATACTCATTCATTGGATATATATCTGGAGCTAATACGCACTTATAAATTAAGGAAATAAAATGTAACTACTTCTGTTTGAATTGAATATGATGGACAAAATTGCTGGTAAATTTAGTTCTCTTCAATAAAAACGGAATATCAAATAAAGCATTATTAATCACGGAATTACTAAAGACAATTTACAGTGGATAATGCTATTAAAAATAATGACAATTGCGTATTTAACCCAGAACGGCACGAGGAATAGTATATTTCTCAGTATAATAAAGGAGAAATTAACTGCTTGTGATTTGGTATCTCAATGGATATGTTATGAATATTGGAAAGTAGTGGGTTTATTTAAGTTAAACTTATATATTTCTTTTTTTTAAGTTATACTGCAGAAGTGCATTTAATTTAAAGTCTGTTTGAAATGTGTCCTACTTTGTTTATTATAATATCCCTGGAGGAAGCTTGGCAAATGAACTTTTTATTCAGATTACAAAACTAATAACTTTTGTGTTTTTATCTTTTTTTTTTTTTTTATTACTTAACTCATATAATGTATATAATAGATAGAGAAGCTTTATTATTATTATGTTTATGTTATAATCTATGTTATTTTGATTTTCAAGACCGTCTCGGAAAATGCTCTAATTAAAAAAAAAAAATAGTACCCGATAAAAATATTGATTGTGTTCAAATAGGTCTTATTATTTTCCTTAAGAGGATGAAGGAAATATTTTTAATAATATATTTATTATTAGAGAGGTTTACATTTATTTTGCATATGTTATTATCTTAAAGTGAGAATTATTATTATTATTATTATTATTATTATTATTATTATTATTATTATTATTATTATTATTATTATTATTATTATTATTATTATTATTATTATTATTATTATTTTGAATCAATGAACTAACGTATAATAAAAATAGTTTGTTAAATATAAAAAAAAGTTCGTACATAATAATTAGAAGCATTAAATCTTAAAAGTAACCTAAAGTTTATTAAATTAAAACAGTTATACCTTAATGCAATATTTAATTATCATATTACCTACTTAGTGGGTAATTTAGGGTTAATATTATATATACTTTTGTTCGCGAGTGTGTGTTTGTTTTGCACAATTGTAATATTTGTGTGATAGAGTATAATTTGTGAATATTTTATGCATAAATTCGTACACTGTGGTATTTTCTGAGTTGAACAGATTGATATATTATCTGTAGTTATTTGACTGCTAGCATGTATTTATAAGGTTCAATATTTTAGAAGCTATGATAATAGAAAGAAATCTGACTGCGTTGTATTATTTATAGGGATAGGAGATCTTGCTTATTTGATATATGCTAATAATTTCCATGAGTAGAGCCTAGTTTATTTTATATGTGTATGATTAATGATATTGTTGAAGTGATGTTCTTAGGGCCCTGGTGAAGAGGATTTAAAATCCCCACCAAATAATGTATTTAGAAGTAAAGGAGTTATTGTTAAAAGATGATTAAATGATGCTTAGGAAGTGATATGACGTTTTTCTTGGATTCTTGGTGTTGAGTAGATGTTCTCCACCAAAGGTATATGTGGAATTAGGTGAATTCTGGTAGAAGTGTTCAATAGATGTTTATCTGCTCCTCATGAATATTCCCTTTATAACGTGTTGTATGTAAAATCATAAAATATAGCTTTGTGTTAATTAAAAAGTGGTTAGACAAATTGTTAGATTAATTCTGGATGTAGTACTAGTGTCATATTTATTGAGGATTTACGACATTGTTCGAAATAAATTAATTATATGATATTTTCTTAATGAAGGGAGAGTTTACAGAAAAGATTGTTTTATAGTATTGCTGCTTGAACGCACACACACACGCGTAATATAAATAATATTGCGAATTGGAGTATAGAATTATGAAATATAAAAATGAGAAATAAATGCTTGGAAATATACTAAATTCAGTTAATAAAGGTATAAAACATTAAGATTTAAACGAGAAATAAGTATTTTAAAATACAATGTATCTATTTAAGTAAAAATTAATCATCAAATCATCAGAATAAACATAATTTTGCTATGTATGAAAGGTATAAAAAATTGGAATTATTAAATTTAGTCAATTAGAGAAAGTTGTTTTGCTGAAAGCCAAAGATTAATGGTTTCATTTATTTTGTCAATCATCCGTAATATCCTCTCGAAAGTATTTATATATATATTTTTGTTGTGATAATAATATGATATTTCATTTATTCATTGTCGTATGAATAAAACATCTAAGCAAGTATGTGTTCCAAGTCGGGATCTTTAAGTTTATTATTAGTTTGTTTAGATAGTAGGAATCCCAAACTGGTGCTAAGATTTATTTAATAATTTAACGGTCTATAAAACGAAGACCTATTTTGTAAATATTATGTTCATCCCAATTTATTTTGTTTGTTTGTAATAAATGATGTATTTAGTTATTTAAATTTAAAAACAACTGTGTCGTGAGTTATTTTTTGTATAGATTCGTATTTCCATTTCCACATCTCCACATTGTATAAATCTATTATAAAACAGATATACCATTTTAAAGTTATCATATTAAATTTGCTAGTGTCTGACAATATTGTATTTCTTAATCCAAACATTATAAAGAGTATTTGCCATTTGATAAACGTATTAGAAATGTTGCCAAGTCAGTATATTCGTTAGATGATGATATGAGATTAAAATACCCTATCTCTGTCATTATCTTATTATTGAAACACAGTAAAATATATTAGTCAATTTGTTTTATTATATTTTTCTCATATTTTAGAATTATAACTTATGGGCAATGGAGTTTATTAATTCAACTGTGTTTATTAAATTCCCTGAGATATTATTATTTCTTTCTTGATTGGCATTAAAGTAGATGTTAAGATTATAATATGCCAAGTAATAGAATTGTTTAAGAATATCATTTTAGCAAGTTGATATATGTTATACTTGGATGAAGGAAGAAATTAAGTTTAAAGTATATTTTTAATAGACCGTATTAAGTAAACATTATGATTCTTTATCATACAATCAATTAACAAAGGAATTTACATTATGTTGAATGTTTTATAATATTTCTTTCTTTATTCATCTATCATTATATATCTTATGAACTGCCTATAGCCTCCCACTGAGCTGAGCTGAACATAAACTTAAATATAGAGTCTCAGTAATAATTTTATATTATATATTTTCTTATATTGTTCTATTCATTAATAGAACTGGCGCCTGGGCATTTCGTTCATGTAATATATATGAGCGGTGTTGGGAGTGTAGGTTATAACGCCTATAACCTACCCTATATACACTTGGGAGTGTAGGTTATAATAATTATATATAATCCTTTGTAATACTATATGTTATTCTTTTTCTTGCATTTACATTGGCAGTGCATTTATTTAAAAATTCATTTATTTATTTATTGTTGAAGTGTTGTTTCCTCACTCATATCCATTGTATTAATTTTTATGTCATGTGTATAGCATGATGAGATTGACTTCAATCCTCTTTCTTGTTTTAAAATGTATAACGTTATTTGGTACATCATCCTAAAAAACTTATTAAGTTATTATGTTTGTTTCCCTACAATATGTAATAATACATCAAACAAGGATATAACACGTCATATATAATTGACCTTAATTTTGTTTGCAGTGTTTAATTACAAAATATGTACACACAAAATTCCAGGTTAACTGATGATGTTTATATTTCACATTAAACCATGATAAATAAATAAAAACTACATAGTTTTCTCAGCCAAAAATTTAACAATTGTCTCTCTCAAAGTCTTGTTGATGACTTTGGATTGTTTTGTTTCAAAAGCTTAAAAAACACCTAGATATCACCATTTTTAGTATGTAAGTTCATCAATATTATTTTATTTTTACCCAGTAGTACACTATTTTGTGTGATCGTATCACTATGAAAACATAAATTCAGATCGTTTTAGCTGAGAAATATATATAAGTTTCAGATTTCATTGTCTTACTACATTCTTAAACTAATGTAAATGGGTAAAGCATTGGATGATTAATTTCGTGAACAACGATTAGCTGAAATATTTATTAACAGACTATGGTTCGTTGGTCAGGATTGAATGTCATATATCATTGTAGATTATAGAGATATAAACCTAATTAACATAAAAACAAACAATAATATTGCGTTAGATTCCAAAATAAATAAGTTTGTTAATAATAAGAAATAGTATTAAAAATCAATGAAATAAAAATTCAGTGTATTTAAATACATTAGTGGCACATTCTTTAAATATAAGTAGAAAACTTTCGGTTTAAAACATTATATATATATAAACATTTTTCCTCATGCTTAAATTATTCGTAGCACAAAGTTAATTAGAACAATTCTTTTAATTATGTACTCATATATATATACATTTTTCCTCATGCTTAAATTATTCTTAGCAGAAAGTTAATTAGAACAATTCTTTTAATTATAGTACTCATATGTAATATATACTAATATAGCACAAACTCGAATATAACAAGTTTATTAATTATTTTAGGCCAAACATATGTTAATAACCAGTCATTTACAAGCAAAAAAAAAAAAGTCCTTAAGGGGAATTTACATTTGACGTCAGTGTAAACGTGGCAATTAAATTTATAAATTTAACATTTTTTTCCTTTAACTTTATTACTAGCTTCCCAAGACTGGTAAGTTCTTTCTGAAATTTTATTTTTTAAAGTATAAAACTAGAAATAATGTTTCTGTATTTGTTTTATTATAAATGTATAATATTAATATTATTGAAAATTATATTTCCTTTCTATACATTCTTATATAATATACATGTTTATATATATATAATTTGATAAGAAGAATTTTATATTTATTAACAATAAAGAGAACACTATATAATAAAGTAACTAAGAAATAATTGAAATTATCAATACGTTCCTCATAAGCAAACTGTAGATGAGAACGATTATTATTTTTATTATGATACATTGTGGATCAGACGTTAAGAAGTTAGTTTAAATGAGAAGTTATTAAGTATCACCGAATGTGAGACTGTTTGTTTAAATAAAAATCCTATTAAACAATATACATGATTTTTGAACTAATACCTTTTCATTGAATTACATTAATTTGTATTATGAACATAAGTTCAAATCAAAAGTTATATTCAAAATTGTTCTCAACATTTTCTGTTTAAGAGTAAATCATTATGTTTAGATATGATAACCATTATAATAAGAAATATAAGATTTGTGATTAGTATTAAGAACATAAAAAAACTTGATTTCAAATGGCATGTCTTAAAGTTTATTGGAACTACTAAACAGATAATACACAAAAATGCTTCTCATCAAAATATCACTAGTAACTTTTAATTTCTAAATGAGGAATAGACAAAAGTAAATAACTAGTCTATATTTTATTTCAATGCGCATTTGGTATTATATTATATGCTATTGCATAAAAACAAAGTTGGTAAATCATTGATGTTTTTTTTTTAAAAAAAAATAACACCTTTCTTAATAAGTGTGCAATATTATATCTAATAAAAATAGCTTAAAGCATTTTTTAATTTATATATATAATGTTATTTTTCTATCCTCTTGGCTATATTACACATTCATAATAAGTTGAACATGTATAAGTTATAACTTTTTCTCACTGCAATATTACGTTTTTGCATAGCAAAAAGTTATATTCAATAATTTGATTAACTCTTATGTTATATTGGAACACGAAGTTTTTTTAAATTTTTGAAAATTTGTGGTTAAATTTAAACTTAATTTTAAAATGATTTTCAGATGCTTATATAGACATAATTTTCTTTAGCAATCTTATCTAATCAAATTGTCAAAAAACTATTATAACAAAATTGATATTTATATATGTTTTGGAAAGAGTTGAGCAGCAAAAGGCAAAAGAAAAAGCAAAGAGATTTGCAAATTTGGGATAATAATAATAATAATAATAATAATAATAATAATAATAATAATGATAATGATAATAATAATAATAATAATAATAATAATAGAAGAGCACGTAGTAGTTGTAAAAATGATTGTTTTAATACACTACAGTTAAATATGAGAGATAACTTGTGTTTAAAAGACTAAAACATTTCACCACCATCAATATTATTAGTACATATTCCAATAAAAGTGAATGTTATTTATGTAATATTTTTAAGTGTAAAAAAGAGATATATAAAAAGGGTCTATGATATTAAAATAAATAAATAAATAATGTGTACCTAATATTAAATAATAAAAATAATGTTTAAAAAAACAATGATAATGTAATATGCAATAGAAAGAGATTACCTTTCAAATCAAAGTTGGTGTAATAAATAGTTAACAAACCCATCATTTTAACAGAAGTTATAAGATATGACTAATCTATGCTTGATGATTGGCCAAAGATTGTAATGGTGATTTTCATTTTGTCATCTTATGTTGAATTATGTTATTTATCAAATGGAAATGTTAAATATTTTAATAATTTCAAACTTTACTTTTCTGAATATAGTCAATTGTCATTAATAAAATACATGTTATTATTGAACATAACATTTTGAGCAGGACTTATATTTTTCTTTTTTCTTTTAGATGTTGCTATTTGTCAAAGAAAAGAGTCAGACAATGTTAATGATTTTTAACACATATTATTTATTACATACTAGGTTTTATATATTATTTGTCATTGATAAGTGAGTAGATTATTCAAATTTTCTTATTTTTTTCTTTTTCTTTTATGTTCATCATTATAATTAATTTTAAGTATGTATTCATGGTGAAAACAGGTTCTAGTCAGCTTTATTAATTTTTTTTTTTTAAAAATAAAGAAGAAATAGATTCATTTTTGTAATTATATTGTGAATTCAATCACGAAAATATTATGGATATAGCTATATTTAAAAAAAAAAAATTATCTTCTAGTATATAATTTTGATGTTATAGGTAGTAGCGGTTTAAATTCAGTAGATAGGAGTCTTTAAAGATATATTAGATATTATGAATTCATTTTGAGATTAATTAAATAATAAAATAATGCAATAGATTGTTTACAAGATAGTATTAATTTTGATTTATTAAATGAAAAGATACTGCATCAGTAGAATAGCTTAAATATAGCGATAAATATTTTATATCATATGTTTAAAGTAATTATTTTGTTTAAAATATTATTTAAATGATGGTTAATTTAATATTCATTTACAATGTGCTGAAAGTATCACATGATTAGAGGTGGTTGTGTGAGTATGTAAGCTTTCAAAATTTTGGGAAAGAAAACTTTAATTTTAGCTTGTTAACAAAAACAATTGATACATAATAATGTATAACAAATATTAAATTCAGAGATATTTTAAGAGTAGTAATTAAAATTATTAATATTTTATTTAATCAACTTTGCTATTAGAAAAAAAAAAAGAGAAATCAAAGAAACCTCATAGTTAAGTATATGAAATTTTTAATGACTTTTGCCTTTGGCAGAAAGTCTCAATTGATTACAGCATTATCTTGAAAATTAATATTCAAATCTAATGATACAATTCAATTCCCATGCTAGCACTATCACTCGTCAGGCTTGAAGCATCTAGAAAAGAAAAAAAAAATATTTATTGAAACATTGTGCATATGCTAACATGGGTGTTATTATTAATAATTAGATGTAATTAAAATATTTAAATAAGATTATTTTTTAAAGAAAGTTAATACTTAATATTAGATGATGGAAATAGTTCAATACGTAAAAACAAATGAAACATCATCATTACAAATTTTCTGGAAAAATATTTTGTCTACATTTGTTATTAAATATCCTTGTTTTCCTCACTCCCTAATTTGATCTGAATTAGAAATTGTAATTTTGCTATATGCAGCTCTCCTAAAGAATTATAGTTTTGAGCTAGAATTTGGGATAATCTGTTTGGGAAGTGTAGGGAGATATTCTCTAATGGTTTACAAAGCATCTTACTATGAAAGTGTTTTTTTAATTCAACCTGTTTGGAGCCTTTATCAAATTTCTTCCTTGGAACTTTCAGACACTACTGATCCCTAAAATGGGTTGATTATGGGATATAACTGATTACAATTCATTTAATCCTCTTTTGAATAATATAGATTTGAAAACATCAGGGTATATATTTGTATTGGATTTGAAACAATACTGTATGTGGATTGGATTGGTGTGTCATTAAATTGACTTTTATTGCTCTTTGGGTAAGACCTAAATAGTTAGTGTAAATAACTTGTATGGTGCATTGATGTTATGATTTAGATCATCTTCTGTAAAGCTGAAAGATTCAAACTTGCAAGAAGTGTAAGGTAATATCCTAATACATTACTATATTTTGTAAGATTTACGTTTCAGCAACCAAATGTTAGAAATATTAATTAGCGAATAAATTAGCTTGTGTATTTACTTTTATTCTAGATGGATAAAATAAATAGTTTTACATAATTTTGTGTTAAACTCTAATTTTATTTTTTTTCTTTACTTTAGGTAAAAATGACTTTTAAATATATTTGCATCTTTATGGCTCTCTGTTTCATGGTGAATGCCAATGCACAGTAAGTTTTTATTATCCAACATTGTATAAACGTAATTAAATGTTAAATAGAAAATACACTATTATACTACATATCGTCAGCCGTCAATATTCCAACGTTTGATTGAATAATTTCACTAATTTATGTTTAAACGAGTAAATTACCGTAGTTTATTATGAGCCTTTATTGTACATATAAACAATTTATTATTAACTTTTGTCTCCATAAATATTTTGGTTTCGTTCTTAATACTCAAGATGAAATGAAGTTGTAGACTAAAAGTATATTTGTACTGGGATGTATTTATAACAGTAAAAATGTAGCAGAACTTGATTATATTTAAAATATTAATACTATTATTTGTACATTAAACTCTTCTATGCATGTAAAATATTTTTCATTTGTATTTTTTGCAGGCACACACGTATGTTACGTCTACACACATAAAAAATGATGTTAAATACTTTTTTAACATTTTTATGTTAACCTTAATTGATTTGAAGCTTTTATTCTTTCCTTCAGTAAAGTATATTTTACAAATTTACTCAAATAAGTAAAAAAAAATTTCACAAATATACATATAAATGACAACCAGGAAAATTTAACAAGAATTCCACTTCTAAAATAATAATAATAATAATAATAATAATAATAATAATAATAATAATAATAATAATAATAATAATAATAATAATAATAATAATAATAATAATAATAATAATAATAATAATAATAATAATAATAATAATAATAATAATAATAATAATAATAATAATAATAATAATAATAATAATAATAATAATAATAATAATAATAATAATAATAATAATAATAATAATAATAATAATAATAATAATAATAATAATAATAATAATAATAATAATAATAATAATAATAATAATAATAATAATAATAATAATAATAATAATAATAATAATAATAATAATAATAATAATAATAATAATAATAATAATAATAATAATAATAATAATAATAATAATAATAATAATAATAATAATAATAATAATAATAATAATAATAATAATAATAATAATAATAATAATAATAATAATAATAATAATAATAATAATAATAATAATAATAATAATAATAATAATAATAATAATAATAATAATAATAATAATAATAATAATAATAATAATAATAATAATAATAATAATAATAATAATAATAATAATAATAATAATAATAATAATAATAATAATAATAATAATAATAATAATAATAATAATAATAATAATAATAATAATAATAATAATAATAATAATAATAATAATAATAATAATAATAATAATAATAATAATAATAATAATAATAATAATAATAATAATAATAATAATAATAATAATAATAATAATAATAATAATAATAATAATAATAATAATAATAATAATAATAATAATAATAATAATAAAAAGTCACTCATAAAGAAATATGGCTAATATAACTCCATTATAAAAAAGAAGAGAAAGAAGAGGTCAAATTTAACTCTTCTAGAAATGAGCTTAGTGATATTTATACAATGAATATACATCGACGGTCCATTTATTTGTTAGAGTCTCACGTCTAATAGTAGCTTTACAATTAAATTCTAATTACTATCATAATTTCACGATGAAAATAATTTGTGCTGCAATTCCCTAGAATATATTTGAGATAATCATCTACTTATCTGATAAAAATCATGTAGAGGTTTACCATTAGGGTGACCAGACGTCCTGATATTTTGGGATTTGTCCCTATTTTTGATTAGATGCCCCAGTGTCCCAAAAATGACTTTTCTGGACCATTTTAGGTTCTGACTTTCAAATATTATATCTTACACAAATAATTCATTGCAAAAATGGTAGTTTCTTCGCCCTCTCTGTTCATTTCAGTCTCTACAGGAATATTATAAAAACTTCAGACAAATTCTAACATCAAAACAAAGATTTATATTATGTTATATGGCCTGATTCTGAAGCTAGATGCGTTCTTACATCCAACCTTGCCTCGGAATATGTACAGTTGCATTTCTGTAAGCTAAAATTTAAACTGTGCTTGCACCTCCTTTCATTGACAGTGTATTTTTACTAGTTCTTTGTTGATATTAATTTTCTATAGTGAGAAAACTAATATGAATAATTAATAATCTTAAACAATAGATAACATGCCAAAGATGAGTGTACTTACAATGATGAATAAATACAGAAATAGTTTTTTTATAATAAAAAAGGATACTATGCCTAAAAATGATTGACCATTATGACCCTATCAATCCAGTCTGGTCACCCTATTTATCATAGAACATTCTTTTAGGAAATGATGCATTGTTTATTCATTTTCCATGTCCATTCCAATGAAAGTGTGTTTTCTCAGTAGTGGAGTCTATAATGTAACATCCATTAAGTTGAAAAAATTTATGATTGAATTTGGATCTTGCCTTTTCTTAATTTTACAGAACATTTGTGAATGAAGCTTCATTAATGTGTTTATATTGCTGTGAATGAGTGTACATATTTTACTTTGCTACAATAAATTATGTAAAATAATATTATTTAGAACTAATTTAGTTGCAATGGTTATTTTCCTGTGATAAAATACTTTATCTTTTAATTTATCAAAAATAACAATAGAATATTAGAATATGTGGTGGTTCCCAACACTACCAAGGTGTATAAACTTATTTATATTGTTATGTTGATCACCACCCAAATTAAAATTTGCTTAGGATTTTTCTTCATCACTGGCTGCTAAATTTTTTTGAGTTTTTGGAACATTAATTAATAAATAGAGTTTTATATACTGCATTAAAAACATTAAGAAATTTTTACAATCATATTTTGCATATGCTAAAATATTATGAGCATCTGTATGCTGTAAATTCAAAATCTAAAAAAAATTGTTATATTTTTAATTGAATTAAATTAAAAATTTCACTCTTAAATCTAAATTCTATATTGACCTTCTTTGATTAAGCATCAAGAAACTATTCCAAAAACTGTTGATAATAAGTTGAAATTATGTTGTGCAATTCACATTTTTTGGAACATTAATATGGTTCAGGTTTGCGATTAATAGAAATCATACTTCCTTTTGTCAATTATGTGGACTTTGTAAACTCCAACAGAAATTGGTAGATAATCAACTAAATTCAATAAATACCATTGACTAAAGTAATTCTTTGTTCCTAAAATTTGCTTCCATTTTCCTAGAGACAAAAAGGAACAGTGCTTTTTCATTTTTCAAACCCACATTGAATCTCTGGCCATCATATATGTATGACTGCAGCCTTATTTACAACAATAGTATTGAACATACCTTTGTTGAAATTAATAATAATGATATTCCATCATAATTCCATCATTCTTGCCTATTCCCTGTGCTGTTAAAAATGAAAGCAATTAATGCATCTTAAATATAAGATGGCACAAATTTGAAGGTACATTTATTTTAAAAATTCCAAATGTTTTTGTAGCAAACAGATTTTTTTTTAATATCTTACTATAAAAAATGTGGCAACTTTAGTATATTATAAACAATATTTTTTAATATATTTTAAATGTCCATACTATATTGTAACCCTTCCCCAACACCATTCGTACATCTCCTATAAATAAATACATGAGGTGCCAATTCTATTGATAATAGAATAAATTACTTATCTGACTTTACTTTAAATCACTATTGAGACTTAAAATACTATCCTACTATAGCTTAGCTCAATGGGGGCTACAGAATTCTATAATATATAAAATACAAATAAAAATACAGGAGATATATTAAGAATTAATAAGAGTAAAACATCTACTGGGCTTTGCATTAAATTTAATTTAACAAGTTATAGTTCAATTGTAACTTCTCCCATCATCTAAATGCATTAAAGAACATTTACTGTATAACAGGTTTAAATTAAACAAAATAAAGATGTAGTACTAATCAATTTTATGGTGTGGTAAGTTTAAATTAAATAAAACAAGATATAGTACTACTCAACTTTTACTGTGTAATAAATTTAATAACCAAATCAATATCTACTCTGCAATAATAAGGGGATATCTCAGGGATTTTATTACATAACTTAACGAAGAAATTATACTCTACAATAGCTACCAATTACCATCATAAAAGGTAATGACATAAAATTTAGATTGTTCTAATAAAGTTGTAGTTAGACAATAAAAGAAACAGGGTAGCTTTTGATTACCAATCATCATATAAATAATAATTGAGTACTTAAACTTTCCAAGAGGATCATCAAAAAGTCAAGCATTTCATATAGTATTTGGATTGAGAAAACAATATTGTCAGATCTGAACATGTTTACTATTATGTTTATAAAATAGTGCAATCATATCATATTGGATATATAAGTGTGTGTGCAAGCTTTGAATATGAACGCATGTAAAATAACAACTCTGAACAAAGTTTCAATAAATAAAACATTTATTACATTGTATCATCAAACAAATATTTTGCACTTCTATTTTACACATGGGCATGTTATTGGTTAATTCCAATATCCATGGCTGAATAGTCTAACATAAGAATAATTAACATTAACATAAACTTCTTGTGCTTTTATTTCAAATATATACATGTTAGTAACCAATTCTGATATACTTTGTTAACATTTAGCAACACTAACACTAGAATAATTAATCATAAAATTACTTTTTTGGTAATTAACATTATAGTAAACTTCTTGGGCTTTTATTTCAAACATATACACATTTGTAATCATTTCTGATATGTCTTATCAACATTTATTAGCACTAACACTGGAATAATTAAACATAAAATTAAACTTCTTTGTATGCTTGCTTGAAATATACATATGCTTTTAGCCAATTCTAACATTCTGTCAACCAAATCAACACTGGGATAATTAAACATTAAATAATGTAATATGAATATCCTTCATAAATCAATTAAACAATTCTATTAACTAGCAATACTTCCTTTTATTTTTGTTTACTGCTTCAAAATGAGAATGAATAATTCTAAGGATTTGGTGATTTAAAGCTTTAATATAAACTAGTATAATAGGATTTGAAAGGTTTGCCAAGACTTATAAATCAGTGATAGATTTCTTCAATACCTACAGAATTAATAGTAATTTGTGCATGCGTTTGTATTATGCCACCTGTTATAATATAATTAATACAGTTATATCCTTTCAGTTTGCTTATGAAATTAAGAAATAAAATATAATACAGATGATGCCATAGACCAACCAACAACTTTAGCACTACTTCTACTTAGATGTTCTATAAAAGGAAACAATCCTATCATTTAATTTTTATTAGCAAACTACATTATACATAGCTATGAATATATGTTGGAAAAATATTCCAAATAAGATACATGAGGGTCATGAAGACTTTTTTAACTCTAATAATATAAACAATTTAAATATAGTGGCACCCTAACCTTACTCAGAGGTTTAATTTTGGTGTGGCGCTAGTCTCATCCCCGAACAACAAGGGAAATACACTGCTTTACTTCACATAATATAATAATATTAATACACAACTGCTTAATCTAGAAATATAATCCACTCATGACAAGTATTTAAATAACCTAAGGGAGAGTTCTCTCAATTCCTGACAATATAATATATATCATAAATGACTTCTTTCTACATAGCTACTTAACACATTTTATTCTGAACATAAAAAAAAAAAAATTCACTCTTAGATAAATTTCTAATTCTTCTACTTCCTTTGACATATCACATCATCCAAAACCCATTGCATAAATGGAATCCAAAACGACTTTCAATTTAACAAGTATATAAATGAATTGCACAAGCAGGCACACACACATGATAACGCACTAAATAATTTCAAATCCTATTTAATTTGTAGATATTATAACATTAACTAATAAATCAAAAATAAATCTCGAATTCATGATGAATTATAAATGCTTTAAATCTGAAGTAAATCTGAAGTACAATTATTACTATTAAATAAACCTCATTATTTTGGCAAGAAATATAAAATAGCAATATTGAGGATTTAACATGAACTAATAAATTGAAATAAAACTTTGACTTATGACAAACTATAAATCTTCTAAATTTGAAGCATAATAATTATTATTAACTAGACTTCACAATCTTTGACAAAGCAAAGATAAAATAATACTTTTATGTATTTACTCACTCTAAAAATTAGCTATTGGCTTCATAACTGCAAACAAATATTTCTACCAATAACATACGCATATAGAATACATGTATATAACAAAAAAATTATATCAAAATAATGATCAATTACCCAGTATAATATTTTTTATATTATACATATCCGAGATGATCTTGAAGCAAAAGTAAATAATAAACCAAAAATATAAAGACAAATAATTGGTCTACCTATCTATCAGACACTAACAAAAAAAATAATTAAGTCTTCTTTAGTTGGGAAATAAAAATTCATTTGCACAGTATGAAACTAGTGCTGCTAATTGTAAAACAAATAGATGTTAATAGACACATAGCCAATTTCCTGCAGGATAGACAATACACAATTTTTTAATTCAATTGGAGAGCACTTTCTAGAGTTCTTAGCAGGTAGCTAATAGGATTTTCTAATAATATAGTATGCATAGTATTCAATATATATACACGTGAATCTAAGTGTACATTTGAGAAGAGAATAAAAGAACATATGTTTTTACATAATAGAATTCAAAAAGAGAATCAATATGGAACAGATGTAAATAAACCTTCATCATCTGTTATATTTGATCATAATAAATCTTGTCAATATGGATTTAAATTTGATTATAAAAATATGAAAATTATTCAAATTGAACGTTGTCATAATAAACGTAAAATAAAAGAGGCTATGTTGATTTCAAGAAATCGTCAAATGTTAGTGAATCGCCAGTCATCAAATGTTAAGATAACAGAATTGTGGGAAATCTGAATTGAACTATGGGTATTGTTAAGGGTTGTCTCGTTTTGATTATTCAACGTTATATAGTTGATAAAGACTACAAAGTGTATAGTCAAAAGTACTTCTAAAAGAATATAATTTATATAAATTGTACAGTATTTTGATATATATATATATATTGATTTGTATATTACATATATTGTGAAACGAATACAGATATCAAACTTTATTTATTACATATATATATTTGTGTGTTTAAATGAAAGAGTAAAGGTTCATAAAGGGTAAAAAAAAAATGTTTTCTTTGTTCTTTTTTTGTTTATAAAAAAAAAAGGACCACACTATTTTTTTGTTGTGAAGGGGTTTTCTTTTTGAGAGAAAGAAATCAAAAGAAGAATTAAAAGCTTTTTATGAATTGTTGAAAATATATTTGGTTTTTTAATATAAGGGGGGTGTGGTTTGTGGGTGTTTTAATAGATTATAAGTTGGTTTTTTTGTAGTGATAGGTTGTGTTTTATTTATTTTTTTTGGTTGGTTATTGTTATATATATATATATATATATATATATATATATATATATATATATATATATATATATATATATATATATATATATATATACTGTAACCAGTTGGATTACATAGAACACACTAATATAGTGTGTCTGCATATATATAAAGTTTAAAGGAAAAGTAGAAATAAATACAGATATAAATTTTTGTAGATATTTTTCTACATTTCCTAAAATAAAATAATAATAAGTAAAGGGTTAAATAATAACTCTGATTTAAAATAAAAATTGCTTTATAAATTAAACTTTTAAAAGGTTTGAATAAATATAAATATTGTATTATTATTATTATTATTCTGATTGTGAAATGTAAAATCACAATATTGTTTTCAACATTTTTTAATTAATTAAAACATGTATATGTTTTCAAAGGGATTAGAGAGCTAAAAATAAAAAAATATGTTTTCATCAAAGTGTTGTTATCACCTTAGATGTTTCTATAAAAGAGCTGATAACAAAATTAGCTCCAGTCTTGATAGTGCTTTTAAAGAGAACAGTTTTGCTTGCAGTTTTGTAAGGGTTAGTCAGAAGAGTTTTTAATATTTTAAGCAGTGGCCAACTAGGCTAACTGCAAAGTCTGGAGAGTGATTTTTGAAGAGAAGAGTCTGGATAATAGTTTTTTTGTAAGAAGGGTCAGCTAAAAAGTTGGTTACAATATTTTGTTGCAGCTTCTTGAAGTTTGCAGCAGTTGTTTTTAGCTGATCTTAGAGTTGGCAAAATAGTTACCATGAGCTGATATAGCTGAATGTAGAACATTAAATTCAGGAGCTGCTAATATCATCCTTCACATGAGTTTGAATTTGCCTGGAGAAAATGACCCACTTTTTGTACTGAAATTCATAGCCTTAAATGTGGAGAAGACAGCTGCTTGCCTGGAACAGTTCTACACAGATGGGAGACCAAGTATGGACCAACATTATACATGGATTTCTATTTTCCTGATTATGACAGTCACTAAAAACCAAACTCACCAAGAAAAATATTCCAGCTTACTGAAGAATTAATTATATGTACACTGCATCAGATATATGCAGAGAAATAGCTGGTGAGTTATTTTAAAAGAATTCATGTAAAAAGACATATATAGAACAATATTATTTTAATGTCAGTTAAAATTTATATATTTTAAAAGAATATAAAGTAATTTTTCTTGAATTATAATTAAGAGTCAAGAAATAATTCATTAACCATCTAGTTTTAAAGGCAAAAGATACATTTTTGGAACAATAATTTTCTCGGACATTATTAATAAAAAAAATTCATATTACAAAAAGTAAAGAATCGATGATTCAATAATTTAATTTAAAAAATGTTGATAACTAGTCAACAAATACCTGTCAAAAATTGACTGTACCTTTTTTTAAGAAAAAAAAGAGAACTTATAAACTGAAACTAATTTAAAATTATATCTATATTTTGTTTATACACATATGTAGGTATAAAATTTATGCCTATTTCCAAAGAAATTAATAATGAAAATATAATTATTGCTATTAAGTTAAAATATGATGCAAATGTCAGCATGCGCACATATGCACGCACATAAATGTAAATTTTAATCATTTTTGTTATTATTGAATATCAATTGAAATAAATTAATTGTATAATAGAAATTGCATGTTTGTGCCCACATATATGTAAATCATTGTAACAAATTGAATTTTGAATGATAAATATTGTCAATTAATGTGATAACTTAAATTTTGTAGCAATATTGTAAATTACAGTATAATGACTTTTATTATTGTATATTATTTAAAATCAGACCTTAAATATCATTTTTTGTTAATAATAAACTTGTTATATTTAATTGTTAAAATTGTATTCCATCATCTCTTGGTCACATACAGTAATAGAGCTTGTGTTCTCTGAGCTAGATTCATGCACAGATAAATGGGGATGTGTACTTGGTGCTTTTAGGGCATCCAGCGATGATCAATCATCATCCTGGTTGGCACAAAAGAGGATACTCTTTAAAGCCCATGCACTATATTTTATTTTTAATTAGTCTTATTAGAAGTTAAGTTTATAGTTGGCCAATACAAGTGGCCAGAGCATTGATGATGATCAGCATATTTTGATGTTCCAGCATTATTGTTTTGATTTCTAATTATTATGTATTTTAATGGATGGGCAATTAAATGGTGCATCCAAGTTATGTTTAAAGAATTGCCCAAGGTGGCAAAGGCTCAATAGTTAGCTGGGTCTACAGAAGACCCATTCCCAATCCAGTCACAAGGTTGACTGTTGATTTATATTTTTTATGGTACAAATACAGCCACAAGATGGACTGATGATTTATTATACAGTTTTTATTATATTTTATTGTGGATCATTAATTAATCATGACAGTGAATGGTATTTGAATTATACTTACTTTTGCTTTATAGTGCTGCTTGATAGTTAATTATGCTTTGAGTTGCTGGCTGATCTCTCAATGTTCACTGAGATTATCTAATCTCATTTTATTATTAAATATCTCATTACTGATATACTTTTTGTAAATATTTCATTTTAAATGAACAGGGAGTGATGATGATGTTCTATCACCCCAGGTTCACATCTTTTTCACTTGATACCCTCATCCCGTTACTATATATATATATATATATATATATATATATATATATTAATGACAAATTAACATTTACTGCTGCAGATTTTGGTAATATTTTACTAGTAATTAATTGGTGGTTTTATAGTTTTATAATTCAGCACTAAATCTTGTGAATTTAAAAAAACAATAGTTCTTCACAAACTAACATTGACTATAATTGCATTTATCAAGGAACAAGTAATAAATTATCAAAGGTCATCCATCAGGTAAATAGTTGATTAATCCATAATATTCATTTAAGTCTACATAAATTTTTAAATGGCAACATATTTTGATAATAAATTAAATACAAATGAGGAGAACAATAAGAAAATATTCACATTTAATATTCATGGTCATCTACTCGTGTTTATATTATATGCATATTCAATATAGGTTAGTCATCTATCAGTTACATAGGCCATGAATTCCATTCCTTAATCCTAGAGACATAAATGATTAGATATATTTCTTGATCAATAATAATAATAAAGCATGTTATACTAAGTTAGAATCGCACATCCTTACATTTAAGTATTACTTTGCAATAGCTAAAACAAATTCTTAGTTTAGAGTCTATAAAATGCTTTGTTAAAAAGTTCAGCATAATTTTTTTCAAAAAATAGTAAAATTCACACACTTCATTTTTTTTTAATATTAGAGATTAAAATTAGGTCAATCTAATTTGAAATATAAACACATGTATGAATTTTAAATGATGATTTTACATCTAAGTTAGTTAATTGAAATGTAGGGAGATGTAACTTGTTTGAAGTTTATTGTTTTTCATCCTTGTCTTTATCTTCCAAAGAAAATTTTCTTAACTAGTTTTATTATTTAAAAATTGTACTTTTGTGTTTAAATTGGATATTAACTGCTTGATTATGGAAGAAGAACCACCCTGTAGAAAGAAAGAATTGTAGTAAAAACAGACTTTCTTATATTTTTATCCCCTTTTTATTACTGATTATTGCTTAGACTCTCACTTCTTCCACCAATCAAAGTTTACTTTCCCCAAAGTTCAACTTCAAAAAAGGTCAATCCTTCCTTCTGCGCCGAGATAATTAGCAGAAAATATTCAATTACTTTTCTCTTTTGAAAAAGAAAAAAAATTGAACAATCATTCTGTCTTTTAAATAATATTAATTAAATTGAATCAATAAAAAATATATTCTGCAATTTTAGAATGACAAAAAAAGAATTATTTAGCAAATGAAATAATTTATAGTGTATTTGGCCTCTTTAATATTCACTGACCCATTTACCCATCAATCACTTAAAATGTACTTAAATTGGTTATCAAAGATATTTATGCAAATTTAAATATTTGACTGTAAAACATTGTTTGTTATTTTAATTAAATACACAAGGGAAAAATGAAGTTGTAAGATGACACATACATGCACACACATATATGCTGCATTAAAAGTACTAAACCAATCTGGCCAAAATAGAAGCCTACATGCCATAAGTCAAATATATTGTACTAACTATGCTACAGATTAGAGTATCAATGATCAAATAAACCAGAAAATCACTAGACAAATATCAACCATTATCTTACAGACAAGTAAAACAAGTATGGATCAACTCAACTTATACACTAACAGTTTCTGTGACAAGCTATCCCCTTTTTATCATTAAATATCCACCAATGAAAATATTAAATGTCTTAAAACTTTCAAATAATATCTCCAAGTGTTTTCTAAACAAAATTTTGGATTATTAATAAAAAAAATATTTAAAATTTCAGGTTATTTAATTTTTTTAGTTAAATGTAACCAGCTGTTACTGATACATTGCTATCTACTTAAAATTGTTTTCTTGTGCCTATTCAGAAGGTCTCTCTCTCTCTCTCTCTCTCTCTCTCTCTCTCTCTTATATATTATATATATATATATATATATATATATATATATATATATATATATATATATATATATATATATATATATATATATATATATATATATATAGTGTCCTTTTCTTTAGATCAGAATAAATTTATTGTATCAATTTACTAAAAAAATTTAAAACTAAGAAGTATCCTATTGATTGGTATGATGACTATGTTATGCTGACAATCTTTTTGAAGCTTAATTAAAGTAAAATAAGGATATTTAATGTATAAAATTATGCTAAATATATTTAAAACAGTTAAATAAAACTAAATGTTATAATTGTATATGGTTAAATAAATCAATTATTTTTTATAGTGTGATGTTTATAAACTGTAATAGTTAAACAGCTTCATGCTGTTTAACTATTACAATTGTATATAGTTGGAAAAGCTGGCCATGATAAAATAGTGTATTAATAAGTCTATTAAATAAGTATTTAAAGCTGAATTTAAAAAGTAGTAATGTACAATTAAATAAATGGTATATCTTATAATGAAAATTATATTTAATAATTGTATTTACAAATATTTATTTAATAAAGTAGTATTTGTAATGGAGAAATGTGTATTCAATTTTATAGTATCAAAATTATTATTCTAAATTATATTATTATATATATTTTTTAATATAATAATTGTTACAATTAAACATTTTTCCCAGAGAGAATTTGATACAGGTTTTGTCTGGAATTGTAAGTCATGTGGCAAGTAAAGATTAATACATGTGTGCTTACAAGTCTTCTTGTTAATAAAGTTTCAAAATTGTTTTAAAATTGCAGTGTAGAATTGAAAATATTTATTTATCTACTACCAGATACGATATAAAGAATCAGCTATTATAAATATTTAATTAGGGTTTTAAAATGAATATAGCTAATAAAAATTAGACTTTTGTTTTAAAGAAAAAATAAATACATTAAAACTAAATGTTGAATAAATAAATAAAATATTATTTTTAAAAGTCTTTTTAAAATGTTTAGTTATCTTTAATAAAGTGTAAAAATTAATTTAGAATTAATATTTTAAAGTAATATTTTTAAAAGAATGAGTCATTATTTTTATTTTTTGATTTTAATTGTGGTCTTTGGTTGAATATATAAATTAAGCTATCAGATGAAATTCTAATCCACCAATCCAATGATTGATTTATTTGGGTATAAATACAGATACTCAATTGTGCTTCTGTTAATTAAATCTGCTTTTGACTTTTTTAAGTTTACTTTTTGTTAATTATTTTTGTTTAAAATTAGTGATGGCTATGGTTTTTAAAGAGCCAAAGACACCAAAGTGTATGGGTACTGAACTGTGTTCAGACCCATATGACTATATAAGTTATGGAGCTTAGATTGAAAATATTGGGTTTTTAATTTTATTTTCATAGTTTTGTAGTTAAGTAGAAATAAAGGGTGGCTGCTGGAGGGTTGCATTAGATTTTAAGATCTAGGTGTCATTCTTGCAGATCCAATGCTCCTCCCTGACAATGGCCACAAGCCAGAAACTAGTCTGGGAATTTTATGCACAAGCCCTCTGGGATCCATTGATTAATTCCAGAATTATGAATACTATCAAATTTGTGATTCATTTGTTTGAATTTTGAATAATTTTAGAATTTTCATAAAAGCATTGCTATTTATTTTTAAAGAAAAACCGCTAGAAGTTGACATAATCTTGGATTCAATAGAGATTTGAGAATTTTTTTATTAAAAAAGGGAAAGGGAACTTCAATTTGAAAGTTTGATTAGAATGATAGATAAATAAATAAAACACACATTTAAATAGTCCGTTATGGAAAGAATCCACCTCTTCTCTATCATCAACTAACTAAAAGTCCACTTAAATCAGTAGCAGTGTTGGGGAGTTGTTTCTTCAGCTAGCTCCATTAAATTAAATCTTGTTATTTTTCAATCCATATCAAAAATAAAAGAATGTGCTGAATTTTTTTAAAAGTTTGAAATTAAAAAAAGTAATTCCTTATGCACATTATGTTCGTTATTTTGCTCATAAATTAAATTTTGTTCTTTCTCAATCTACATCAAAAATAAAAAAATATGCTTGTTTTTTAAAAAGTTTTCAGAGTTTTGTCAGTTTTTTTTTCAGTTATTCTTCCAAAAGTTTAGCTGCTTTTAATAAAATTGTACAGAAAAATATCATGCAGCTGCTCCAACACGATAGAAATATATTTGAGTAAAAAAAAACATTTAATGACTTTTTTGAACACATAATTGACAATGAATGTGACTGGGATAATTGAACTATTTTACAATCTAAAGGTTTATTATATAATTTAAACAACAAAAAGTCCATAGATCTGCTTTATTTTTTTAATGATTTTTTCTTGCATACTAATATTTTATTTAAAGTTCTTCAAACTAAAGCATCTGAGCTGCAATTTTGCCTAATAGCAGTAAATAATTTTAAAAGTAATATAGAAACAATTTTTTCCAGTTATGATATTTTCTGGACTAATTTTGTTGAAAAGGAAAATTTACAAAATTTTAAAATTAAACGAACTGATTCAAGTGTATCAAATAAATATTTTTTTCTGATTTTATTAAATGCCACTATTAAGCAACTAATTTTCGAATTAGGCAACAGATTCAGTTCTTTATCAAATTTTGAATTTCTAAAGTTGTCAAACACATCAGAATATGCAGATTTACAAAAAAAAAAAAATTTCCTGACAATCTACTAACCAATTTACCAAGTTCTTATGAGCTTTTTTTAATATATCAGTATAAAAATCTGAACTAAAAGTAGTGTTCAATGATGATAATTTCAAAAGTAAAAAAAGCACTCAAGAAATCATGCAGTTTTTGATTGAAACAGAGCTGGAAAGCTATTCCAGTGAATATTTTGAATTGAACAAACTAATGCTAACATGATCTGTTACAACAGCATCACTGGAAATATCCTTTCCTGTTTAAAAAGAATCAAGATTTTTTTAAAGAAATAGATGTTCATAATCAAGGCTATCAAATTTAACCCTGATATCAATTGAGAAGGAATTGTGTCAACATATAAAACATAAAAACAATTATTATGATAAAGTAACAGATCATTTTGCTATGAAAGAATGGAGGATTGAATTAAGATAGAAAAAATAATAATTTCAAATTTTAATTATAAGATAATATACTGGATTAATTAGCCAATGAAATAGAACAGATTTTGTTGGATATGATTATATTGTTTTATTTAAATTAATTTGTTTTATATAATTAATTTATTTTTAAATTAATTTTGTTTAATTTGTTTGTAAAGCAATCTACACCCTGGGGCAGTTGAATGACTAAAAGGTCAGATAAGAGATAAAAATTAAATATTATGTTTACCACTCTGAGGAATATTGACCAATGCAAGCATCAAGCCATGCATGGACCAGAAAGGAAAACATCCAAACTTGTAAGAATAAATGACATCATATGTGATTGATCCGGAGAATTCCTATTAAGAGAGACCAGAAATTATAAAAGATGAAAATATCAAATTATTAGAACCTTTTTACTCACTTAGAAAATGAAGTAACTGGTGACTCTTGAACTGCATGGCAGATGATAAAATATATTGCTCTTGCAATGAATTAATTTTCTTTTATTTACCAGCTGATGTGACCTACAAATTAATGATTATTGAAGGCAACAAACAATAGACCGGTCTTTCCAGAAATGATATAAATATTAAGTGGACTTTGGTTGGATGAGGACAGCACATCATGGATAAGATGAACTTCAAACCTACAATGGAAAGTATGAATTAGTATTTCTTTGATGGGAATTTAATGATAGAAAGGGGTGGCTTGTCACAGAAATTGTTAGTATATAGGTTGAATTGATACAGATTTGTCTTATTTGTTTAAAAGACAGTGTTTGATACTTGTTTAGTGATTTTCTGGTTTATTTTCTTATTGATACTCTAGTCCATAGTATAGTTGTACAGTATATTTGACCCTTGGTCATATAAGCTTCTATTTTAATCAGATTGGTTCAGTATTTATAGTGTAGCATATGTGTGTATGTATGTTTGTGCCATCTTACAACTTCATCTTTCACTCATGTATTTAATTAATACAGAATATTATGTTTTATAATGAAATATTTAAATTTATATTAAATATCTAGATGGATAAGTGGATTGTTAGACAGACCAAATACACTAGCAATTACTTTATTTAGTGGATAGTTATTTTTTTGTTATTATTTCATTTTTAGAAGTGTAAATAATATTTTAGTCAATTTTATTTCATATCATTTAAAAGTCAGAATAAACTTTTTCCCTCTCCAAAAGAGAAAAAGATTTGTTGAATATTTTCAGCTAATTATCTTAATGCAAATGGTGGGCTTGACCTTCTTGAAGTTGATCTTTGGAGAGAATAAACTTTTAAGTGGTGGAAGAAATTGATACTTAAGCAATAATTGGTAATAAAAAAGATAATATCAAGATAAGTAGTCTTTTTTTCTCTTTAAAAAAGAGATAATATCCAGAAAAGTAGTCTTTTTTCTCTCTGTCCTCTCTCTCTATATGTAGTTATTCTTTCAAAATCAAGCGGTTACTATTCAATTTAAATTAAAACATATGACTTTCTTTAAGTATTATTTTTTTATATAAAACTAGTTTACAAATTTTTTCTTTGGAACATAAAGAAAAGGATGAAAACGTAATCAACTTCAAGCAAGGTATATCACCCTATGTTTTCAATTAACTAACTTTAGATTTAATATCATTGTTTCAAATGCATGTGTCTCTATAACTCACGTTTAACTTACCTAACTTAACTTTTAGTATTAATGAAAAAAATGAATTATATGAATTTTGCTATTTTATGAGAATAATTCTATTGATTTTTTTAACAAAACATTTCATAAACTCTAGATTAAAAAATTCTTCTGGTTATAGAAAAGTAAAACTCAAATGGAAGGATCATGTGTCTAACTTAGTAACATGACATAAATTATTATTGGGTGAGAATTATATCCAACCATTCATATCATATAGGATTAAGGAATTGAATGTGTGGCTTATATCAAACTAATGGATAACTAACCTCAAATAAATGTGCATATAACTTAAAGCAAGTGTAAGAGCGTGGATATTAAACGTCTACATTTTCTCATTGTTCACCTCATTTATACTTAACATATCACTAAAAATATATTATCATTTAAGGAATTATGTAGAATTAAGTGAATATCATAAATTAACTAACTATTTGCTTGATGGATGGCCTTTGATAAATTATTGTGAATTCCCTCATAAATGTAATTGTAGGCAATGTTAACTGGTGGAAAACTAATGTTTCCTTTTGAAATTTGCAAGACTGATTGCTGAGTTATAAAACTTCAAAGTCACCAGTTAATTAAATGATGAAATATTACTAGAAATCTGCAGCAGTAAACATTAGTTTTCTCATTATGGAAAAGAAAATGTATTGAATACCTCACATGCTATACCGTCAGTAATTTCAATTAGCTATTTGCTAAGAATTTTAGAAACTGCTTCACAATTGGATCCAAAATGCATATTGTCCATCCTGTGGAAATTTGTCTATATGTCTACTAACACCTATTCATTTTGTAATTGTTGCCATTATCTATATACATGCCTAAGAAGCTTTATTACAGATAGTATGAATTAACTTTTATTTTCCAGCTAAGAAAGATTTTATTGTTTCTTCTGTTGTTAATGTATGATAGATAAGTAGATCAATTTATTTGTCTTTATGCCTTTTTTATTATATTTTTGGCTCCAAGATTGTCTTAGTAAAATATAATATGAAAAGTATTACACTGGGTAATTGATTGTTCTTTTGATATAATTCTTTTTATGTACATGTATTCTATTCACTTATGTTAGTGGTGGAAGTATTTATTTGCAATTATGAAGCTAGCAGCTAATTTAGAGAGGGATAAATGCATAAAAAAATATTGTTTTATCTTTGCAATGTTAGAGATGATGAAGTCTGTTTAATAACAATTCTTTTTAAGTGTCATAGCATTGGCTGGGATGTGAACCTGCAACCCGGATAACTGGCTGCAAGTTCAAGGCAGTCGCGCTGACCTCTCAACTACCAAAACAATTCTTATACCTAAAAACTTGAAGCATTTATAATTCATCATGAATTAAAGATTTATTTTCTATTTATTGGTTAATGTTTGTATCATATATGCATATTGAATATGATTTGAAATTATTTTGTGCATGTTATGCATATGTGTGCCTGTTTTGTGTGATTCATTCATATAATTGTTAAATTTATAGTCACTTGACATGTATTTTCCCATTTGTTTTCAGTTGGTTTAATATGCCAAAAGGAGATGAAATAATTAGAAATTTATCTATGAACATGTTTTTTTATGTTTGGAATGAAATGTATTAAGTAGCTATGAGGAAAGAAGTCATTAAGGATATATATTATATTATCAGGGATTGGGGAATTCTTCCTTAGTTTATTTAAATACTTATCATGAGTGGATTATATTTCCTAGATTAAGTATTTGTGCATTATGATGATTATATTATATGAAGTCAATTATTTACTTTGTTTTCTATGATGAGACTGAGTCCACATGAATATTGAACCTCTGAGTAAGATTAGAGTCACTATATTTTGTCATTTAGATTATCTAAATTGAGATGGTCTACTTGTCCTTCATGTGTCCATTTTGGAATGTTTTTTCCATCGTATAGTCATAGCTATGTGTAATATAGTTTGTCAATTAAAAGGAAATGGTAGGATTAGTTTCTTTTATGGAACATCTAAAGTGGAAATAATGTTAAATTTGTTGTTTGGTTTATGACAGCATCTGTATTAAGATGTTTTATTTCTTAATTTCATAAGTAAACCGATGATATGTAGCTGTGTTAAGCATATTATAAGAGGTGGCATAATACAGGAGAATGCACAAAATAATATTTATTCTAAATATATGGACAAAACTTATCACTGGATTTGTTAGTCTTGGATAAATATTTCAAATCATATGATACTAATTTATTTTAAATTTTAAATCGTCAAATCCTTAGAATGATTCATCCACATCTTGAATGAGTAAACAAAAAAAGAGAAAAAGAAAATGTAGCTAGTTAATAGAATTGTTCAAATAACATGTAAAGGATAGTGTTACCCCCCAAACTCACATGGTTAGATCCATAGTGCTATGTTTAATTACCCCAAGTTGGTTTGGCTGACAAGAATATTAGAATTAGGTAATAACATGTATATGTTTGAAGTAAAAGTGTAAAGATGTTTCTTTTAATGTTTAATTACACCAATATTAGTTTGTTAATAAATGTTTAATAAAGCATATTAGATTTAGCTAATAATATATATATATATATATATATATATATATATATATATATATATATATATATATATATATATATATATATATATATATATATATATATATATGTTTGAGATAAAAGTAGAAAGGAGATTATTTTAATGTTTAATTGCTCCAATGTTAGTTTGTTCAGTAATGAATATTGGAATTGGCTAATAACATGTATATGTGTGAAGTAAAAATATAAAAAATGTTTATTTTGTACAAGTGATGTAATAAATGTTTTATTTATTGTAAACTTTGTTGACAGTTGTTCTTTTACATGCATTCACATTCTTAGTTTTTACATCTACATATTCAATGTGATATAATTGCACTATTTCATGAATTTAATAATGAACATGTTCAGATCTGATATTATTTTCTCGATCCAAACATTATATGAAATGCTTAATTATTTAATGAACTTCTGGAAAGTTTATGTACTTGGTTATTATTTAGATAATGATTTGAAATAAAAAGATACTCTCTTTCTTTCATTGTCTACCTACTATTTCATTAGTACACAATTTCATGTCATTACCTTTATGATGGTAATCTGTAGTTATTATAGAGTATAAATTTTTAAATAAGTTACGTAATAAGACCGCTGATATATTCCATTATTGTGTGCAAGTAAATATTAATTTAGTCATTTAATTAGAACTTCTTATGCAGTAAAAGTTGATTAGTGCTATATCTTTGTTTCATTTAGTTTAAATTTATTATGCAGTAAAAGTTGATTAGTACTATATATTTGTTTCATTTACTTTAAACTTATCACACAGTAAAATTTGATTAGTGCTAAATCTTTATTTTAACCTATTAACGTACTGCTGTGGTTAGTCAAAACTGCATTTAGATGATGGGAGAATCTAGACTTGAACTATACCTTATTAGTTTGAATGGATGGAACTCTATCAATTTCAACTATATATTTATTGCAAAGCCAAGTAGATATTTTACTCTTATTGATATATAATATTTCATCCTGTATTTTATTTGCATTTTACTTATTCTGGAACTGTATGCCCCCCCCCCACTGACCTAAGCTATGGCTGGATATTATTATAAGAGTCTCGATAGTAACTTAAAGTAAAGTAAGATTATAAGTTCATTCTATTATCTATAGAATTGGCATCCAGGATATTTATTCATAGGTGATGTAGTATTGGTGTTGGGGAAGGTCTACAATATATATATATATATAATACATATTTTGCGGGTTCATCCGTGTTAAAAACTTTTAATATCAATATACTGACGTTTCGACTTGGTCAGTATATTGATATTAAAAGTTTTTAACACGGATGAACCCGCAAAATATGTATATTATATATATATATATATATATATATATATATATATTACTAGATGGAGCTTTACCAATAACCCACAATCAAGCTTAGTTTACATAAACACTGAGAGAGATACAGTTAAATATCTCTTTCAAATTGTCTTCAACCTTTAAACCATGGTTTCGAGCTAATTGGCTCATGTCAGTAAAGGGTAGGAAGACCAGAAACTAGATATAAACTCAAAATCTACTAAAGAGCATCTATGAAACTTATTTCTATCAGTTTGAAAGCACAAATGTTTCAGATACATAAATATCTTCAAATCCAGTCAAACAAACAAGATAGCTATATGGGTCTGATTTCAGTTCAGTTTCACCATATAGTAAAAGCCTCTGCAATCTATATCATTACAAAAACCTTCAAGGGTATATTTATGATAAACAAAACAAGTTATACATTTTGTAACTTGCTATAGGTTGCATTTTATGTTATTAGATGGAACTTTACCAATAGCCCATGATCAAGCTTAGTTTACATAAACACTGAGAGAAATAAAGTTAAATATCTCTTTGCAATGACATAAATTGCAGAGGCTTTTACTATATGCTGAAACTGAACTGAAATCAGACCCATATAGCTATCTTGTTTTGAAGATATTTATGTATCTGATAAAAATGTGTGCTTTCAAACTGATAGAAATGTTTCATAAATGCTCTTTAGTAGAGTTGGAGTTTAGATATAGTTTCTGGTCTTCCTACCCTTTACTGACATGATCCAATTAGCTCAACACCATGGTTTATTGGTTGGAGAGAATTTGAAAGAGACATTTAACTTTATCCCTCTCGGTGTTTCTGTAAACTAAGCTTGATCATGGGCTATTGGTAAAGCTCTATCTAGTAACATAAAATGCAAGCTATAGCAAGTTATGAAATATATACCTTGTTTTGTTTATCAATATATATATATATATATATATATATATATATATATATATATATATATATATATATATATATATATATATATATATATATATATAAATGTAAAATACGATACCAGTTATCAAATATTATATACAAAAAAAAAAAGAAATTTTAAAGGTAAATATAATATTATAGTTTAAATTATTTTGTAGCTTATGGAAATATATGTAACGTTAAGTTTAAAAAATTTAAAATTCAGTTAAAACTGACGAGGATTACCACATAATCGTATATATATATATATATATATATATATATATATATATATATATACACACTTATATATATATATATATATATATATAAGTGTGTGTGTAACAAATGAATAAATTAATCTCATACTGCTAAATAAAATTCAAATTTACAAACATTACTAAATCACTATACAATAAATTCAGTAGATTTACCTGTGATACATAAAATCCGATTAAAGCAGATACCTTTCATCTATAATTCTTTGTTCTGACTTTGTGTTTGTTTCTCAGTTAATACTGTTGAATTTATACTACTCCTAGTGATTTTAATATATATATATATATATTAAAATGTTATTATAAAAAGGTGGTTGATAAAACCATATGCTTTATATATTTTAGAGATAGCTCACGCCAATGTCCTGAAGGCTTTTCTAAAAGTGCACCAAAAGATCATCAAAAGGATTGTGTATGTGCATCTTGTCCTCCGGGGTAAATAGTCATTTAAATTTTCTAATTTTTTTGAATGCTTTATTTCTTTAAGAACAACAAAGGTTATGCTAGCAATCCATTGAAAAAACCATCATAAAAAGGAGTTATCAAAAAAAAAAAAAAAAAGGAGTGAGCAAAAAAATTATAGATTGAAACGATTACAAAATTTGAAATTAAATTAAAACAGATATACAGGTTTGGAGAACCTTCGTTAAATATTGTATGAATAAACCATTTAAAAATAAATGGACACTGGTGAAATAAAATTTTTATTAACAACATACTTGGTAAAATGTTGTCCAAAACTAAATTATTTTAAATAAAACAATTTTTACATAACAAATTATTGAAATAAATAGCTGATTGACAATTATAGTGATTGGTTAATAATATGGTGAAAAAAATCGTTACTTTTTAATTGATTTTCTCCAAATTAAATTTCACTTCACAAACTGTATTAATCACTATACAATAAATGGTTTAAATGATTTCTCATTGGTGACTTTAAATTAATGATAATTAAATAAATAAATTTAAAAGAAACACAAGATTATCAACCCACATATTGTTTATAAATTAGAGATAAAGTTTATTTCTTACTTCGATGAAGTTACTAGTTGACTGAACAAAATATTTAAAATATTTTTTAAAGTTATTTTGCTGATACAATGTATAAAGTAACCATATATTACCAAAAAAAATATCATGAAGGACTAACTGCTTATGGTCCTTAGTTGTTGACGTTTGACTTAAGTAATTGTAATCGTTACTTTAAATAAACAAATATTAATGAAATGCATATAGCGCATATCAGAGATTATAATTTATTAAATTATTTCTTTAAATATAAAGAATTTAAGATAAAATAAAAACAGGATCATAAAAAATAAAAATAAAAGGTTTTTTTTTTTTACTGATAATGTAAAATAATGATCTCAGCTTTCACAAGCTGAAACTTCGGTAATTAAATATAATCATCATTTCGATGGAATATTCCTATTTTTCTTAAGGTTTTTTTTTTTTTTTAAAAAAATTATTACTATACTAATATGTGTATAATTTCAGAAAATGTATCAAATCTACTTCTTTCATTTATTTCTCTTTTCTTTTCAACATATACTCAGAGCAATTTCATCTTTAAATTTTTTTTCTAGCATTAAAATTCCCATTAATAATTTTTAAAAGTTATTTGGCGTGATTCAAACATTCTAATCACCCAAATAAAAATACCTTGATTCATCATCCGAATAAGAATTTTGTTGAAGCATAAAACTCATTACATGCATTTGGTATATTTTATTAAGCAAAATAACTATTTTTCTTGGGATATAATATATTATCCGTTTTCACATAATTGTTACTTTATTATTTATGAGAATCCAAATCTATGTGACTTGCAATAATTTTACTTTTATATAAAATGTGCAAATTTATGTTTCAAATGACATGTTTTTTTTTTTTTACAATTACATTTAACTTCATTAAAGATAGATAATATTACATTTAATATTCGAAGTTCTCTCTGTTGATACTATCTTTTATTTTTTACATGAAAATGATCTATTGTCAGTATTTAAGTAATTAAATTGTGTCATATGGTAGCATGAGTTTGCAATGAAATTTTTTTTCACACCAAGTGGTTTTATTATTTTCCTTACAAAAGCTGTCTACTTGGTTGATCGCTGTGAATGTAAGGAGTCAATTAATTTGCTTATTATTATTATAAATAAAAAAGAAACAATTACTTTTTCATATATTTGTATCTTTAGCTGCATTCAAAAATTATATTCCTGCCCAAATTAAAATGATTTGGTTACTAACCATTGGGTCTATTGTTATCAACCATTATGGGTAGAACATTAAACTCAATGCATTTTCTGAGGCTTATTGATAAACTTCTGAACATTATTGTTTGCCATATAATTATTCACATTACTTACTCTGCAATGACAAAAGAAGATCTATAGGACCTTAGGAATTTGTCAAATTCCAAGTTTATTTGATTAAAGTTAACATTTAATTATTATTAATATATTTCACTTTAGTTTGTACTATCTATAATATTTAATCTACATAACCTGCAAATTTCCACAGCAAACATTAAAACCATTTGAATAAAATCTAGGCAATAAATGGTTAAATACATTTTATTGAATGTGTATTGATATAACCATGCATACATATACACACATGCGACAATTTTTTTTTATTCAAACTTTAGACGATGTCACAATGAAGTAGTTTATTAATTATAGAGAAACGTAGAAAAAAACTATCTAGTAAAATCTTTCTTATACACACACACACATATATATATATATATATATTATACTTAATGTTTTCACGGTTATATGATGTAGATAAATTTTAACTTTTTGGGATATACCGTGTATTATTTTCTGTTGAGCACCGATATTTCGACGACGGAATAGCAACCGCCATTTTCAAGGTTAACTTTTGAAAGAAAAACCGTTAGATCTTAACAAATAACATGACGGTGTGTGAGATGAAAAATGAGATTCCAGTTCAGCATTCACAATATGAGGCTTATCAAAATGTTTATTTCCCTCAGTATTTTTACCTGTTAATTTTAAGTTAATCTTGGATAAAATGAGAGGTTTCCACATAGCTGGAATACATTGTGCTTCGTCAGTTCTATTTAAACCAGTAGGTCTCTTTAATATTTCAATTGACTCTCTCATAGTTCTTAAATCATATATTTCCAAATTAGCAAGTATTTTTGTATTGTCAAAATTAGGTTTGTGACCAGTTTCTAAATAATGCGAAGTAAAAACTGATGTGCTAATTTTTTGATGAAAAGCATTTTTATGACCCTTAATTCTGACATTAATTCGTCTATTAGACTGACCCACATAGCCTCTTGAGCACTGGAAACACAGAATTTCATAAACTCCTTGGTGTTCCAAAACTATTCTGTCTTTAGGTTTATACAAAAAATCACCAATTTTTTTGCCAGTAGAAAAAGTGGTCTTTATATTAAAACAAGATAGTCTTCTACTGATTTTATCAGTAACCCCCCTAATGTAAGGCAAAATTACTCTATTAAAAGAGGAATTATCAATTCTATCCTCTTTTTTCTTTTTAGTATTAATGTTATATAAAGCCCTACATATGGTGTTTTTATTACAATTATTAGAAAGCACAATACTTTTTGTAAGTTCTATTTCTTGAGAAAAATGTTCTTTATCAGATAAATTATAAGCTCTAGCGAAAAGATTTTTAGCTACAGAAAAAATTTGTGCAGGATGATGATGAGAATTAAAATTAAGTTATCTGTTTGTGTGAGTGGATTTTTTGTAAACTGATATTGACAATGTTTCATCACATTTTCTTACAATTAAAACATCCAGAAAAGAAAGTGATCTGTTATTTTCCACTTCCATAGTAAATTTAATATTTGGATGCCAATTATTTATAAAACAAGAAAATAATTTAAAGAATCAATTCCACGAGGCCATATGACAAAAGTATCATCCACATATCTAAGCCAAATAGAAGGTTTTTTAGTAGCTGCACATAATACTTGACTTTCAAAATTGTCCATGAAAAGATCAGCAATGACAGGTGACAGTGGGGATCCCATAGAAAGTCCTTTAATTTGTTTAAACAGTTGAGAATTATAAACAAAAAATGTATTTTAAAGGCGATGTTTTGCTAAAGGAATAATAAAATCAAGTAAATCATTGTACTGAGCTATTATATTTAATGCTTCTTCAACAGGAATATTAGTAAACATAGAAAAAACATCAAAACTAACCAATAAATCAGTTCCATTTAGTTTTAAGTTTTTAATTATTGAAATAAAATGGCTTGAATTTTTAATTCTTGAAGAAATCTTGTATTTCAATGGCTGTAAGCAATAGGCTAAATATCGAGCCAAAGCATGTGCTATAGGCTATCACACACATCCTTATGTAAAACTATATCAAAGACATTTTTTTAAACCATACTAGAACTTCAAAAAAATGTGATGGATTTTCTATCCTGTACAATATATATATATATATATATATATATATATATATATATATATATATATATATATATATATATATATATATATATATATATATATATGATCAAAGATGGAGCTTTACCAATATCTCTGAACAAGCTTGTGTTTATATAAATATCAAAAGAGAATAGAATTCAATATCTTTTCCATTGTCTCCACCTTCAGATCAACTGATTTCAAGATAATTGGCTATCATCAGTGAAGGTTAGGACTAGAAACTAGATCTAAACATTAACTCTAAGAGCGTTTATGAAACACATCTCTATCCATTTGCAAACAATAATTTTTTAGACATGTAATGTCTTCAATTTCAGCCTAACAAAATAGATAGCTATGCAGGTCTGAAATCAGTTCAGTTTCCCCATATAGTAAAAGCCTCCGCAATATATTTCATTGCAAAAACCTTCAAGGGTACATTTATAATAAACAAAACAAGTTATAAATCACATAACTTGCTATAGCTTGCATTTTATGATCACAGATGGAGCTTTACCAATATCTCTGAACAAACTTGTGTTTACATAAACATCAAAAAAGAATAGAATTCAATATCTCTTTCATTGTCTTCTTCAGATCAGCTGATTTCAAGCTAATTTGGCTATCATCAGTGAAAGCTATGACAAGAAACTAGATCTAAACACTAACTCTAAGAGCATTTATGAAACACCTCTTTATCCATTTGCAAGCATGAATTTTGTAGACACATAATGTTTTCAAATTCAGCCTAACAAAATAGATAGCTATGCAGGTCTGAAATCAGTTCAGTTTCACCACATAGTAAAAGCCTCTTCAATATATATCATTGCAAAAACCTTCAAGGGTACATTTACAATAAACAAAACAAGTTATAAACCATGAAACTTGCTATAGCTTGCATTTTATGATCACAGGTAAAGCTTTACCAATATATATATATATTCTAACAATGAGATTTTACCAATGTATAGAACGTCACAACTTACGACTGTAACTTTGATGTTGAATTAATACATAATTAGCCACGTGTTTAAAGAAAAAAAATAGAAAAGACATATGAAATCTTGCTACATATTTTTTTTTTTTAACATTCAGGAGTTATATGTAATAATGGACTTGCACTGCATTTTCAAAAAGAAAATCGAGGAATTTGTGTACTGTATGACAGAAATCAATTGTAGTATAAAAGTAAACACCATTCTTTTTCATTCTCTTCCATGATTTATTGAAGACTGTGATAACTATCCTCTATCAATGTAACAAGATCTAATACAAAAATGGATGGTCTATTAGATAACTTAATCTGTATCTCTTAATTTTACTTTGAAAAAATTAAAATAAACTTATACTTGAATTCTGAAATAGAAAACATCATTTATTTCCAGCAGTTTATGGAAGAATCGAATTAATTCATTTTGTATTGAAAGTTAAAAAATATATATAAAACTGTGTCATTAAAAAAAACATTATTGACATATATATGTAAGTTATGAGATAATAGGGTTCTTTATTTTATTCATCAAATTTAATAACCAGTTGAAGGTAATTAATATATATATATATATATATATATATATATATATATATATATATATATATATATAAGTTATTGAATAATGCATTCATGCCAAATAGTGTCACCTTAGGATCAATGCGTTGTCCCCCTAACCTGTGAAGTGTCATGATTATTTAATTTATGATATACTTAATATTTAGAAAAGCATCAAAGATCCCACCTGAAATGTATTCACAAAGGAACCAGATGCAAGACTAAAGACAATATTGTTCCAAGCATCTGGCCAAGGAAGCAAGCAGTCAAGGGAGAATTCATCATAGTATGATAAAATAGAGTCATTAACTGTATCCTCAAGAAACATTTTACCATACTCACCAATTTTAATCAAGGTTATTGAAGGGAATATGATTTGTTTCTTTTATTTTATGTTGAAATTTTTTACATGTATTGTTTGTAAACTTTATTTTTTGTTTATCTTGGAACTCTTTAGTGTGTCTAAATTAGAAATAGTCCAATATGCTTAAAGTAATGTTGTAAGTAGGGGGAGGGGTGTTGCTATGCTAGCTAAAGTTATATTATTATTTTACTATGTAATAAAATATATGTCAGCTTCCTTCATAGTAACTTGACATTGAACCATTACCAACATATAATATGAAAAGTAAGAGTTTTATATATACTATTCCATATTAAATTGCAGACATTTTTCTCACCAGACAGAATTATTTATTTAGTTTTTGTTGATTAACAATTGTTATGGTCATTATTATTCTGTATGATCGACTAATCTCCTTATCAATGATTCTTTACTATCAATTAAATAGGGGCATAAAAGATGAAATCATCATCATCAACAACAACAACCATTATCTGTCCATTGCAGGATGAATATTTCTCCAAGTTCAATCCATCTTCTTTGATTATTTTGCATCTCTTATCCACATGACCCTTGCACACTATTTTATTTCATCTATCCATCTCACATGTGGTCTCTTTATGGATCTTTTACAATCTCATGGAATCCGGTTTAAAATTTTAATTGTCCATCTATTATCATCTATTCTAGCAATATGTTCAGCCCAAATCCACTTTATTCTTTTAATTTTTTTATTGAGGCCAGTAACACCTGTTTGTACTCTTATCCACATATTATTGTGTTTTCAATATCTTCTTGTTACTTCTAACATGCATCTCTCCATACTTCTTTGAGTGGTCTGAAATCTCTGCTTTGCTTTTCTATTAAGTGTCCAAATCTAAGGAAGTAAGAACTGGGAAAACACATTTATTTAAAACTTTTCTTTTCAAACACATAGGGATATTTCCTTTTAGTATCAAGTTATTTCTACCAAAAGCACTACAAATGAGTTAATTACATGATTAATTTCATCCATTATGTTTCCATCTGTATTAATAATCTGATCAAGGTATTTGTAGCTGTTAACTTCTTTTATCTCATCATAATCAATCTTTATTTTCTGATTTTGAGAAAATCCATTGAACATTACTTTAATCTTTTTAATATTTATCTTTAGTCCTCCTTTCCTACTTTCATCTGAGAACTATTTCAACATTTCCTACAGATCTAAAGCATTATTTGCAAAAACAACTACATCATCTACAAAATCTAAATGATTTCAATAATCTCCAGTTACTTCCATTCCTTTATATTTCCATTTCAATCTACAAAATACTTCTTGCAGCACTGCTGTAAAAAGTTTTGAAGGTATGGAGTCACCCTTTTCAATGTTGACCTTTCTAGTATCATTAAGTAATCTAATTCTTGCTGTTGCATTTCTATATAAATATTCTTTAAAATATGACAATATCCTGGATTTATACTTTGATGATCCAATGCATTAATTACTGAAGATATGTTTATAGAATCGAATGCCTTTTCTTAATCTACAAATCTAATGCATAATGGCAACTCATATTCATTTGTCCTTTCCATAACTAATCTCACTATGTGGATATGATCTACTGTACTAAACCCACTTTTAAATCTAGCATGTTCTCTTGGTTGTTGAAAATCCAATGTTCTCTGTAGAGGAGTTGTAATTATCTTTTTAAAAATTTTTGTATAAAACTGATAAAAAGCTGATAGGTCTCTAATTTCTAATATCTTTTTATCACCTTTTTTAAATATTAATATTAATACTGCATTCTTCCAATTATCTGGTACACCTTTATCATTTAGACATTTGATATATATATATATATATATATATAACTTTGGTAAAAAAATTATATTTCTTCATCTGCTTCTTTTAATATATCATTTATAATTCCATCATTACCTGCAGCCTCTTCTTTCTTCATAAATTTAATTGCATGTCTCACTTCTTCATTTAAAATTCTGGGCAATTCAGAAGATGAAATACCAATCCTAATATGACTGACATTAGATAATGAGACTATTAAAATATATGTATATATTTGTGTAATATAATAAATTAATTAGCTAGCTTCAAAGTTAACTTAGCCATATTTTTTTAATTTCATTTAATTGGCTTTGTATGTAGTGAATATCTTGTTATGTGACTCTATTATGTGAAGGGATAAAATAGTAAATACATTTGAATAAGATATTGTAGATTTGCTTGCTCAATACACAGAAATATTTTATTTTTTTCTCTTTATTATTGTTAAAGGATTTTGAATTTCATTTGTTGTTAATAAAATCTGTTGTTAGATTTAAAAACTCAATTGGTCTCTGATTTATCAATAATCATTCATCCATCCATCCATTAATTCATCGGATTATACATGTACATACTCACATACATCTTTTACTTATGTGCATGTGATGATTCACAAAATGATTAATTGAATACGAGCCAATAGGTATCCATTTAGATGTTAGATAATTGTAATCCTGAGTAAAATTCATCCTTGAAGACAGTTGAAGGCAAATTTCTCCCTGGGTTTAAAATATGAGGCATAATGAGATACAAAAGAGGAGTGAAAGATAGAGGAACCAGTTTAAATTGTGTCTGAAAAAGATACTTAAATTATAGCAAGCCTATTGAGATAGATAAAATCATTGGTTGGGTGCTTCATTGAGTTATTCTCTGCATCCTACCTTCAGACTTTAGACCTGACTGTAATGAGATGCCCTTTCCCTCTTTTGGTGGTATGAAACATGATCTGTTACTATCTGGCATGTTGAGCATGATTCCATTACAATTTAGTTATATATGTATGCGTGTGCGTTTACTTTATTAAATTAAACTTACAATCATTTGTGTAGTTTGATTAGGGAATAAAGCAATTTGTTGAAATGTAGACTAAAATAAATCTGCTTTTAGTTAGTTCAATTTCCCTTTGTAAAATATTTTGACCAATAATATGTTTTTGTCATATGTTTGACAAAAGATTTGTTATTTTTGACTACAGACAGTTTACTGTAAATTTGTTTATTTCTGATGAAAACCAGTTTTCTGGTTGAAATATAAAAGTAGTTTTAAGTACAAGTGATTTTACTACTTATGTTTTCCAATAAACCAATATGGCATCCCCCTTCCCAAACGTTTATAAAAAATTACTGCTAGAAAACGCCATGTTTAAGAGTTATATTTAAATTTTTATTACTTTTATTATAAAAAATAAATCATTGTGGAAACAGTAATTAAAATATTTACATTTTTTTATATTAACTTATTAATTTAAAAATGAAGAAAATAAAAATTATATTTAGTTATTTCTAGTGGTAGCACGTAATCTCTAATGGATTCCAAAATCACCGCAAATGAATATTGTAGGAGATGACATTATATTTCTTCTCCAGCAATGAATAAATCTGAATGTAGTCAAAAACAGAATTTTAGAGTTTCAAAACAACATTCAATTACGAAAGGACATTCTGTTTAAGTAAGGTTTCTCACTGTATCTCATTGGAAAAGGGGGGAGTGAATGTAAACTTTCATATTATAACCATTTATTAATGCACACTTTTTGAGAGGGGAAGATATTCCTACTTTTGTAAATACTCCACTGCATCACGTTCTGTGACAGAAAGATCCCAATTTTTTATAATGGTGATAATTTACCAAAAAAATGCTGACAAAAAATGAAACAAATTATTATTATGTTAAGAGTAACATATTACTTTCACGTTCTGATATAGCTAAAAACAAAATGAAATTTATCTGAATTTAGTACTTCTTTTTTAAATTTAACCTCAAATTATTATATTTATCAATATTTATCAAAAATAGTGCTGCCATTTTAGTTTACCGAAAACTCATAAGTATTTTTATTTTTTTGTATATATATATGATAGACTGAACAAATTTTATTATTACATTAATAAGAGAATATACAACGTAATATTAATATCAGTATAATTTAATAGCATTATATTAAATTTAGTAAAATGAATGTTAAATTGCATTGTATGCTATAGTTTATGTATATATTAATATTGTTTTATAACAGAAAGATATGCAATGCAATATGCATCTATTGTTGTCCAACATCTTAGATGAAGCCTAAAAAGGTATAATAGCTGATATTATTATTATTATTATTATTATTATTATTATTATTATTATTATTATTATTATTATTATTATTATCATCATCATCATCATCATCATCATCATTATTATTATTATTATTATTATTATTATTATTATTAGTAGTAGTAGTAGTAGTAGTAGTAGTAGTAGTAGTAGTAGTAGTAGTAGTAGTAGTATTGTTGTTGTTGTTGTTGTTATTTATTGAAATTAAAAAAGCAAATTAGTATAAGCTTGGAGTAATTGTACTTAGTTTACTTTTCAGTGCTACTTTTTACAAACCTTCGTCATTATTATCAGAGTTGTTTGGTTAATATTATTATATATATTTGAATTTGATTATTTTATTGAATGTATATTAACCATATATAAATATTTATCTTTGCTCAACTTAAGTCAAAATTTACTATTACAAGATAGATAGATAGATAGATAGATAGATAGATAGATAGATAGATAGATAGATAGATAGATAGATAGATAGATAGATAGATAGATAGATAGATAGATAGATAGATAGATAGATAGATAGATAGATAGATAGATAGATAGATAGATAGATAGATAGATAGATAGATAGATAGATAGATAGATAGATAGATAGATAGATAGATAGATAGATAGATATAGATAGATAGATAGATAGATAGATAGATAGATAGATAGATAGATAGATAGATAGATAGATAGATAGATAGATAGATAGATAGATAGATAGATAGATAGATAGATAGATAGATAGATAGATAGATAGATAGATAGATAGATAGATAGATAGATAGATAGATAGATAGATAGATAGATAGATAGATAGATAGATAGATAGATAGATAGATAGATAGATAGATAGATAGATAGATAGATAGATAGATAGATAGATAGATAGATAGATAGATAGATAGATAGATAGATAGATAGATAGATAGATAGATAGATAGATAGATAGATAGATAGATAGATAGATAGATAGATAGATAGATAGATAGATAGATAGATAGATAGATAGATAGATAGATAGATAGATAGATAGATAGATAGATAGATAATGGTATATGTAGTATGACTATATTATTTATATTGTTTGCATTTATGTTGCATTTAATGTTAGAGAAAATACTAGTAGATTATTTATTAATGAAAAGATTGTTTTTGCTAAAATCAGGAATTGCCTATGAAGCATAAAACCGTGTGCTGATACTAGTCCAGATACACTGGTTATTTAAAATTTGCATTGAAAAAAATAGTTCATGAATATGAAATTTTATATGATAAATTTTGATTTTCTATGGATGGGTTTTGATTGTGTTTGCAGAAAATTCATTTATTTTAAAGAGACGTTTCAACTTTGATTATGCTTTTACTTTATAAATGGGAAAACGATTTAAAGAAAAGACAAATCTAAGAGGTATATTTTATAAATATAACCGGAAATTTATTAAATAAACAATATAATTGTGTTAGTATTCATAAATTATAAAAGCAGAGACTCATGTGGTAACAATAATGTTGTGTAATTTTAATGGGATTTTATTTTTTTAATTTTAACTGTTAAATGCTTTTCAGGATGGTATACATGGCAATAACCTAGATAATAAGCAAGCTCATTTGTCACAGCAAATGGTGTGGCTTATTTTTATTCTACAAGATAAATTAAACCTTTATTTATTTTAATAACATCTAAATAAAATATTGTTGCTTGGGAATATCTATTTAGAAAGTGGATGAAAAGAAAGAGTTGGAGTGAACAGAAATAGATTTAATTGGATTTGGAAAGATTGTAGAAAAATATTGCTAACGTTTATAAGACGATTAGACATACTGATATTTTAAATATATATATTATTGTGTTGTTGTAAGGAGGCCTTTAAAACTAAGACATAATATGTAAGATTTTTAGATTTTAGGATGTTTGCTAATAAATGTTTTGTTTTTTTTTTTTAATTTAAGTGAGAGAGTGATTTATTAGAAATAGAGGGGTATTATTGAAGTGGGCATTTAGGGGAGCACATATTTATCATTCTCCATGATAAAAATGTATTTTCTTTGTTTAAAAAGGTTTGAAAAGTGGTAGAAAATCATAAATTTAAAAATAGAGCAGAAGTATTGGAATTATACAAAAATATGGACTGCATTTGTTTATCACAATCTATATATAAGGTCAGAAGGAATATATATATGGACTGCATTTGTTTATCACAATCTATATATAAGGTCAGAAGGAAGCTATACATGCTTTGGCAGCATATATAGTATCTGATAATATGTTCCATCTGTAGTGCTTAAATAAGACGAGAAATAATGTAGAAGGTGTATGGTTGTGTAGATAGGGTATATATGTGATAAAAAGGGTGAAAAAATGTTTTTGAGTGTAGATAGTTTAAAGAAAAGTCAGAGAAAATTGAGGAAAATGTAGATAAGGACTATAGAATGGAGTATATTTTTGGTAGAGTGACGAGATATAAATAACAAAATAAGTAATATAATGGAGATAGTTAACCAAAGGATAAGTAAGATAGAGGAAGAGGCAAAGTATGTAGAAGTGAAATTAAAAGTATTAGATGTGAAGTGTATACAGATCATGGAAATAATGAATACAAGCAATAAGAAAGAAATAGATAAGGATGTTCAGAAGTTTTGGCCAAATGTTAGAGATGAAATAGGGGATGTAAACTATGGACAGTCTTGATAAGGGAGTCACTAATTAGAAAATGTGAATATGTAATTGTAAATGAAAATAGAACTAAATAAATAAGAATATGTTTGTTTGGGGCTACAATTAAGGATGTTACAGAGAAAGTAAATAAATAGAGGAGGTGATATGTGTGTGTTAAGGTGGAGACAAATAATTTGTCAGATCCAACAGAGAAATTAATGTAAGAATACAAAGAATTTATTAATAGTTTGAGTAAAATTAAAAAAAAGACTTGTAATATTTGAATTACTATTAAAATTCAACCGTAAGTATATGTTATATAAGGTATGTTCTGTAATAGCTAAACAGCATTAAGCTGTTGCACATGCGCTTTGCAGATTTTAACTATAAATGACTGAATACAAACACTTCAAACACATGATAAAGTCTTTGGGAAAAGATAGAATGGTCATTCTATCTTTTCCCAAAGACTTTATCATGTGTTCCAAGTGTTTGTATTCAGTCATTTATAGAATGGCCATTCTATCTTTTCCCAAAGACTTTATCATGTGTTTGAAGTGTTTGTATTCAGTCATTTATAGTTAAAATCTGCAAAGCACATGTGCAACAGCTTAATGCTGTTTAGCTATTACAGTTTATAAAAAAAAAACATTGTGTTATATAAAATAATTGATTTATTTACATATAAGGTATGTTCTGTAAATGAAATATTGGATAAACTATGCAATAGAAATAATTTTATGTATGTGGTTGTGCATGATTTTTTTTATTAGTAAGAGGTACTTATACAGTAAAAATGGATTACATTTAGCAAAACATGGACATGAAGAATTAGTGGGTTTGATTTATAAAAAAATATTATATTTTATGAAGCTTATAAAGAGGAGTAGAGGTTTAAATTACAATATTATCAAAAGGAAGCATAAGAATGGATGGGATGTAAGAAGCAAATAAAGGGTGGCTTATACAGATATAAATGTAGATATGGATAGGGAATGGGTCTGTAAATGTAATGATAAACTAATGATAAATATAAAAGAGAAAATCTCAAAAGAATTTATAAAATGGCAAAACTAAACTGAAGAAATTGTAAAAATTGGATATATTATATGCAAGGTGGAAGGATACTACAAAAGTAGATGGAATTAAAGAAAGCTGTCAAAATAAAAGGTTTGAGCTATTGGTAGTAATGGAAATACATTTAAGAGAAGAAGAAAAACTTACACTGAAAAAATATGTAAGGCAGAGTATAAATAGAAAAGAAAAAGAAAAATGGGTGTTGGTATAGGAGTTATGTCAAAAAATATTTAAATATTGTAAAATCTGAAGAACATTTAAGATTTGAGATAAAGTTAAAAAACAATAATGGATGGTAGTTATAGTGTATATGGCCACTGGAAATAATAAAACTGTAATAAAGTGCAACAGCATATGTTTATTATTATTTAAGGATGTACAAAGTTCCCCCCCCAAAAAAAAAAAAATGGTTATTGGGGATATGAGTGAACATATTTGAAGAAATTGTTGACTTGAGTAACAAGAATAGGTCACTTCTGACATTTTTTTGTAAGAGAGTGAATTTGAGTTTTGGAAATTTTTCAAATATTTATGAGAGGCATTATACATAGTCTAGAAATAATACAATTGACAATTTAAAAGTATTGCAATTTGTAATGTTATAATTGACTATTTATTAGTCTGCATTACATTGACATGTTTATTTCATGTTTAAAGAGGTTTATTTAAACTTCGTTGTATCAATATTTCATACTCTGTATTCAAGTTGCAATATATATTCAATGGACCATTGTAAGAATGAATGGATTTCCATTCTTGCTATTGAAAGGTGTGAAGGTTGCCTTGACAGCAATGAGAAATATTAAATACTATTATTTACTGTGAATGTTTAGGTGGTTACTAGTTGGTATCTAATTACATCATTATCCCATTTAGCTTTAAGCAATATTTCACTTATTATTTCTAAATAATACATGAGCAATTTAAAAGTATTGCAGTTTGTAATGTTATAATTGACTATTTGTTAGTCTGCATTACAGTAACATGTTTATTTCATGTTTAAAGACGTTTATTTAAACTTGATTGTATCAATATTTCATACTCTGTAGTCAAGTTGCTATCTTTAAGTGTCCATATATATTCAATGGATCATTAGTAAGAATGGATTTCCATTCTTGCTATTAAAAGGTGTGAAGGTTGCCTTGACAGCAGTGAGAAATATTGAATACTATTATTTACTGTGAATGTTTGGGTGGTAATGGTTGGTATTAATTACAATAGATAATGTATTAGTAGATATACATGGAATGATTAAAGTACAGAAAATTAATGTTTTGATAGTAAAGAGAGAGTATGTACTAGTGATCATAATTTCTTTATAATAAAAATGGTTAGTAATTTGATGGAAAATAATAGTAAAAGTAGAAAGGAGAGTGGAAGATATGGATGGAGAATGAATGATAAGAATCTTAGAATAATATAAAATAAAAGTAGAAGAAAGTGTGGAAGAGTTTGTTGGGAATGAATATAAGAATTGGTATTGTGAAATAGAAAATGTGATAAATGGTTGTATATGAGAGTGTTCACAATAACAAAAATAATAGAAAACTAAGAATTAGTAGAAGTGTAAAAGAAAGAGAAAAAGTGTGCAGAGAATATAAATGTACTATTAAAAATAAAGAAAGTGGAAAATATATTAATATTAAATGGAAAAACTATTTAAATAAAAAAGGTAGTTAAATAGATAATTATATAGAGAGAATGAAATTAAATAATAAATTACAGGAAGTTATTAATAAGAGTGTAAGAGATGGTAATAAAAAAATTAGAATTATATTAAAAGAATAAAGGGAGAGAGAAATGCTATTAATGAATGATGAGCGCAAAAAGTTTAGTTCTAGAGAGGAACTAGAAACAATTTTAAATAAATATGTAATTGATATAAAAATGATGTTAGATGTTAAGGACAGAATGATAACAATCATAAAAGCATACAATAATGAAAATGTTAATTTCACAGAAAATGAATGGAATGAGGCAGGGAGAAAGTTGAAAGGTGGAAATGCATGAGGTTTATATGGGTGAGAAGCCGAGATGGTGATGAATTTGGGTGAAATAGAGCAAAATTAAATCTATTACCATGTTTTATTAAGATGGCACAGAAGATAGAATTTTCAGATAACTGAAACAATATAAGAATGAGGCTATTTCTTAAAGAAAAGGGCAATGATCATAGAAAAATAAATAGTTATAGACCAGTAGTGGTAACATCGATGTTGTATAATGTTTATGGCTGGATGTATGGTAAAATGGATGAATGAAAATAACGTAGTCAAAGAAATGCAATGAAATTTTAGAATGTATAAGTATATGGATGTGAGTGGGAATACAGATAGGCAGTTATATATGGCCTTTATAAATATAGAGAAGGCATATGATAGAGGAAATGAACATAGATTATGGGTACATTTTATAAATTTGGGAATTAATAGAGCTTTAGTAGATCTTATTAAAAGATTGTATGAAAATAAATATTATCTGTAGCAATTAGGAAATATAGGATCACTTAGAGTTAAAATGGTGTGGAATTAAAGCAAGAATACCGTATGATACCTATTTTTGTATATTTGAGAGAAATGGAGAGGGCAATAGAAAGATTTTAATAAAGATACGATTAATAGATGGCAAGTGAATGTATTCATTATCAGGTCTTTTATTTGTGATGATACGTTTTATAGGCAGAAATTAAGGAAGATATAAAAACTGTTCATAAAAATTGGACAAGTATGGTTAAAGTGATTGGGATGAAATTTAGTGAAGAAAAATCAAAAGTAATAATAGTAAATGCTGGAAAAAAAGAAAAGAAAATAATTTCCTTGTGGGATATAAATTAAATGTCATGAATATGCACAACTATTTGAAAATGGTCTTAAGTAACCAGTGGTATTGCTCTGATGAATAGGAGAAAAATTGATAATGAAGCAAAGAAAAGAACAGGACTGAAAAAGAAATTAACTATGTTTTGATATAATAAATATGATATAGCAAGAATTGCATAGAAAGAATGATAGTAGTAGGTTAACTTTATGATAATGATACATTTTGTATTAACAAAAGAGTTTTACATTATTTAGAAAAAGATAAAGAAAAATAAGAAAGACATCTATTAGATGCAGATGCATAAATGGCAAAGGAAGCAGTTTAAAGAGAAATGGTATGCCTAAGTTTTTATATAAGAGATTCAAAAAGCAAAATGAAAATATTCATTAGATTTTAATTTTTGGATAGTAAGTGTATAGGCAAAATTGTATTTAAATTGGTTATGAGTAAAGTGTAGGTAACAAAATGTGTAAGAAAAATAGTATGATATGCAGAAGGTTTGAATAAAGACTTTGCGTCAATATACTTGTACAAAGAATGGGATGATTGTGTAAGAAGGATCATTGATGGCAAGAGTGGTAAAGACTGGGCTAGAAGAATTAGATGCATGACTAGGAAATAGAGAATAGGAGACCTAGTATATAGAAGAAAAGCAGCTTTATACATTTATGTTTATACATATATTGTAAGAATAGCTTACAATCCAACCACTCATTTATAATGTGAAATCAGTTAACAGATGGTTGAACATGTATTTTCATTTTATGAAGTAAATACCCCATATATATATATATATATATATGTATATATATATATATATATATATATATACTTCTAGTGGATTTTTTATTGTATATATATATATATATATATACAATAAAAAATCCACTAGAATAAAACTTCAAAATTTTAAAAAATGCCTATATAAAATTGAAGATTAATATGCTTTGCTATAACCAGCTTGGCATATTCTGCTGCATAAGATGGTGGAATATGATGAAGCTGGCTGTAGCAAAGGATATTAATCTTCAATAGACTTGTGCAGTCAGATAAAATATTAAAGCTGTATTAAATAGACATTTGAAATAAAAGGACTGCACTATCATAGAATATGGATAGAATAACTAAATAAAACATCATATATATATAAATTGTAACGGGAGAAAGATCTAAGATTCGCATGCACTGAACATGAGGGCGCCACTAGTCCGAAAATAGGAACTAGACATTTGTTTTAAGGGTGGACAGGATATATGAATCCAAATGCACCGAGCTAAACTCAGGGAGAAACAAGATATAAAAATATTGTTTAGACAGCTGAGAAAACAAAGCACAAAGACAAACATCAACCAAATTAAGTTTAAACAAATTTTAACTTTTATTTATAAGCAAAATAACAGGTAATAAAAAGTTTACATGAAAATCAATAGGGTTATATCAGGCATGTACCAGAAAGCTAAACACATTGATCTAGCAGACTTACTGACCCTCTAATAATGAGTTCTACTGGGAGGAAGCAATTTCATTCAGCAAAAAAGAAGTCACATAATTGTTGGCCCTTCTATTCTCAGGTATGAAAACAATATCTTCTTGAAATAAAACAATGAAACCAGCACTAGCGAGCTTTTCTAGTCCCCCCAAAAAAATGTGTCAGGACCCAAAATGTCATATGCTAGTAGAAGCTGCATAGTAAAACTATGTTCAAAGCAAAGATGATTGATTTACCCCAAGAACCATGACAAATATGCTTCCAAATGAATGGAAAACAAACAAATAAAACTGGCAACTCTCCAACCAAATGATTGGCAAAACTAATCTAAGAATTAATGATCTCAATAGGAGACAAGTAAATCATTAGAAAATCAGTTACGTCTACCCCAGCATTTAAAGCAAATGAATTACCAATAATTATAATAAAAAAAATAAATAAATTTACGACACAAGTTGTGAGTACACGCTCTGACAAATTATCAGCTATACAAGTAAATACAAAATAAATCTATTGGAGAGTGCACATGAGTACGAAAATAGGAAAGCTATAAATACTTTAGCAGCAAAAGGCTATCTCACCCATAATTTACAAAAAAGGATAAATATTTTGTTCCTGCTGGTGGCTAAAAAATTTTACAAAGCAAAAACAATTATAGTTTCCGTTTTCAGAGATATAAGAAATGAAGACTATGAAAATAAAGTCACCAGCCAAAAAATTTGGTGATTTGCAAAAGTGCAAACACCGTATTTAACATTAATTTGGGCTACTAACATAATTACAGGTAAGCATAAAAATAGAAAAACTCACATGTCACTCTCCAATAAACAACAACTTAAAGCAAACTTGGAATCTTAAAACTAAGATTCCAAGACACACGGCAAAGTACAATAAAAGATGAATAAATATAGCTAATCAAAATGAAGTTAAATATTAATTTATAAATACAGATTTATTAGATTGAGCGGAGATTTAAGTAAACACAATTTATTTACCCTGGCTAGAATATGAAAAAGTTTAGCTTACGGTAAGGCAGAGTTCTATTGATTTAGTGATGAGTGCACACTTTTATCTTTAGATCATTTTCAGGTACTTTAACAGTGGCAAGGTAGAGGCAGTGTTTATTTTAGAGGCTCATGGCATGACTGAAGGAGAGCTGGCAGGCATGGGTCCATCCTTTGTTCAAATTAGCAAGACATTCTAATGATGGCAAAACTCATAGTGTTAAATTTTGACATCTTAAACAGTAATGAAGTTTGTTGATAATGGTTTAAGTTTTTAGCAGGAATTAAATGTCTGAACTGCTATCCAAAATGGTGTGACTCTCAGCAGGCAATCATCCATGTCTCTAATAATGAATCTCTTTCTCTAAAAAATGGTGGGCTAACTTTTCCTCACTACATTTCCCGCAAAAAACTTTCATTAGTGTCCATTCTATATTTCAGGCAGGGCAAATATTAATTTCCTGCTCAATCTAATTTAAGACTTCCAACCCGGAATTATTGAAACAAAAATGACAATGCAAATAAATCTCTGCTTTTTAGAATTAACTTTAAAAATAATTACAATAAAAGCAACAGGAATATATAATTAGCAAGCTTGCCTGTTTTTAATTAAATTGATTAAAACAGGCATTGATAATAAACTATTTTAAAATCAATTTTATAAACAAAGTAGTAAAAGTAAACTATTTTAAAATCAATTATATAAACATTAAATGATCTACTTTAAATATAAATGTGTATGTGTTTTAAATAATAATAAAAATTTTAGCATTAGACATTTAATGAAATTGAAGTTGTTTTTCCCTTATTAATTTTAGTAATAAAACCATTGAATTGGAAATCAATCCAGCTCAACTGCCTTAATACCTGATCAAAAAAAAAAAACTTCCTGTAACTTCCCCATTTTTTTAAACATGTTAACCCCCTCCCCCTTTGCAAAATTCCAGCTGGACATTTGTTATATGTGTTAACTGCTATCAATCACTTTATTTCATCTATGATAATTTTTGCTACTTACCTATCATTATTGATCCTTTGTTCAGCAGGTCTAAGACTACAGGCATTATAGGATCCCTGAATTCTGGACTCGTCTTCCAGAAGCAAGTCATTCTGGCCATATTTTATAGTAAAAGGTCCATCATATATCGGAAAAAATATTTTGTATTGATGCCTTGTTGGATTGCTCACATGATGTCTTCTGACAAAAACCCAATCACCAGTATCGAATTGGCAAGGATTCTGGTTTGCATGCCTTATGTGCAATTCAGCCATGTGCTTTAATTTTATCCTAGCCTTTTCTTTGTCCTTCTCTCCATTAGGATTATCACAATCAATGGGTAATGGAGCTGTGATAAGTATAGGATTATTTTTTCTGAAATGCAGCCTAATGGGAATAAACCCTGTGGACTCATTTAATGTCCAATTAATATAATTAACAACATTCTCAGTCTGTTTCACCCATTTTCTGTGGTTTTGGTTGACATATAACCGGAATAAATGGTTAAGCTCCCTCATAACCCGCTCACAGGGGTTAGATTGAGGGTTGCATATGGATGTTAATAAATATTTTATATCCCGTTGCTGGAGCCAACACTTCCACTGGCATGATTTAAAGGGTGTTCCATGATCCGAGAATATACATTGAGGCTTTCCGATTCTAGGAATTTGCTGCTCTTGTAATACTTTGATAGTGCTTAAAGCATCAGCCTTTCTTAGTAGATAAGCTGTCACATATTTTGAAAAGACATCATACATGACAACTAAGAACCGATATCCCCACTATGCTGGTAATGGACCATAAAAGTCAATAGCTAGTAACTCATTACGATTCTGAGCTAGAATGGGTTGCAAGACTCTGTAAAATTTTTATTTACAGGTTTTGTTCATGAACATGTGGCAACTTTTGAGAACTGATAAAATATTTGAGTACATCCCTGACCAATAAAATAATTCTCAGAGCATATACTCAACCTTATGCAGTCCAAAATGTCCATACAGACAATGCACATATTCAATTAAATGATTCCTAATCTTTTTAGGTGTGAGGGTTCTCCAGGAGCCTTCTTTTGCAGTAACCTTGTATTGAAGGACACTGTCCTCAATACGATAAGCTCCTTCTTGTTGTTCTAACTTGGATAGGTCCATTAGTGAGGAATTCATGAATCCTTTCTTGTAGGCTACCATTGGAGCATAATCCAGATCGCTTGCTTGTATTTCTGGTAGTTTCCATAAATCCTGTTCCACGAAATCATCGATAACCGATGTAATCACAGCGATACTTAAGTTAGTCGAGGGTAGGTGATGCGGTGAAAGATCTACAAGGTGCCAACTTAAGACATCTGCCACAATTTTATCCTTGCCAGGGCAATATACCACTCTATATTGAAATTTCTGCAAAATCAAGTTCCACCAAATGAGCCGATCATTTGTCAGGTAACTATTATTCAGAAATTCTAAACATTTATGGTCAGTAATAACAATGATGTTTGAGCCCAGCAAGAATTGTTTGAACTTTCTGAAGGCCCATACAATGACCAGAGCCTCTTTTTCAGTAGCCGTATAATTATTTTCAGCCTTTTTTAGGGTACGGCTACAAAAATATAATACCTTGTGACGTTTCTGCTCATCAATTTGGAATAAGACTACTCCCAATCCATGTTGGCTACTATCAGTTTGTATATAAAATGTTTTGGGAAAAATCAGGGTAAGCCAGAACTACTTGTTTCAGAAAATTCGAAACTCCTGCTCTTGTTGTGAACCCCAAAACCACTTCTGGTCCTTTCTTAATAACTGGACTGAGGATGATGATTCTACAGCAAAATTTTCATAAAACCGATGGTAAAAGTTGCAGAGACCTAAAAATGACCTCACTTGGTGTCTGTTAGCAGGTGTAGGGAAATGCTCAATTGCAGCTAATATATCCAGATGGGGTTTAAACCATCCATCCCAATTACAAAGCCCAAAAATGCCACTTCATCCATGGCTAAGTAACTTTTCTGCAAGTTGATCATGATATTTTTTTGACTGCATTCGGTCAAAAATATCTCCACATGTCCAAGTGCTCTTTAATATTTCTGGATGCAATAAGCACATCACCCATGTACATTACTATAATATTTTTACACCTTGTCTGATAATATCTGATCCAAACATCTTAACAACCTGGATCCACTGTTGATCAACCCGAACGGCATCCATTTAAAGATATACATATACCCTTCATACCTAAACCCCATATATTGGTGATCAGATGGATGAAGAGGTATCTGCCAATAACTCGAACTCAAGTCAGATGTACTAGAGACAGTTTTCCCTTGAAATCTAGCCAGAATTTCAGTTATTGTAGGAGGAATGTCTCTTTCATGAATAGTGATAGCATTTAAACGGTGAGCATCCAAACCTATTCTAGCTGCCCCATCTTTCGTCTTTACTACCACCAAAGGGTTGATATAAGATGATTCTTGTATACCAATAACACCCCATTTGACCATCGTTGTATCTGACTATCCACCTCGGCTTTATATTGAAATGGAATGAGGTAACCTCGACTTTGAAAATGGTTTTCCTCCTTTACTTTGAACCGATGAACATACCCTTCAATAGCCTGAGGTGTATTAGAAAAAAGTATGGTACTGTGTCAACACCTGTGTTAAAAGATGTTGCTCCATCCCCTTTAGTATGGACTGTTCCACCTTATTCTTTACTTCAGTGATGTCTAAAACTGACTGCATACAGTGTATTTGTAAGAACTGATACTTTTTTAATCCCTCCAGGGGCATTATGCTTTTTCTACACTGAAATATGCATTAACCATAATCAAGCTCACATTTATGCTGATGAAGAAAATCTGTTCCCACTATGACATCTTGTATCAACCCAGGCATTATCAAAAAGACTTGATCCACTTCCATTTTTCCCAGATGAAGCTGGATCCAAACCTGCTTTGACTCTACATTTGCCTTTTTACCATTAGCCAATGTAACTTGCAGTCTCTTTAGAGGCAATGTATACAGGTGAGTTTGTTGTTTTAACTGTGAATAAAAGGGACTGGAAATCAGGGACATCTGACTCCCTGAATCAATTAAAGTCTGTGCTGTGATGGATCCAATTTTTATAGTTATGATGGGACAAGTCAGATTGGCTCCAACTAACATCGGTTCATCTTTATCCACCATCACATTGGATACTGTTCCCCCATCTCCATCGAGTATATTTTCCTTCTCTATTCTATCCCTACTATAATCAATCTCTGTCAATAATGTTATTATTTCTTTTATACATATTTTATAATTAATCAACATGGCTTGTATCACCACTGGCATATTGTTTCTTATTATTGAGATTATCTGGCTTTCTGGCAAAGACAATTCCGTCAATGACTTCAGTATGGCATCTTGATTACAGAAAAACTGCATATAAGTTCCTCCATCCTTTATGGAATATGCTTGCTGCAAAACTCTTCTAAAGATGCAATATTGTTTCTCTTCACTCCAAAAATTGTGCATGATGGCATATCCATACTCCCCAAATGTCTGTGGCTTTACACTTAAAGTATGACACCAATCTATGGTCACACCCTTCAAATGATTATAAGCCACTGCAATCTTTTCTTGTTCATTCCATTCATGAAACTGAAACACGTGTTGAAGGCTTTCAAGATGCACAGGTGGACTTTCCCAATTATCTGCCATGAAAACTTATCTGGATCAATCTTGCACCTTTAAGTTTACTTTGCCTATTTTCAACTTCCTTATAAATTTGCCCTCCCATCTTGGCACTCTTTAACAGCTCATTCATTTATATATATTTTTGCTTTTATTGTCAGTCTTAGAAAACAATGCCTCTTACTATTTATTTAACACTAAGTTTGCCAATCAATCTAAAAGAAAAATGCTGTTTAACTATTTTATTTATCACAAGAAAGAAACTTCTCAATATTTATTTTGCTATTTTAAATAAAACTTTAGCTACGAAAGCAAACGCTGTTTACTGATTATTAATTATTTCATATGAAAAGACGAAGAAACTATTTCTATCTTCTTTTTTTTTTCAATTAATCTAAAAATGAATAAGATGCTACTTTCTATTCATTAATTATTTGTCATATGAAAAAGATGAACTATATATATTTAACTCTTCAAAAAAATTAACTCCGACAGACATTTTAGAAAATACGCTATTTATTGTTTCCAAATTCTTTCATACAAAAAAAACGAACCCCTTTCTACCAAACTTGCTCCAACAATATCTGCAACAATTAACAAAAATTGAACCTCTACCAACTAGATCTTGCCACTTACAGCTGAAATCTTTCTCAACCGTCTAAACAAAATCTCACATGGGCTTGAAATCTCGGAAGCTTCACGTTGATGTGCCAAAAATTACTATATATGTAATGGGAGAAAGATGGAAGATTCGCATACACTGACCACGATGGCGCCACTAGTCCAAAAATAGGAACTAGCACTTATTTTAATGGTGGACAGGATATACGAATCAAAATGCACCAAACTAATCTCAGGGAAAAACAAGATATCTTAAATATTGTTTAGAAAGTTGAAAAAACAAAGGACAAAGACAAATGTCAGCCAAATTAAGTTTAAACAAATTTTAACTTTTATTTATGAGCAAAATAACTTGTAAGCAAAAGTTTACATGAAAATCAATAGGGTTATCTCAGGCATGTACCAGAAAGACTAAACACATTGATCTAGCAGACTTACTGACCCTCTAATAATGAGTTCTACTGGGAGGAAGCAATTTCATTCAGCAAAAGAGAAGTCATGTAATTGTTGGCCCTCCTATTCACAGGTATGAAAACAATATGTTCTTGAAATAAGTCAATAAAACCAGCACTAGTGAGCTTTTCTAGTCCCCCCAAAAAAATGTGTCAGGACCCAAAATTTCATATGCTAGTAGAAGCTGCTACTTAAAACTATGTTCAAAGCAAAGATGATTGATTTACCTCAAGAACCACGATAAATGTGCTTCCGAATGAATGGAAAACAAACAAATAAAACTGGCGACTCTCCAACCAAATGATTGGCAAAACTAATCTAAGAATTAATGATCTCAATAGGAGACAAGTAAATCATTAGAAAATCAGTTACATCTGCCCCAGCATTTAAAGCAAATGAATTACCAATAATTATAATAAAAAAATAAATAAATTTATGACACAAGTTGTGAGTACACGCTCTGACAAATTTTCAGCTATACAAGTAAATACAAAATAAATCTATTGGAGAGTGCACATGAGTACGAAAATAGGAAAGCTATAAATACTTTAGCAACGAAAGGCTATCTCACCAGTAATTTACACAAGAGATAAATATTTTGTTCCTGCTGGTGGCTAAAAAATTTTACAAAGCAAAAACAATTATAGTTTCCATTTTCAGAGATATAAGAAATGAAGACTATGAAAATAAAGTCACCAGCCAAAAGATTTGGTGGTTTGCAAAAGTGCAAACACTGTATTTAACATTAATTCGGGCTACTAACATAATTACAGGTAAGCATAAAAATAGAAAAACTCACATGTCACTCTCCAATAAACAACAACTGAAAGCAAACTTAGAATCTTAAAACTAAGATTCCAAAACACATGGCAAAGTACAATAAAAGATAATAAATATAGCTAATCAAAATGAAGTTAAATATTAATTTATGAATACAGATTTATTAGATTGAGCGGGGATTTAATTAAACACAATTTATTTAACCTTGCTAGAATATGAACAAGTTTAGCTTACGGTAAGGCAGAGTTCTAGTGATTTAGTAACGAGTGCACACTTTTATCTTTAGATCATTTTCAGGTCCTTTAACAGTGGCAAGGTAGAGGCAGTGTTTATTTTAGAGGCTCATGGCAAGACAAGGATAGCTTGCAGGCGTGGGTCCATCCTTTGTTCAAATTAGCAAGATGTTCTAATGATGGCAAAACTCATAGTGTTAAATTTTGACTTCTTACACTGTAACAAAGTTTGTTGATAATGGTTTAAGTTTTTAGCAGGAATTAAATGTCCGAACTGCTATCCAAAACGGTGTGACTCTCAGCAGGCAATCATTCAAGTCTCTAATAATGAATCTCTTCTCTTTCTAAAAATTGGCGGGCTATCTTTGCCTCGCTACATTTTCCATGAAAAACTTTCATTAGTGTCCATTCTATATTTCAGGCAGGGCAAATATTAAGTTTTCGCTCAATCTAATTTAAGACTTCCAACCTGGAATTATTGAAACAAAAATGACAATGCAATTAAATATCTCTGCTTTTTAGAATTAACTTTAAAAATAATTACTATAAAAGCAACAGGAATATATAATTAGCAAGCTTGCCTGTTTTTAATCAAATTGATTAAAACAGGTGTGAAAGTAAACTATTTTAAAATCAATTTTATAAATAAAGTAGTGAAAGTATACTATTTTAAAATGAATTTTATAAACATTAAATGATCTACTTTAAATATAAATGTGTATGTGTTTTAAATAATAATAAAAATTTTAGCATTAGACATTTAATGAAAATGAAGTTGTTTTTCCCTTATTAATTTTAGTAATAAAACCATTGAATTGGAAATCAATCCAGCTCAATATATATATATATATATATATATATATATATGAATGATAAAATAATTATGTTCTTATAAAGTTTATTAAATATGAATGATAAAATAATTATGTTCTTATAAAGTTTATTAAATACAAAACAGTGAATTAAGAGAATTTGAATCTTTATGAACTGCAAAATAATGTACTCTGGCTAGTTTATATTGTTGCAGATCTGCAGTGTTATTGGCTCTGAGCTTAAGAAGTGTTATAAGTTAAGATTCAATTCTATAACACAGTTTGAAACATCAAATATTCTGTTTTAAATGCCCATATGGATTCAGAATGAAAATAACAATAGAAGATAGAGATAACATCATTCCAAATATGTTGCTGAGGGAACCCAGTGAATAATGTGTAACTTGTCATGGAAGGGTGACCAGAACAGTCATGAACTGTATCCATAAGAGATATTAGTCTCCTAATTCATGAATAATATGTAAGATAACTTGAGGAAAAACTTAATTTGTTATTTTTTTTATTTACATATATATATTTGTAGAATTCTGTATTTAATTTTTTTTTATCATTTCACTTCTGCACTTGGAAACCATGGGAGACTTCATTATATTTTAAATCAAGAAACAGGGAAGAGGGTTGTTAAGTTAGACAACTTTTTTAAAAATAAAGTTTGGTTAACCCTCCATAGTGACATGATATTGGTTATTATCATCATCCTTACTGTAAACAATATGGAATAGGTTAAGATTTTATTTGATATCATTCCATATTAAGGACATGCAATTCCTATAGGAGTTTGTGTTATTTGTTTATCTTATTTTTTTACTAATGATCATTTACATTTGTTTATTGAGTATGAATGACCAATCTTCTTGCATGAATGTTTTTTTTTTCTATCCAACATAGGAAACTTGTACATAGTCAAGAAGAATCCTCAAAAAACTGGAACCTATAAAATTGAAATCAGACTATGAAGCCATTGCATACTCCATCATACAATCTGGTTAAATAAGTTAGCTAGCTTTGTAATCTTTGTAACATTGAATTAATATTTTCCTTTTTTTCATTATTCTTATTTTCTTTGTAAATATGTAGTGTTTTTATATATGTCTACCATAAGAAGAGTTGGAATAATAAGCATATTTGATCATTGGTATGGTAAAGGTACATCTTGACACCCACATGTATATACATATTTGTTTTATTGTTGAAAGTTTTTTTAAAATTATTTTCTTTTTATTTTTGTATTAGTTAATAAACATTGTTGATTTGATTTTTCATTAAATGGTCGCTAGTTTACCAAAGTTATGTATCTATTGATCTATCAATTGATAACAAGATATACATACGTACACATACACACCTTATTTTACATTGTAATATAGTAATATAGTTAAATAAGCCACTTTATTTGATTGGGATTGAAGACTGAAGCATGTGTGGAATACAAAAGACGTATATAGTATATATGTACTAACCTAAATTGTGTCTGAAATTAATGTGGAAATCTAGAGCTAGCCCATTAGGAGTAGGCACGATCATTGGTTAGATATTTTATCATACCATTCATAGCATCCTATCCAAAGTCTCTAGTCCTGACCATAGTTAGATGCATCCCCCTTCTCTTCTGGTGGAAATCCTAGACTGGAAGAATATATATATATATATATAAAATACATTTTTTTTGGGTTCTTCGGGGTTAAACATTTTATTTCATTCTCCTGTCGTTCGTCTTTGGCCCCACAAACCTTCCACAGAATTAAAAGATGGAGGGAGGGTGGTGGGGGGGGTTAACAATTGTTTTTATAAAAAATAAAAAACAAAACAAACAAAAAATATAAAATTTAATTTTAAAATTTTTTTTAAAATTTTTTATAAGGAGGAAGTATGACGTATCTCTCGTTTTTTGGACATTCCAGCTTTTTATTGTTTTTCTGTTTTTTTTTTTTTTTTGGGGGGGTTTTTTTGGGGGAAATTTTTTATATATTTAACCCGTGCAAATCTTTGTTTTAACATATATATATAATAAAATGACTTATATGTCCAAGAAATAATGTAATTTCTTTTTTAAATTGAAGACCTTACACCCACATGGATTAAATTTAAACATTGGGACCATTACATCTTTAGGTTACTTGGTCTCCTAAAAGATTTTTATTTGTAATAGAATTTTTTTTATAAGTGAAAAAAAATTGTGTATGAGATTTTTTATGTAAAGCTAGGTTATATGGATGTTTAATATCTGAGTTTAATTGGTTTAATATCTGTGTTAATTTGGAGTATAGATAAATAATTAATTATTATAAATAATTATTGTACTTTGCACTAACTACAATTTTTGATTAACATGTATAAGTATTTTAGTTTTTAACGAATATTAATATGAGCACTGTCTATATATATATATATATATAAATTTTAATTTTTAATTTTGTATTTTTTATTTATTTTTTATTTTAATTTAAATAGAGTTTAAACTTGATTAGAAGAAAATGTAGTTTTTTTTTTGTTTTGTTTTTGTTTGTTTTATATATACATTGGAATAATTTTGTCATTGGTTAGTTAGATATCCTGTGTTAGATTTTATGACCAATCTGCAGTTTTTTTGTTAAATTTGTAGTCTTTTATCAAATCTGTATTTTTGAATATCACCATTTTACTGTGTGTATATATTTTGTTTTTTTCTGATGAAAACCAGTCCTCCGGTTGAAATATTATATTATTTCTTGAATTTATAAGTCTTTTTTTTTTGGGTTTTTTATATGTATTTCCTTTGGTTTTATATATGTATATATATATATTATAATGGTCGGTGATGATGAAATTACCAGTCTTACTGCATCTGCTGACAGAGCACCACTCGGCTACTTTGAACCTAGAAAATTTATAAAGTCGACAGATACGTGCTGCTAAGACCGCGACCGCCAGCCCAAGTCACTAGCTCAAGTAGATGTGGAAACTTATATATTTAATTAAACTATATTTTTAATAATAAAGAATAAAAAAACAATCACTGAGTACTAATACTACAAAAAAAAAGATTTTATTTACGTATATAATTAATAACGCACAAACTTTTTAAAAAAATAATTTTTATAACACAGGAAGAAATTTGTTTTATTCTGTTTCATTATTATTTTATTTGTTTTTAACTTTTAATTTTAAATTTTAGAAATGTTAAGTATAGATGAGCTACCTAGACCACACACCTACAAGTCTTTCAAACAATTGATTCCGGGCTCAAAGTCTGCAGCCATACCAATGCTCACTTCCAAATATATATCAGCAACCAATGCAATAAGAACATGTTAGTATAGAATCACACAACATGAATGTGCATCTGAACAATGTGATATTATTGGAAAAAACTCAACCAGTATAGAAATGTGCTTCTATCTGGCGAAGAATCATGTATGTAATAATAAGAGAAAAACACTGCGTATGGATGAGAAAGCGGTCTTATCTTGCCAACTTATCTTCTCGATCCATAGAACTGGAATGGGTCAATGGCACAGGAAATACCTCTGTGTCCATTTTAATGATATGACTACCTCTCCTTGGTGTCATACATTCAGTTGGACTCATAGCCCTAGGTGCTAACACACTTCACATTACATTGATATAAACATCCATATATTTCTCCACCAGCATTGACACAACTACGAAACAAGTAGTCCGAAATCAAAACCCTCTTTAAAAGTAACATATTTAAATTAGTCTAGCAGCTATCTACACTCAACTAACATTTAAATCATTTTATTAATTTAATTCAAAACAAAAATCTTTAGTTTAATTAAGGTTTTAAAATCATTTTTAAGATAACATTTATATTTTAACTTCATTTTTTTTACTGCCAATTTATATAACTTGCTTTTCTTTTTAAATTTAATAACGCACAAATAACGATGTGTTTTCTATCTTTACATTCGTTAGCAATAGCAAACCCCTACCCTATTACAAATAGATTTTTTTAGCATGAATAAACAAAAATAAAATACAATACATTTTGAAGAGATTACGTTTTAACTTTAGATCAGAGTTTTAAAATTGAAAAGTTTATAAAAGATACAGAAAGTTCAGCTTTATCAGGAAAGAAAGTTTATAGTTCATTTTTTAGACACAAATAAAATCCGAAAGATTATAAGCTTAAGAGAGTTTATATTTAAGTTGATCATTTATAAATTTATACCGCTTTTTTGTCTTGTACTTATTCCTTCACCATGAAGATCTAATTTATGCAAGGGCCCTTTTCTTGCGGACGATGACGATTTATGAAGCTGTATTTACGATGTTTTCTGAAGATGGTACCAGTGGTTTGATCCTGGTATCCATGGAGATTAAAGCTGCCTTTGCCCGGCCGCACCTAAGGAAGCATGATGAAGCTAATTACATTTTTTTGGGTGATGGCGAGAACTTTTAAAATTATTTTTACAGATGAATTCAAAACTTTCATTTTCTGATTCTCCAACTAACTAATTATTCCCTTTGGATTTTTCTTTTTATAGTCGTCAGGCACCTTATCTCTGGAATGCACGGATTCATCAAACATATTTCATTATTTATATTTTATTGGTTTATTCTTTGTGTCCAAGGTAAGATTTTGAGTTTTCCACTGAGGTCTGTGTCTTTATCTCTGGGAGAGAACTCTTATCTATTTTGTAATCATTTTTTAATTGTCATTCTGCCCTAAGGATCTGTTTGTAATTTTTATATTTGAAAATTAAAAAAATTTTTGCTATTATTAAAAAAAAGGTTTTTTATTATATATTTTATTTAAAGATTAAAATATTTGCTTCGATTCTATAACTTATTTATTTTTTAAAGCTTATTTTAATATTTAAATCAATCTAACATATTAATAAATTAATAATTCATTATTTGTGCATTTTGACAGTTTGTTTTTAATTCTGTAATAGATAAAAAAAAGTTACTATTAAAATTTGAATGTAACACACACACACACACACATATATATATATACAATATATATATATATATATATATTGTATATATATTGTTACAATATATATATATAAATATTGTACCCTCATTAACTAGAAATATAATAATAGAAAAATATGACAAGCTCAGAGAAAATGATTAAACTAGGCTAAAATACATATAATCAATAATAAAGATATTATATGATAATATCTACTATTTAACTAGCTCTAACTGATCAAAAAATAATAAATGGTTTGGTTTATAAAAATTAAATTAAAAAAATATTAATAAATCATGAGATAATAAAGTGAAGTACAAGCAATAAAGAATTACATTGAGCCAATATCCCACAGAATACAACCTCAATGGCATAAGAATACTACCCCCCCCTCCTATTATTTCAAGTAATAATAAATTTGTAGCTTTCTTCCAACTTTAAAATAATAATGACTTTAATATATTGCTTCAAAATAAATTCTAATCTCTTTATTAAAATAATATAACTATAATAATATCAAATTCTTTAAAATAATTCTAATCAATTTATAATCTCCTGTAGTCGAGTATGAATTGATTAGAGTTATTTTAAAAAATCAAATAATTATAGTTATATTTTTTATAAAGAGATAAAAATTTAGTTAGAAACATTATATTGAATTGATTGTTATTATTTTAAAGTCATAAGAATGCTATGAATTTATTAGTATTTGAAATAATAGGGAGATAGTATTCATATGTCATTGAGATTGTATCCTGTGGGATATTAACTAAATGTAATTCTTTACTGCTTATACTTCACTTTATTGTCTCATGATTTATTAATATTATTTATTTTATTTTTATAAAACAAGCCATTTATTATTTATTGATCAGTTAGAGCAAGGTAAATAGTAGATATTATCATAGGATATTTTTTATTATTGATTATATGTAATTTATATGAGCATAATCATTTTATCTGAGTTAGTTGTATTTTCCTATTATTATATTTCTAGTTATTGAGGGTACAATAGGTAGTAAGAATTTGGCACCCCACAGGGTTTAATGTGGTAAGAATTTGGTGCTCCACATTGGGTGCCAAATTTTTACTACCCACTGTACCCTCACTAACTGAAAATATAATAATAGGAAAATATGACTAGCTCAGATAAAATGATTATGTTTGGCTAAAATACATATAATCAATAATAAAAATATTCTATGATAATATCTATTATTTAACTAGCTCTAACTGATCAATAAATAATAAATGGTTTGGTCTCTAAAAAATAAATAAATAAAATATTAATAAATCATGAGACAATAAAGTGAAGTTTAAGCAGTAAAGAATTACATTGAGTCAATATCCCACAGAATACAATCTCAATGGCATAAGAATACTATCCCCCCTATTATTTCAAATACTAATAAATTCATAGCATTTTATGACTTTTAAATAATAACAATCAATTCAATATAATGTTATTATTTAAATTATAATCTCTTTATTAAAATAATATAACTATAATTTTCTCAGGTTCTTTAAAATAATTCTAATCAATTTATAATCTCCTGTAGTCAAGTATGATAAAGGATTTTGTATCATCCTCATCTACATGTAACTAATAATAATAACAACAACAACAACAACAACAATAATAATAATAATAATAATAATAATAATAACAATAATAATAATAATAATAATTATTATTATTATTATTATTATTATTATTATTATTATTATTATTATTATTATTATTATTATTATTATTATTATTATTATTATTATTATTATTATTATTATTATTATTATTATTATTATTATTATTATTATTATTATTATTATCATTCTTATCCACTGTTCAATATTATGTTAGCTATGAATAATAATAACAATAAGTAATACAATTATTTTAGTTCTCATGTGGCATTTCAAATAGAATATGTGGTATAATATGATACAATCTGATAATATGTGGCAACAAACAATGTTAAAAATCTATGCAATAAATTGTGCAATTAATTATAACCATACTAATAATATTAATGCAAAAGAAAATTTCTCAAGTATATTATATTCTGAAGCATTGTGATATCTTAAATAAATAATTATATATGTACTGTGCAAACATTATGTTTATTTTGGTATCTGTAAATCATGTATTTGTGATGGTGCATAAATCAATATAACACATTTTTTTATAAAAAACCAAGTTTAACAAATTGTATTACCCTATACATTTAACAAACTATATACACAATTTACAGTTTTGTTTAATAAAACCTAACTAATATCAAACTATCACATGATCACTATCTTATACTAGCATATAATTGTTTAAAAACAAAGCAAAACTCTCCATACAGTATTGCCACCCTGTGCCAACCAGAGTAATCAATGAATGCCAGAAGGCTTGTGCATAAAATCCCTATCTCATGCCTACTCATCCAATATCCCCAGACTAGTTTCTGGCTTGTGGCCATGATCAGTGAGGAGCTTTGGATCTGAGAGCACTGCACCTAGATCTTAGGATCTAATGCAACCATCCAGCACCCACCTTTTATCTTTACTTAACTACAAAACTATGAGAATGAAATTGAAAACACAAAAATATTTTCAATCTAAGCTCAATATCTTATATGGTCATATGGGTCTGAACTCAGTTCTGCACCCATAAATTTTGGTGTCTTTGGCTCTTTAACAACCATAGCCACCACTATCCTATTAGGCAGGATTGGTGTTAAACCATTAAGCATCACATGATCACTATCTTATACTAGAACATAATTGTTTATAAACAAAGCAAAACTCTCCATTCAGCATTGCCACCCTGTGACAACCAGAGTAATCAATGAATGCCAGAAGGCTTATGCCTACAATCTCTATCTAATGCCTACTCATCCAATATTCCCAGAATAGTTTCTGGCTTGTGGCCATCATCAGTGAAGAGCTTTGGATCTGAGAGCACTGCACCTAGATCTTAGGATCTAGTGCAACCCTCCAGCACTCACCTTTTATCTCTACTTAACTACAAAACTATGAGAATGAAATTGAAAACACAAAAATATTTTAATTGATTACTCTGGTTGGCACAGGGTGGCAATACTGTATGGGGAGTTTTGCTTTGTTTATAAACAATTATGTGCTAGTATAAGATAGTGATCATGTGATGCTTAATGGTTTAACACCAATCCTGCCTAATAGGATAGTGGTGGCTATGGTTGTTAAAAAGCCAAAAACACAAAAATATATGGGCAATGAACTGAGTTCAGATCCATATGACTATATAAGCTATTGAGCTTAGATTGTAAATATTTTTGTGTTTTTTTTTTCATTCTCATAGTTTTGTAGTTAAGTAGAGATAAATGGTGGTTGCTGGAGGGTTGCATTAGATCCTAAGATCTAGGTGCAGTGCTCTCAGATCCAAAGCTCCTCACTGACGATGACCACAGGCCAGAAACTAGTCTGTGAATATTGGATGAGTAGGCATTAGATAGAGATTTTATGCACAAGCCTTCTGGCATTCATTGATTACTCTGGTTGGCACAGGGTGGCAACACTGTATGGAGAGTTTTGCTTTGTTTATAAATAATTATGTGCTAGTATAAGATAGTGATCATATGATGCTTAATAGTTTAACACCAATCCTGCCTAATGGGATAGTGGTGGCTATGGTTGTTAATGAGCCAAAGACATCAAAATGTATAGGTGCTGAACTGAGTTCAGACCCATATGACTGTATGAGCTATTGCGCTTAGATTGAAAATATTTTTGTGTTTTCTTTTTCATTCTCATAGTTTTATAGTTAAGTAGAGATAAAAAGTGGTTGCTGGAGGGTTGCATTAGATCCTAAGATATAGGTGTCATGCTCTCAGATCCAAAGCTCCTCACTGACGATGGCCACAGGGCAGAAACTAGTCTGGAAATATTGGATGAATAGGCATTAGATAGGGATTTTATACCCAAGCCTACGGCATTTATTGATTACTCTGGTTGGCAAAAAGTGGTAATACTGTATGGAGAGTTTTGCTTTGTTTATAAATATCAAACTAATAAAAATAATATTAAGTCACATACTCCCACATTAAAAAAATGAATCAATGAGTCAATGAGCCTTTACTCCGACTTATATACTTTTATGGCACATTTATTTAAGATATAATACAAATTTAAAATTACTCTTATAGTTTAATAAGAAAAATATTTATTAATTAACATAGCTAGAACATGGTTTTCATAAGTGTACAAGAAAAATATAAAAAATGAAATACTTAAATAATACACATCTTTAAAATATGTTCAAATATTTTACAATAAATTCATTAAGCTTATCTAGTATGATAGTGCTAGTGTTATTTTAAATACTTTTACTTGGTTTATTCGATAAATCAAAACTGATTTTAATAAAATAATATTACTAATATTCTTTTACATCTTTTGCTTGACACTCCTCTCTAAAATAAAAATCATTATATGTGTGCTTTATGTATGTTTAAAGTATAAAATTATATTCATAAAATGCAAGCATTCATTCTGTTTTATGTTGTTCATTTTGGATGTTTTATTTTTCTCAAAAATATGCATTAACCCATATAATCAAAATATCAACATTATTGAAAAATCCCGTGAATAATTGTCATATCTTTTATACTTTTTTAAAAATAGTTTAATAAAAATATGAAAAATATCTATGATTCTTTATTATTCGTTGTTAGCATTTACATTCAATCTCATTTAACATAAACCAAAACAAGAAAACCTATTTCATTTCCTTTCAAAATAACAATACTACAATTCAAAATTATTCATTTTTTTTTTTCATAAAATACAATGCTATACAATGTAATATATGTTGAAATTAAGATAGTGATACGATGTGTAGGCATGAAGAACTAACAAGAGTAAAGACTCAATAGTATAAAGTATATTAGATAATCTGCATGGATACAGGGTAAATGAAGTTATATGAATTCTCTGTCTAATAACCTCAAATATAATAATAATGTCCAGGCTATTTATTCAACACTCATTCGAACATTTTAAAATACGAACAATACTGCCCACAGAAAATATATACAAGACACAAGGCTATATTATCTATACTTGCATAAATTACTAAAATAGTAATATAGATTACTTTCTTATTCTTCATAGATTCTACATATAAGTATCCAATGGTTTCTTTACATAATCCCAATGTCACTATCAATTAAACTTCAAAATAGATTTAACAACCTACATTGCAAAATATCTAGCATTACTTTAAATAACAATCAAAATTTACGTATGACTTTAACAATCTAAAACTACTACAAGAAAAGGTTTATTCACTTTTATAAATCTCAGCAATAAAAATACAAATGATTTTGTTTTAAAAATATTAAAATCATTATTCAAAATATTTTTAAAAATAGGGTTCATCTATTAAAGAATCATATAAAAATTATGAGTATCAATAAATGATATTACATTTGTAATATAAAAGAAAATGTATGCATATCTTGCTAAAATCATGGCTTATATTTTATAATAGTAATAAAGTTTTATAGTGTAATTAGCACACACACATGTTCATACATTCATATGAAAAAGAAATATCATAAAAAATATTTAAGCCATTCTAGAAAATAATAAAATATACATCATATAAAAGTAATAAATTTTATAAAATTTACCTAGTGACACTACACTTGTCAGACACTCTTAGATGTTTTCTGGTCCAATATTTCATATAGGAAAACAATTAATAATAACAGTCATTCAACATAACACTATCACATCTTAAAATGTTTGTGAAAACTTTACAAAATATTAATTATTCTTTTATAAAATATTAATTAAGTTAGAGTAAATAAAAACTTCTAAAGTGTAATCTTTTCTACTCTAACACTAATTAAACTTAATACTATAATTAGTATGTGAAATGATAATAAAAACTATAGTTACAAAAACTCAAACTCTCCATAAAATTCAAATTAAAAAGTTTTTTCTTTCTTCTAATATTTTCATTGAAGTACTTCCCATGGCACTTGTTGCTTAGTGATGCTACTGTCTAAAGTTTTAAAACACAAATTTTTTTCTCCTCCCTGCACAGTTCCTCATGAATAAAAATAAATAAATAAAAATGAAGTCGACTTTATAATCCAAAAATATTTTGAAGAATAATTATTAATCCTGTTACAAAAGTCTTTAAAAATACAGTCTATTGTCTGCAGCTTTCCAGGATAATAATTATTGAAGTGTTCACTTGAAAAAATTTTGTAACTAGTCTGGAGTTTTTTCCCATTCACTTGGATCCTATGGGCTTTAGACACATTCAGTGTATGCAATGTAACTTAACACATATATTTACAAAACATAGGCATTTTTATATTCCATTCAAAAATATTATTTTGTATTACTTCAGATATAAGCAATTTTTTTTTATCTAGCACCGTGTTTACAATTATATTACATTCAAATATCAGCCTTTCAAGCTAATTGAGCGTGTGTCTTTTGAGAGTGTTAAATAAATGAATATTTTTCTCTTCAATCCAAGATATAGTATTATGCAGGAATAAAAAGGATCTCTTATTCCTATGACTCAAATTCTTTTATATGAGCAAATCTGAAGAACTGTTGAGGAGAGCGTGAGTAGAATTCTCATTTTAAATTACTATTTACAATGTTTTTTGACTGAATGATGTCGATGAAATTACTTAGAATTTACTAAACATCATTCTACTGAAACTCAATTATGAGTAAATAAGCAATTATTTTATCTAGCACTGTGTTTACAATTATATTACATACAAATATCAGCCTTTCAAGCTAATTGAGCATGCGCCTTTTGAGAGTGTTAAATAAATGAATACTTTCCTCTTCAATCCAAGATATAGTATTTATGCAGGAATAAAAAAAATCTCTTATTCCTATGACTCAAATTCTTTTATATGAGCAAATATAAAGAACTGTTGAGGAGAACGTGAGTAGAATTCTCACTTTAAATTACTATGTACGATGTTTTTTGACTGAATGACATTGATGAAATTACTTAGAATTTACTAAACGTCATTCTTACTGAAACTCAATTATGAGTAAATAAGCAATTATTTTTTCTAGTGCTGTGTAGGAATAAGAGATTCTTTTTATTCCTGCATGAATACTATATCTTGGTTTGAAGAGGAAAGTATTCATTTATTTAACACTCTCAAAAGATGCATGCTCAATTAGCTTGAAAGGCTGATATTTGAATGTAATATAATTATAAACATGGCACTAGATAAAATAATTGCTTATTTACTCATAATTGAGTTTCAGTAAGAATGATGTTTAGTGAATTCTAAGTAATTTCATCGACATCATTCAGTCAAAAAACATCATAAATAGTAATTTAAAGTGAGAATTCTACTCACTGTCTCCTCAACAGTTCTTCAGATTTGCTCATATAAAAGAATTTGAGTTGTAGGAATAAGAGATTCCTTTTATTTCTGCATAAATACTATATCTTGGATTGAAGAGGAAAGTATTAATTTATTTAACACTCTCAAAAGGTGCATGCTCAATTAGCTTGAAAGGCTGATATTTGAATGTAATATTACTTCAGATATATAATCTTTTATAAAGGTATATTTCTTCAGTCAGGATAATATTTTATGTTAATTAACCATTTACTTCTTTATTTTTTCTGACAAATAATTTTAAAAACCAATTTTTATAATATTAAATAATTTACGGTATTTTTTTAATAATAATTTGTCATAAAACTACATCCTTAATAATATTGGTTTTTCTTTTCAATCATTTTTCAAGAGAAGTTTATAATAAACTTTTTAAGTCAATATTTGTTTAAAAAAATATTGACTGTAATGTTTTTTTCTAAGAAAAAAATATACATAGTTACTAATGTAAGCATAAATGATTTCTCTCTATTCTAGTTTCAAAAATATAAGAAAGTACGTGTTTTCCATGTAACTTTTTGTTTTCCCAATAAAGTTATTTATCTTTAAAACAGAATGCATAAAAATGCTAGTTCTTCAAAAAATAATATTTCTGCTCAACATTCTTCAAAATATCCTAAGTATTACAAATAAATGATTATATAAAATGTCCCATAATATGTTTAAAATTACCCTTTATTAGCCATCCTTTCATTAAATAATTCTTTTGAATACATTATCCTTGCTATTAAATCCATATTTTACCATGAAGATGGCTTAAACTTCAATAAAATAACCAGTAGATATTTTTTTAGAATGTAGGGCTGCATTATTACTTTAACTTGGTAAATTATTAATCCTTCAACAACTTTTCTTTAAATATAATAATATTAAGAAGTAAATTAAGTAATACTTTGTTGTTGATATATGATAATAATATTGATAATAAGTTAACAAGTTATTAAGTTACTAAGAGAGCTATTATGTTATTAAGCAAGCCAGAAGAAATGAGAACATCTACTTTTATACCAAATCAAACTGACAATTTGATTGGTTATTTAATCTTCAACTTATAATCTAATTTACATATTAGTCAATCTGGGTAATTAAAATTTAGAAATAAAAATCATGACTCTTATTAAAATATTAAATATTATTACAAAAATTTAATTCTAAAACCATTTTACAATTTTATTTAAACAAATTAAACATTCTAAAATAACTTTTTTAAATAATATTTTATTAATTTATCCAGTATTTAATTTTAATGTATCTATTTTTAAATTTTAACTTTACTAATTACACTTATTTTAAAACTGTTCAATTAAAAATTTTCCTAACATTTACTTTTTATGATACACAAATGTTTCAATTTTTAAAAATGATTCTAAAGTAAGTTTGAAACTTTCTTTAAAAACATTGTAATCACAATCTATGAGTATTTGCTGGTCACATGACTTAAAACCAAACAATATGTATCAATTTTTATAATTATTGTCTGAAAACAGAAATATCTAATCATTTTATTACAAAATATTACACTATAAAAATAATAAAATATAATAATACAATTTGGAATAAATACATTTTGAAATTATTTAAACTATAATAAATTAAATATATTTGTCTACTATAAAATATTGTACTTTTAATAAATAATTTATAACATAAATATTAAATCTAATTTTTATTTAAAATACATTAGTTTAGATTATTCTAAGTCATTATTCTAGAACTAACTTTTAACACTTTCTTTAATAGGACTTTTAGTATATTGTTTCACTATGACCAGTTTCCCCAACCATACAAAAAACATAATTTTAGATTTACTTTATAATTTTAGCAAATTAACATAGTTTTTTTTATGTAATTACAACTCTCAACTTTACTTTAACAAAGTTTTAAAAATTTTATGAATATTATACAGCATTTATTCAATTTAAATTTACCCTTAATTTAAAATCTTTTAAAAACTGACTCAGTAAATTTATTTGGACCTAATCAAAAGGGTACAATATATATATATAGATATATATATATATATATATTGTACCCTTTTGATTATATATATATACGGACATATATATATATATATATATATATAGTCCGTTAATTAAAAAACAAAATTGTAATTATAATTGAAACAATAAATAAATTTAACGGTTTACAAACAATCCTTAAATCCACAGAAGTACTTTTGGTTAATTTCTTAAACCTGCCTCAACTGACATTAAATTAAAAAAAAAAGTGGAAGCAAACATCATCAATTCAATTCCCACGAATCTTGTATTTTAATGTTAGCAGCTTGTCAATTTATTAAATGCATTTTATTCCTGTTTATAAAAATTGCCTCTTTAACTTTTCTTTTACTATGGTTTCTCTCTTCATGAAGAATTTTTATATTTTCAAAATCAAATTTAAATTTATATTTACATGTTTTTTCATGATCAAAGAAAACTGAAGGAGACATTAAATCACCATTATTTTTACTTTTCACACACTTATATAACAATTCATGCTCCTTCAATCTCTTCTCAATACTGCACCTAGATTCACCTATATATGATAGCATAAAATTACAAAAAATGATATATGATATTACTTTTCTGCTTGATAGGTATGACATCCTTAGAATTATTGACTAATTTATTAATATTGTTTGGAACATACAATGAAACATTAAACACATTCATATATATATATATATATAAAAAAAACAAGTTAATGCTTCTTGTATTTATGATCAATAGATTTTAAACGAAACAAGTGTAAAATATTTACATAAAAAAAGATAGTTTCTTATTTTGCTCCTAGATCAGTGATTTAGTGGTTTGTAGTGGAAGGATAGTTTCTATAGCTCTATCCTTCACTGGCCGAATCAGGGAGGATTAATGATGGAAAGTGATATATATATCCTTAAAAAATTTCACTTGTGGATTTGAAATAAATGGAATAGATATTCATTGTTTACTATTACTTTTCATTTCCTTTAAAACTTTATAACTTTTTTTTTTAATTAACTTAAAGTATTGTTTATTTGTTCCATTTTATAACTGACATCAAGCAATTCCTTGGCAAATATTTCAATATTTTTCAGTTTATCACTTTGGTAACAACATAATTTTTCATTCTGAAACAAAAAAGATCTAAAACTTGCCATCTTATGCATCATTGGTACTTTTGATTTACAGTTTATATGTCCTCTTTTTTTGCAGTGGCTTAATTATTAGTTTATAATTTAATATATTGTTATTTCTCGAATCATTAAATCTAAATATTTAATAATTTTGTCCTGTTCCTTTTCAATAATCCATTTCAAGCCTCTACAAGCAGATTTATACTTTTATTATTTCCACAAACAAAAACATCATCCACATATCTTTTGTAATATCTCCAAAAGTACACATATTTAAAATACTACTCTCATATGTAGATAAAAGGAAATTGCAAACTTGTGCAACTATAGGCCAATAGGCCAACCTTTAGACATTTTATAATATTTACCTTCAAAAGATGCAACAATGTTATCATTAAATTTTTTTTAAAGAATCAACCATATATATATATATATATATATATATATGGTTGATTCTTTAAATATATATTATATATATATATATATATATATATATATAAAAGTAAATAAAATATTGAATATGAGTTAATTTATGATAATAGCAATGAAATTAGTTAACTGTTTATGATTTGAATAGGGTGGTTTGCAACATGGAATGTAAATATAAATGAAGAAATGTGCCAAATTTAGTGTGTCGGTTATGTAAAAAAGGCATGGAAAGTGTTAGACATTTTTTATGTGAATGTAATTGCTTACAAGCAGAAAAAGTGTAAATATAAATCTACTTTCCACTTCACTCCTTACCCTTGTGTGCAATGTATACACAACATAACCCCCTCCAGACATATTCTAACTCATAACCCAAAGTCACATCATCCTTGGAATTAAACTATAAGAAGTCAAGGTTTATCCCTATTTTCTGCATACCATACTGACTTCACCAACTATCTCAACAACAGTCCTTGGAGTAATAACCAAAGGGCTACTACTCTCAACTCTTCTGTTATCCAAAAAAAAAATTCTCCTGAACTTCTCACTTAACTCACTGCATTCCTCCTTTAAAATCTACCCTCCACCCTGATATCCCCCCTTACCTTTTGCCTTTTATTATGACACTGTTACTACAACCTACTTTTACATAAATTAATTTAAACACTTCATTATAATTCAACCTTATGTATACCTTATTAATCTAAATAAAGGGCATTTTTAGAAATAAAAAGAAAAGTTGTGGGAGAATAAATGTAGATATTATATAGAAAAGTCTTCATGGTTTTCATGCTGAGTTAAAAAAATATAAGAGTGATATAGATACAAAGGCCATGGAGTGGACAAACATGATGTTGTGGAAATAAGATAGAGAACAATAGAGAAAAATATGCCAAAAACTTAGGAAGGAAAATAGACAAAAGGAAGGGTGGTTACCACATTTTTCTTGGGCATATTGGCTGACAGATTCCTGACATAAACACATCAACATCACATTATATAATAGCAAGGGAAATAGTTTACTGTTTAAGGCTCAAACTGGATAATTACCAATGAGAAAATATGTAATTTACAGTCTTTTACATTTTTATACATGTCCCATATTTTAATCATTATCACTATTTGACAATGTGCAAGTTTGTTTGTGAACTAGTAAGACATCAGATTTATCACAAGAGGAAATACAACTAGCACCAACTTCATTTTTTTAAATTGCTCTTAAAATGGACTCACCCAAACCAAAATGTTTTCCAATCATTGTTGATCCTTCTCATTTCACTAAGCAATCTAAAATTGAAATTTTGTTTCCAAAGAAATTCATTTTTGGATGTTTTTTCTTCTCCATTAGGGTAAACTAAAAGTTTAAAATAAAAATAAGAACATAGACTTATGATAATAAAAAGACACCTACTCACGACTGTTGGGCAAAATTTAATTAAAAGTAACAAAAATTAAATTCTTATTTTTGTCTTTATTTTTTTAATTTTCAATTCCATTTAAAAATTAAATTTCATTGTTTCACTTCACATTAATTTCAGATCACATTAGGTAATTTTTAAATTGTTAATTACAATTAAAAATCAGATTATAATTTTTAATATTCAAATTTAATTGTGCCCACTATTGTTACTCATCATTTAAAAATAAATTTCAGACACTAAATGATTAATTGATTATGTACTTTTTAAAAAGCAAAAATATAACATGATTTAAAATACAAAACAACAACATGCATAGTATAGGCATTTATAATGTTTGAATAGATTTACATTATAATCTTGTAAAATTTAATATGTATATATAAAATGAGGAAAATTTGATTTTAAGTGAATTATAAACTCCTTTATTGCATAAAATCTATTACAGTACTAATATAAAGGGCTGAAAATATTGAAATTATTAGATGGAAGTCAAACTCCGATAATGCACAATACTTTGAATATGATGTGTGAGTGCATGAAATTTATAATATTTAAAATAATATTGCATTATCAGAGCTCAACTTCTGATCTAATAATTTTATCATCTCTTTACATTCCCATCCTATGTGTGTATAACCATATATTATTATATGAATCACATGAATGATATAACCAATAGAGACGGTATCCGATTTTCTGTCTGGGAATAAATAATAAATTGCAACACTTGTCGTATTTAATAAAATAATACAATAACACAAAATTTGGAAGAATAATTTAAAAAATATTGAATTAAATACAACTTTCACTACCATAAAACTTACTTTTAAAATATATGATATTATTTATATTTATTAAATATAATTTATAAAAATAAATATAACTTTTATTTAACTATAAGTTTTAGACTATTAAAATTGAACTTTTTAAACATACTTTTAAATGTTTATAGCTGCATTATTTATTATAGCCAGCTTTTGCAACCATATATGTTAATATTTTTAGCTTTATTTAACTGTTCTTAAGGAATTTATCATAATTTTTTGCATTACATAATTCATTTAGCTTCAAATTGTACTTTAAGATATTATTAATAAAACATAGCTAACACATCAAGGGAACATATTCTAATTTTTTTTTTTAGTAATTTACTGTAATGAGCTGATTCTGACCTATAGAAAAGGGCACAATATATATATATATATATATATATATATATGTGTGTGTGTGTGTGTGTCATATTATTATTAATATTTGTGACATATTCCGTGTAGTGAAAAAGCTAAATGCTGACATTTCAATACAATATCAAATACCTTCCTCAGAGCATCCGCTTTCTGAAATCATAAGAAGGAGTGTCAGATTTAAAATATTTTTTATCGTTTTCTTTTTCCTCATATTTATATTTTATTGGTTAAGAAGTTTTAAACTTTATTTTCTCATCCAATAGCTTCTTCCAAATGTTGTTATTCTTCTTTAATTAACACCTTTCATTTATGCTCTTGGGCCTTTTAAAAATCTCTATAGTTTCTCTTAGCAATCTCTGATCATATTTTTCAATTTTTGCTAAAATATTTGTTTTTTTCAAAATTGATATCATGATTAGCTAATTTTATATGAGAATAAATAGCTGAGGAATTGGATTTTTCTCTCACTGCAAGAATGTGTTCTTCCTTTCTAATATTTACTCTATGATTAGTCTGTCCAATATATGTATGTGAACAGACTCTACATGGAATTTCATATAAACCATGACACTCCAAAGAAATTTTATCTTTAGCAAGTGGAAATATTTTACTATTTTTTTTTAAAAGTAGTGTAAACTGTGTGAATATTATTATTCTTTAAAATGTTGCCAATTTTGTCAGTTACTGCTTTTGTATATGGCAAAATTGTCTTAATTTCTGATGTATCAAAATCTTTTTTTATATATGTATAAGCCTTATTAACAATGTTGTAATTAAAACCATTATCAATAAGCATTTTATTAGTAAAAGATATATATATATATATATATAATGATAATATAGAATTATATTTACAAATTTATTTTTGATTTAGAAGCTGATGGGATCGTATATTAGATTTGACGAAATGACCACACAGCTATTATGAACAAAATATTAATAATTATGTAACGATATTATCAATAAAGAATTGAATTTTACCTTTAATTAATATACTTTTATTTCACACACACACAGTTTTTGAGTTGATTATTTCAATAGCACATTTACAGTCTCCAAGAATTATATTTCAAATAAAAATGCAAACTATTTCAAACAGTTTAAGCACAGTATATATTAAATATAATACAATTCTAATATTGTGTCCATATCTTTTGAGATATGTAATATAAATTGTCGTGACCCATGCTGGATATGGATTTTCCATCTTCACACAAAATGCTTGCAACAGTTTTTTGTCTACTATTTGCCTTCAATAAAATATTGCAAAAGGTTTTTATATAGTCAATTTTTAAGATATAAAATCTAAGACTAACGAATCAATACATTATTCCTAATTAAATTTCATTGCTTTCTTCCTACATCATAAATTCCTTATATTTATAACAGAACTCCCTTCCCTCTTCTAACTAACCAAATGTCAGGAAGTTTTTGGGGTCTTAGTGAAATCTATTTAAATTGATTATAGAAAAGTTTAAGTAATAAAAGTTTCATAGAATTTAGCTAATCTCGTTTATAAACCTATAAACGATATTTTTAAAAAATCTGTACAACCTTACAATAATAAATTTTAATAATAAAATGTTCAGTACTACTAACAATTTAATTCTATTAATTACTTGCTACTTCCATAATATATCTTAGGTTAATGTAAAGATTTTTGGTTAAGTAAAATATTAGTAAACCCTATACACTACTTAACTATATACGTACACAAAAAATTGTACGTCCTCATAAATTTATTCCGTCAAATTGCTAATTCAGCATAGATCACATATACAATTATATATATATAACTGTCAATTGTTGAATAAATTGTAATACTATTATTTCCAATAGATATAATAAACACCTCCATAACTCCCCATTCTTTCCAAATTCATATAAATAAAGATATAATAGACAAATGACTCCCAAGATGCATTTCGTGCTAAACCAGCACTAATCAGTTGGCCCAGGTCACTATCTCTCATATATATCTTCATTATATGCAAAGTATTTATCTAGAATAAATTGTTACGATTTCATTTACCATTGTCAAACTTCCTCCACTCACAACTTTGACGCCATCCATTTCAGATAAATACACTAACGATTATTACTAATCATTTTCGAAATTAGAGATTATCTGTAGCACAGATATAACCTTTAAACCTCAGTTAAAGATTAATATATCTGATTAGTTTTAGTAACCATGTTTCTTAAAGAAACTAGTTCTGAATTATTAACATTAATGAAAATAGCAATCCATGAAAACATTATTAGAAAATATCTGTCTTAAAATATCTTACTTTAGTTATATTTTAATAGTTTAAATTTACTAGTTTTACTAGAGTAATAATGGATTTCACCCACGATCTCCTAATATATTTAATTAACAATGGTATTTTATTATTTATTAATTATTTTCTATAACATTCCTAAAATTAATATATTTCTTTAGATTTTGAAATACACTTTACTGTTGACAAATATTATATTGCTAATATAAATATATTATTTGGATAAGCTATATTTTATTTTAAAACGTTTTTTGAATGATATTATTAAGTTAATGTTTTATTTTAGTTTTTAAACGCATTATTAAAGCTATTTTATAACATGTCTAGACTATGAGTTAGTATAATCATTTTATGTTGTAACAAGTGTCTATAAAATATTGTCATCTATGTGGATATGCAAGTTTCTGTCTTTCTTCACCATTTATTTTAATTTATCCACGAATAAGCTTATTTCTTGTCTTTTTTAATTAATCCCTGAGTTATATATTTTTTTATAATTTCACAGCTCCTACAAATTTTACTCTTTTTTTCTTCCTCTGTTTTAATAAGATATTTCTTAGTTAGGTTTTCTACGTTATGAACTTGACAAAATAAAGGTCTGTTCAGTTTAATTTGTTAGTTGTAGCAGAATGCTTTTAGGTTGTTTTTTTTATTCAGACTCATAGTAACCTAGGTGTTTGGAAATGTTGTAATATTTGTATGTAAATCGATGATTTACATATTTCACTTTTTAGACAATTGCACACTATTTTCTTTTGAGTTAATGTGGTAGTTATTATTACAGACAATTCAAGATTCTTTCATTTTATATTTTTTGCCATTTCTTTCGAGGACGACCATGTAGACCATGTTTATATTTATTCGTTCAGAAATCTGGCCAGATAGATGTTCATACTCCAAACAATAGATTAGATTATCTGCTATTTTTGTTATGCTTATACAAGTATTTGAGTTAGGAACACCTTGTGGCTATATTAGGCCTATAGATATTTGTAGATAATTCAAATCATCATCATTATGAGAATTTACTTTACATCAAAATCTTATCATCAATAGTGGTTGTAATGAAAAATTTTCACTCAGCCTATATGTCTACTATCTCAATTTATATTTACAATAGTGGCATGATTATTTTTGGAAGAGTGAAATTTCTTCATGTTTGATAATTGAATATCTCAAAATAATCTCATCTCCCTTCACATCTTGACATAAACTAGATATGTCCACACTCACGAAGATTTAAATGTCTGGTATAATTCTGGAAAACATGATGTTACGTATAGAAACAGAAGTAATTGCAAAATTTATTAATAATTATAAAAATTAAATGTCAACAAGTTTGAAAATATAACCCTACAATCACTGACTTAAAATCATTCATCAACACAGTGAAATATTTCAGAAAAGAATCATTAGTGCAGTACAATATACAAAATATTAATCAATCTTTATAAATCTGTTCATAATCCTTCTTCCAAACTTTAAAGCTCAATTAGCATTAAATTAATTAATTACATTTGTGAATTCTTCGAATTGAGAGATTGAGATAAACTCGTGCTATGATTTATACCATTCTCTTAACAAAACAGGGTGCTATTTTTTTTCTTCATTTTTGAAGTCGTGGAGATACAAATATTGATAGTGATTTTAGTTTATCTAACAGTTTTTTATTTTTATTTTCAATGTCAATATCTGCTATATATTAGTATTTGTCAATATCTGTATTTTTTATCTGAATGTAGACTTTGTTTTCTTCAATTTATTAGATTGATATTTATTTGGGTGTCCTTGTTGTTTCTGTGAGACTTTTGTTTAATATGAGCCAAAACTTGTTTGAGAAGTTATAATTTTTGAAAAATGGCAACCTCTTATATTGAAGAATTCATTCATCTGTTCAATTATATTTTGTGTTTTTTTACTATTTCCTTATCCTTATATCGCATATTTTGTTTCACTCTGGATAACTGGCTTTTAACTATATGTCCAAACTGTTCAAATAATTGGTTTTGTATCTAGTTACCTAAAGACTGTGAGACATTTCTATTTCTGCTTTCAAGTATCTCTTGAAGTAATATGTATACAATACCAGTCATATAGTATTCAGGCCTATAAGTTTTAGTTGATCAAGACTTTTAGTCTCTGGAATTGATGAGTAAGTAATTTCATTATCTATCTTTCTATCCTTATAGTTTTCCTCTTACAAATTGTATTATTTTATTTTCTCAATAACTTTCACATCTAAGTTTATGTTGTGCTACAACTTATAGGTTTTGGGTTATATTTTAATGTTGTTTCTAAATGTTTCCTTTATTCTCAACATATATAGGTGTAATATTTGTATGCCCTTCTTTTGCCTTTTTTATATCAAATTTAATACATAATATTTTTATTCAATTCTTTACCACAGAATTTGTTTTATTTTATTTTTCATAGCCTAATTTATTATCTTTTACTCTATCTTTTTTTTTATTTTTAATTCCTCTACTGTTTGTGAAACTAATATTATTTCTATTTGCTCTATCATATTTGTTTTAGTTATGTCATCATTTATACAGAATGCAATCAATTACATGCATTTTAAAATGTATTTATTTTAATTGTAGTTAACTATTTTTTTTATTTTTCACTGTATTATTGAATTTGGCTAATTGCCACTCTTCTTCATATGACTTCTAAACACTGCTATTTGATTCAGAAACTTTGAATTTTTGTTTAGTTCAATTTAAAATACTTTAAACAAGTGGAATTTATTCAAGCCTTTTACATAAATTTAAATTGTAATATTTAAACAATGAAATATTTTAAAATTGTCAAGTTGTGTTCTCAGTCTAATAATATTGGTAGCTGGATTTCAAATATGTTGATACTAATTCAGTAAATTTTCAATAATAGTTGTGAGAGAATAATATTTTTTAAAACAATTTCCTCTAAAATACTTCTATAAGCAATTGAAATACAAATATCAGCAAATAATTTGTCTTCATTGTAAAGAACATTTTTAAATGAATGAAATTTTAATTTCTCTTGATTGTAACGGTTGGTTTAAACATTTTTTTCTAAACAAAACAAAGAGGTGAGATTAATTTTAATGCACACTATTTTTTTTAAATATCACATAGACTATGACATTGATTTCATTTTTCATTTTAAATTTGGAATAGAAATAATTATCAAAATATAAGATAAAAATAGTATTTATGAAAAATATTTTACAACTAATACTTTTATTAAATATGCACTAAAAAGCCAATCTATAAATAAATTTGAATATGAATTATAACAAAAATATCAATATAGTAAAAAGTTATAACCACTGTCTGTCCATCATTCTGTCTATCTATATGTTTACCTCTCTCTCTCTCTCTCTCTCTCTCTCTCTCTCTCTCTATTTAGCATATATATATATATATATATATATATGCTAAGGACTCAGTGGGGTGTGCACCTGTAGCATTAACCCCAATTCAAAGATTCAAAATTTAAAATATTAATGATAAAAGAAATGAGCATAAGAGATCCATAAGGATGAGAAATATCTATGAGAGATCAGAAGAGAATTAACTATAACTGTAAGTAATTATAATTTTACCAGCATTACACAAAAGAAATAATCACTCACATCAAGAATATCAAAAATACCATTAGTCAACAGTCAATTGTGTGACTGGATTTGAAATAGATCTATATAGACCAGGCTAATTATTTAGCCATTGCCTGCTAGAGGCATATTATTTAAACATTAATTTGGATGCAAAAACTTATGTTCTAATTCATAAGAATATATAACAATAAAACAATAATGCTGAAAAAAATAAAACATACTGATCATCACCAATAGTCTGGCCATTTAGTTCCATTAATGTATTGGCCAACTATAAACTTAATTTCTAATAAATACTAAACTATCCCCTTTGCATCAATCCAGGATCATAATCAAACAAAGGTTTATATATATTAAATATAACCCCCTTTGTATATTAGAGACTGTTATGTATGAATCTAGCCCTGGAACAAAAGCTCTGTTACTGTGAGCAAGACATATAATCCTATCATATAACATTCTAAAAAACTATTTAGGTTTGAGTAAATTCATAGGTATAACTTTAATAATGAAATATAAATGTATTAATAATAATTTAAATAAAATTAAGGTGTGCTGAATATGCTATGAATATAAATTTGGCATTCTGATTTTGATTAATATAAAATTAGCTAACACATTGTGATATACCTATAACTCAATAGGTTTATAGTATCCAATCATATCATGATATAAAATATACAGTATGTTTCTATTAGATATTTACTGAATCATAAATAACTAATCCTATCCTTATAGTTTACGTTTCCAGTCAATCAATTATTAAAATGAATTTTATCACAATTAAACTATATAAAACAATTATTGGTTTTTCTTTAAGTCAAAAATAAAAATTAAGATTTAATAGTTAATAAATTTATGATCAACCACAAAGAAGTTTAAAAATAATAATGGCAGATCATTCTGACTAATGACTGAGTAAATTTTATCAAGATCTTTATAACTATACATGATGAGTTCTTAATAATTAATCATACACTAATGAAATTGTTTATATAACTGATGTTAACTCACACAAAGTAAACAATTATTTCAATGTAATGACAATATAAAATTTATATCTAATTAGACTTAACAATAAGCTCACAATAATATATAGTGAACAATAAGCTCACAATAATATATATATATATATATAACCTTACTTCACTTACCGATATTGGTTTAACTTTTAGATTATGATTCAGTGATCGAATGAAAAACAAAGTTTTTCTTATATAGTCATCTCATCTTATCTCCATAAATTTATTGTTATACATTGTTTTGCATATTTATAAAACAATTAGATAAGTTCATTAGATAATTTAAATTTATTGATTTATAATAAGAATTAATATGATATTAGAAAAAAAATAAACAAATGATTCATGCAATTGACAAAAATATTAGCCAGTTGAAAAGTACAAATATTATTTCCCTTTAATATATAATTAATTTGATGGTCTATTACTCTATAAAAATCAATAATGAATTATATATATATATTGTACCGGATGGATCCGCCGAATGAAGTTCACTAACACATATATATGTGTTGCTGGTTTCAAACTTCATCATAATACATTTATAATCTTATAAATGTTACATGAATGAACTGGCATGTTTGAGAAAAATGGGAGATATTATTGATAGCTTTAACTATCAACAATGGCCCACCTCAGCTACTAGATTCAAACCCCTACTATCCAAACACTTTATTTGTTTCAGAGTAAACTCCAGGGGTGCCAGCTATCTATTCAGAAGAATAAACAATGTATTTGGTCAGTAAGCTCATAATCCAGTGCTCAAATGATCCCAAAACTAGCTCAGTCTAATTTTAATCGATAATAAAATATAGAAAAAGAATTGATAAAAAGAATTGACTGACAAATAAAGTTTAATTTTAAAGACAATTTATTAACTAACATTTACTAATTTTAAACATTTTTATAAATCTAAATAACACACACATTTTAAGTTAACATATTATAATATATTTTATGAGAAGGCATCAATAATCTTTGACATTTAAGTTATCTAACATTCACAAACACGCACATCAATAGTTTATTTTATGCATGCTTATAAAGTTCAAATTACTTGTCTCTGTAGGATTTACGAATTACAGTGGTGGCTACTACATATAACTGAGAATAATAAAATGTTTTACCTAGGATTTTTGAACATGGATTTAGAACTTTGTTTCCTTCTTGTTTGTTGCTTCTTCCAGCCAGCTGGGACATTTCCTTAATGAGTTTGGTTATTCTTCATGATTATTATTTCTGGAGACAGTTGAATATTGATGGAGGATTTCTGAGCTGTTAAGTAGACATTATTTCACGGGCAGGTCTTGCTGATCTTATTGGACTAAGGGCTGAAATAAGAGCATATATTTCCTAAAGCTGCTCAACGATGCATTTCTGTTTAAACAAGACTGACACTGAAAACTAGGCTGAAACTGCAAACTCCAACTGGATGCCCGATAAAAATCTAGCTATTTATATATGTGAATTGTTTTCCTTTTAATATCCTCCAGCAGTAATTAATCTTATGACAATGTGTTTTTGATTGATTGTGTAATTAGTAGTAGCTATTTCAAAACATGTTGTTTTCATATCTTTAATTAGTAGCTCACCGCTGTGTTTTTAAATACATTTATCTATTATTGACAATTGCACATATATATGCACATAGATTACTAGTTTTAAGATTACTTTTCTTTAGTTTGAATGAAAAGAGATTTGTATTTTGTAAACTTTAAATTATTTATATTTTGTGAATACTAATAAGAAAAACTGTTTACTTCCCTTTATAAACTTTTAGTTTGACTTTTTCTAACGAAAGACTCCCCTCCCCTTCTGATTACTTCATTGCAGCTTTCATTTCAAAAACCAATGATAGAAAACTATTTGATTCTTATCTTTTTCAAAAACAAACTGTAATAAACTCTTCAACATTTAGTTTTACGTTTTTTCTTTTTCGAAAGATTATTTTAATAATTTTTTTACATAAATTGTTATGTGCCAATTTCAATATTGGTACAATATATATAGTAACAGAATGAGGTGGGTGAAAAGTGGAAGTAAATGAGTTTGTACCTGGGTGATGGAAAAAATCATCATCACTCCCAAGTCAACAATATTTCAAATAAAATGATTTAATATAAATAATATTTAAGGGGAGCATGAGATCAAAAAATATGTGAGATTATTGAGAGATCGGCCAGCTACTAAAAAGGGCAACTAAAAGCATAATTATCCACCAGCATTACAATTTAAAAAATAAGTACAAGTAAATACTTGTGAGAAATAACCATCCATCATCATCATTGATGGGAATACACAAATCAGTACAATAAATCAACAGTCAACCTTGTGACTAAATTGGAAATGGGTCTTCTGTAGACCAGGCTAACTATTGAGCCTTTGCCAGCTTAGGCAATTATTTAAACATAACTTAAATGCACTATTTAAGTGTTCATTCATCAGAATATATAAAAATCAAACAATAATGCTGGGACATTAAAACATGCTGATCATCATCAATGCTCAAGCCACTTGTACTGGCCAACTATAAACTTAAATTTTTAATAAGACTAAAGTAAAATAAAAAATAATAGTGCATGGGCTTTAAAAAGTATCCTCTTTTGTGCCAACCAGGATGATGATTGATCATCTCTGGATGCCCTAAAAAGCACTAAGTACACATCCCCATTTATCCATGTCCGAATCTAGCTCAGTGAACACAAGCTCTATTACTGTATGTGAACAAGAGATGATGGAATACACTTTTAACAATAAAATACAAGTTTATTATTACCAAAAAAAAAATAAGTAAATGATATTTGTCTAATTTTGAATAATATACAATAATAAAAGTCATTACACTGCAATTTACAATATTACTACAAAATTCAAAGTATTACATTAATTTATGCAATTACTATTCAAAATCCAAATTATTACATTGATTTACATAATTCATATTCAAAATTTAAATTGTTACATGGATTTACATATATGTGCACACAGATGTGCGATTTATAATATATAATGAATATTCAATAAATGAATTGACATTTAATAAAAAAAACATTAAAATTTTAAATATATGACTTGTTAATAATATTATATTTTTACATAATTAATTTATTTTGAAAACACATAAATTCCACACATATATGTGTGTATAAACAAAATATATAATTTAAAATTTAATTTCAGTTTATAAGTTCTTTTTTTTTTATCAAACTAAATAAAGTCAACATTTTTACAGTTACTTGTTGATTAATTATCAGCATTATTAGACCAATTTAAAATATTTTTTTTTACAATTTTAATTCAAACAAAATTATACTTGCATTTGTATATTCTTTTTTAATGTCATTTTTTTAAAGGAATTACCAAACTCTTTCTTCAAAAATATACATCAAATTGTCTTTCTTTTAGACATTTGACTTAAGCAAATTATTTATGTGTTTGTTTTAAGTTATTAATTTATAATCTTATAAGACATTTTAAGAGTTATTAAAGTAATATAGCTCACTGTGTATACATGTGACATATTTATCTTGATTCCTTGTCCATATAGATAAACAGTAGCATAAGTATAATTACTTCTTTATTCAGCTGGTATTCCTCTTGGGCAAGCTGGTTTATTGTCAATTCAGGCAAATGTCATCATCCGGCAACAGTATATAATTCCGGTATGGTTGGCCTTTTTCCCTTCTGTAGTCAGTTCCACTTATACTTGGATTTTGTAAGCTTCAAGTCAGCAAGCTGTTTTACAGAACACTTTTAAGGCTATAAATTACAAAGAATCTTGACACATTTTCCTCCATGTAAATTCAAATTCTATGAGTGAATTGTATAACATCCACTTCCTTGCATTCTTACATCCTCATGACAGTTCTCTTGATAATTATTTTAGCCATCTTTGCAGCTAGCTTTACTATGGCTATTTTCTGCTATAGTTACCAACTTTTCACAAAATATTTTAGCCAACTTTACAGCTAGCCCTTCTGCTAACTCTTACAAAACTGCCAGTCAAACTGTTCTTTTCAAAATCACTATCCAGACAGGAGCTAATTTGTTATTAGCCCTTTTATAGACTCATCTAAGGTGATAACAGCAGCTTGATTAAAAAGAGAGTTTTTATTTTTATCTTACTAATCCCTTTTAAAACATATACATGTATTTACTTAGGGTATTTATAATAGATAAAAATTTTGTTTAATTAATTAAAATTTCAAAAATACAATAGGGTGTTTTTTTTAAATTTTAAAATCAGAGTAATAATTAATAATAATACAATATTTATATTTATTCAGACCTTTTTAAAATATTAATTTCATAATGAAATTGTACTTTAAATGCAAAGTTATTTAACCCTTTAATTATTATTATTTTATTTTAGGAAATATAAAAAAAATCTATAAAAATTTATTCTATGTTTATTTCTACTTTTCCTTTATTTTACGTATATATTTATGCACACACACTATATTAGTGTATGCTATGTAAGCCAATTGGTTACAATATATATATATATGTATGTGTGTGTGTGTGCGTGTGTCGCAAAAATGTGGTAGGACAATAGACAATATAAACTGTTGCAGAAATTTCAAGATATCGTTCCTAGTCTTCAAATGAAATATATAATCAAAAATATGACTAAATAAAATTGTCTTAATTCATCTATTGATATGTGTTATAAATAATGAACTAACATAAAATTGATTGTATTTAAACTCTTCTATACTAAGTTAAATTTCAAATTAAAAGAAAATGAATATTTTAAAATATTGAGTCAGAAATCACTTTATCTCATCGATTAAAAATTTAAACTAAAAAAAAAAAATCTCTCCAAACTCTTCTTGTGTGTATCGCTTATCAATTAAAATATACACATTACTTGATCCTATATTTAAAATAGAAGTATCAACAAATCATACATCTTTTTAAATAAAACTTCTACAAACAGATGTCATACCGTATAAGTAAAAAAGTCTCATTTCTCCTTTTACCCACTGTTGCATTATAACTTCTAATTTCCTTGTTTCTTATTTAAATGCAGAGTAAAGATTTTTCTTGAAGTAGAGATGAGACAAGCATACATAATAATAATCGAGGACCTTTTATTCCAATACTTTTCCTTATTATTCAAATACATGACCAATTTATTTTATTAAGAGTAGTTAGTTAGATGAGACAACTGTATATACTGCTGATAGTCCACTTTTATTTGTAATTATATATGACAAAACATTCTGCCATTGAAAAATTCAGTTACAATCCAGATGAGAATAACTGCTGGTGTTTTTTCCAAGTCAGTAAGATAATATTTTAATTGCTTAATATCACATACAAATTAAATTAATCGATCTTGTAAAATTCATTGATCCAATCTATGATATCTACATACACTCCATGGGGTGTGAATGCATCACAAATATATTAGGAAATCCCAGATATTAATATCAGAATATTTTATAGCTTGCTTGCAATACAACAAATTTTGAGGTTTTGTTTAATTTCTTCTTTTATAATACGTTGCTGTTTCACTTGGAAATTGAAGGAGCAGACATTTTACATTTTCGTTCTTCCATTGTTTTAGAAATTAATCACTTTAAAATAAAATTGATTTTTTTTTTAAAGATGAATGTACAAGTTTCCATTCTAAGCAAGAATAAAAGTTATAAGAATTACAATTGAAGTATTTCGGATCTATTCTTAATCTATCTTTGCTGATGATAATGTTACTAAAGCAACTATTCAATTCGACTCAATGCTATCTTCATCCAGTCTAATAAAATTTGCCACCATTTAATAAATAAAAAGGAAGTTTAAAATATCGGTTACAATAAAAATAAAAATAAAAATTTTCGCTATACAATTTCAGTATTATTTTTTTTATTTTCAACCAAAAATAAAGATTTCACATGACATTTTTTATACTTTATAATGAATATATATTTTTAACATATATCTTTAATAATATATTCCAATAAACCAATAAATAAACAAACATATATGAAATATTTGATTTTGTAATAAGTAAATTGTTATTGTGATTGTAATAAAAAAATGGACATGTAATGAGTAATAATAACGATTTTATTCAAGTGATTTATTTTATGATTCACTTGATTATTTTACAGTATGTATTTATTTATTAATTTATCTATATTTTCCCCTCAAATTGATCGGAACCAATTTGTAATTTGATGCTAATATTAATAATAAATAATATTATTTTAAAATATTAAGTTGCCAAGGTTACCCAGTTAATATTTATAATTCCATAACTCCATTATCCATAAATCAAATCACATGAAATCAAATAAGATCAATAAATTCCTTTTTTCATATACTATAACATACAACTTTAATATAGGCAGGTAATATATATATATATATATATATATATATATATATATATATATATATATAAATATATATATCATATATATATATATATATATATATATATATATATTGTGACCTTTTATTTAGGTCCCTGTATTTAATAATCCAAAATTTTAAATAATAATGATATATCTAGCATGAAAATCTTAATGAGTGGCTTTCAATAAAGACTGTTTTGGATGCACTGGGAAATTGCTTGAGTGGAGATGAGATTACAAACCCAGATGTAGGTTTGAAACTAGGGATAAAACAACAATTTAAAAATATTGTTATTAATTGGGAGATAAATATATTGCTATTTTATTATTGTTGGATAGCAATTAAAATAAATAAACAAACAAATTAAATTTATCAAAACTTGTAAAATAAATGATGATAGTCAATTACTTAAGCATATTTTTAGGTAGTGAATATAAAGCTGTCTTGAATAATTATGGGTAGTTATTAAAAATGAAGCCAGAGGGGGTAATATTAATTATTCGCACTATGATTATTTGTTTGATTGTTCCCAGAGTGCATAGTAATTAAAAGCTATATATATATATATATATATGTTTTAACAGAGTTTTAGGGGGGTGGATTAAGAAAAATAAGAACTAAGGAACCACAGGCATCAACTTATCTAAAATAAGGAAGAAAAAAAACTAAAAATCAGAAAATTCTGGAATCTAATTGAATGGAATTATAATATCTTGCTATCTAGAAATTCTGGAATAAATCTAAAAACCTTGCTATCATTTTAAGCACCATTTCCACGAACATATGCTTCTTAGGATTCATACTGGAGAAGGAAATAAAAGTCATGGAAATAAGTCTTTATCTAAATAAGTATTGCTTCAAACCCAGGAAAATTTAAAAAAAAGTAAGCTTTTGCTTTTATGTTGTGTATATTTTTAAAATCTCTTCTTTGGAAATGACACACAAATTATTTTCAGTAGACTAAAAAGTTGATAATGTTTGTATTTTTGCACCATTAATAAATACAAAGCAAAACAGATGTTCATTTGAAAATTGTAATTTCAAGAAAATAAGTTCAAAATAATTTTAAAAAAGGGGATTTCAGAAGATATTATAAATAAAATCAAAAGTAATTTTACATCATATAACTTTTAATAAGAATAAAAGAATTGCAAGTGATTTTATTCTTAATTCTTTATTAAGAAATAAATACTCATCGGCTGATTTTTTTATAGCACCAAACTTGTGTAATGATAGTAATAGAAAAATTACAAATTCATTAAAATGCTAAGGATATCATAGTGATAAATTGATAAATTCCTTTTAAGATGATATTTATACAATACTTTGCTAATCAAAATGGGTCGAAATAATTATTTGCTTATAAAGTAAGATTTTTAAAAATAGTTTAAAAATGACCCGACTGTTTAAAGATTGTTACGTATCTATTACCACAAAGAAAAGAATAAAAGTAATAAAGAATTTAAAAGGAAAAGTTAAATGTGATAATTGTAATAAAATTCTAAAGTGATTTTTCAAGAAAAATCATCTGGAGTAAAACGTAAATAAACTAATTTTAGTTATAACCCACTTGAATGTTTAAACCTGGTCTCAATATATAATACTGAATAAATCAATAAATGTATATAAAAAGTTTGTTGTGAAGACTACAATAACCTATACCATATTAAGGAAAATTATCTCCAGAAGAATGGATATATTGATTTTAATTGTGATACACTTGAAGACCTGTGAATATTGCCTTATTACATTAGCATCCAACAGAATAATAACATATATATATGCATTATCAGGAATGTTTGCTCATCATAATATCAGTTATTATCAGTTCAACTCACAAAAATGAAATAACTTGGACAAATTGTATAAAATTTAATGGAAGAAAATGTTTGTTTATTTTTTTTTATTACTGCTGTGTTATGTATATTACTTACGTCATGTGTTATTTGGGAATTTTGTTTTTAAACATATATGTTTTATTGTGGCATGAAAAATATATATCTTGAGTTAAAGAGAAAAAAAAATGTGTAAAATAGATACATATATTACATGTATTTTTATTTTTTTAGTTAAGGGAAAACAGGATATTACATAGATAGTTTATCTAGAGAAAATGAGAGATATATTTACTTCTCTCATATTTTAAAACAGATTTTAATAAGTATTATTAAAGAGTGAACATGCAGACATTCTATCAAAGATATTAGAATGACCGAATTATTTTCTTATATAAAAGAAAATTTGATATAAGCCTTTTTCATTTTGTAATTTTTGTATAGAAATGAACTTGTCCACTTTGAATACAAATGCAGGTTTGATCTTTATTACTTAAATATGTCGTGCTCTCTGTAACAAAGGTATCAGTGTCATTTTAAAAGAATTAATGATCATTTGACATATATTTTGGTTTGTCTATTGATACGTTAATGATTCTGCATTGCGAAATGGAATATATATATATATCCAATGATATTGTTGGTATTGTTTTACCTTGCTATAATATTGAGAATGATTAGTGGCCATTTTTAGCTGATAGGATGTTCCAATAGAATGGCATTTAATAGATTAATAGTAATATTGAGCATGGGCTGATGGAAAGTCACCTATTGCTGATTACATTAGAGGAAAGATTGGTAGAGGCTAAGTAGTAATTAATGCTAGTTAACATAAATAACCCTAAGGAAAGGATATCCATGGTCTGAATTCTATTTTTTTCATAATGAGGCAAAGCCAACACATGTATATACCTATAGAGAGGTAGTAGAATTAGCCATATTATTATACTACTGTCATGTTGTTTTATAAAACCTCCCTTGTTAGTGTTAAATCCCTCATGATGATAAAGGGTTAGTTTTTCCACCGTGTATGGTGAAGTATAGTAGTTCAACACCATATGTCAAAGACAAAATAATGTTAGATTTGGGAACACTAATCTAGCTATAATGTTGGCCTAATTATAATAGTGTTTATGATGTTATAGGATCCATATCAGTTATAGACAGATTAAACTAAGATTATTAATAATGGTAGAATTTTATAGATGTAAAAGCAAGAGATTCACATTGGCAGTGTGGATTCATCTTCATCAAATAATGATTTGACAATAGATTGGTTAGATCAGAAGTATTTAATAATTAAATTGTGGACATAGGTAATGTTGTAGTGAGATCTATGTGTATTTGACTTTTGATGTTTATTTTTACTTTAATGCACCAAACCTTTTCATTTCAAATTTGAATAAGTTATTAATTGTGCAGAATATGATAATTGCCCTTATCATATTCTGATAAAAGAAAGGGTTTTAGGAGCATGCAATACTTTATGATTTTCTTTGAATTCTAAATTTAAACATTGTGCATATCCTAAAGTTCTAAATATACTATTAGTTGTAATTTAAGTGCTAGTCAGCTTAAATAAGTTTCATTATCTTATTCTTTAAAATAGGCTAAAGAGTAATAAATGATATTTTGAATATCATTTTATAAGCAGGTTGTATCATTGGCTGAGTATATAGTCAATGGGATACCAGGTATTTTCCCATCCATAAGTTCTTTTAATATATTAGCTTTGTTTCATGCCATGTCTGTGAATTAAAAATTTGTAAATATTGTAAATAAAGTTTGTTGTATTTAAAAATTTATTTAGTTGCCTGTAGTCTTATTGCTAATTACCATAATATACAATATTATTGTTATTGCTATCGACCAATATAGTACTATTAACTACATTATGCTATATCATAATAATTTTGTTAAGCCTTATAATTTATTAGTACATCTAATGCAACATCACACAATAATCAAAATGTTAATAACTTATTTATTGATGTAATTGATTTAGTTAAATCTGCAAAGCTATCATTCATTGATCTTGATCACATGTTTTATCATTATCTAATAAATGTAATTTGGTAAGTTATTGTTTTTTTTAATTATTAAAAAGTCATTCCCAGTCATACATTTTAAAGTTTATATTCGTTATAAGGTTTCTTTGGAACTGTTAAATATAGTTCTTAATTTGAGTTTATATTGAGAGCTGTTATCTGTATTATGTTTGGGTAGTGGTAAAATCCCTCTTACTGACCCAAATATAGTTTGTATAATGATTTTGAGTGTTTGAACCCTGAGAAGAATTAGTTGTTAAGTTTCAAGGTAGAATTTGAATTTGTAACTAAATTTTATAGATAGATAAGGACTTGAATTAGATTACTTTCACTGTTTTATGAAAGTCAACTAAGCTTTAAGATGTAAATTACTTCTTTTGGCATAAAATGTATAGTTTGTTTTAACTTCATGATAATATTCTGGCCGTGTCAAGCTTGGAATCCCTATTTTTATTTAGCTTATCTTTTTACCATTTAATCTCATATTAGTTTATAGTTTAAGATTTCAGTCTCCATCATTAACATTGCTTTTCAATTTCATCTTGATCGTTCTTTTAGTTATTCATTCTCATTTGACATTAATTCATTATCATAATTGATTAATCACACATTAACTTTTATTCTTTTATCATCTTAACTATTCATTAACTCTTATTCTATCATCATCTTAATCATTCATTATTCTCATACATCTTTGCTCTTTTCTCTTTATTCTTAGACTCATTTCATTCCACCATTTAATTATTACTTCTTTCCATCATTCATTTAGTCATCTACATCATTATTTACTTATCATTTCATTTATAAATTTAATTACATAATCATTCCAGAGATATAATTATTAGTTATTCATTGGTTTGCTGAACATCAAATTTAACTCATCACATTTTGTTTGTATGGATTTCAAAGCTGGTTTGACCAGAAGTTATTATCTTTATTAATCACTTTGTGATCTTCTTTAGATCTATAGTTTTATGATAGTTTTATTCAATACAGAAATCATTTTGTGAGTTTTACATTTTTGTTTCTTCATGCTTATATTTTTGATAATGAAAGTATGTTATGTTGCATATGAGAATTTAGTCGCTAAAACGTGTGGCATGATTTGTTGATGACCAGTTAGACCAGTAAGAAGGTTACAATTGAGTTTATGGTGCAATGTAGTGGCTTGATTGATTGATTAAGGATGTAGCTGTGTTATATAGGATTATGGCACACAGAAATGTGTGGGCCTAACTGTCCAATGATCAGAGGGAAGGTTACAATATATATATATATATATATATATATATGTAAAGATGTGTTTGTGTTTCATTTTGTGCTATAAATAATGTTAATAATTTTGTGCATAATTCTAAAAGTGTCATTCCTGTCAAGCAAAAAAAGAAATGTTGTGTATACATTTTTTGTGAATGTGTGTTATCATGTATGAGTGAATTAAGATGTAGTATTGAGAAAAGATTAAAAGAATATAAATTGTTATACATGCATGTGAAAAGTAAAAATAATGATGTTTTAATCACTGCTTCAGTTTTCTTGGAATGAAAGGTCATGTTTTATAAATTTACCTTTGTTCTTGAAAATGTTAAGATTCTTCATTAAGAAAGAAACCATAGTAAAATATCAATTAAGGAGGCAATTTTAATAAATAGAAATAAAATGAATATAATTAATAGATAATCTGCTAAGTTAAAAATTGGATTCATGGTATTTGAGTTGATGACGTTTGCCTTCATTATGTTTTTTTTTAATTTAGCAATATTTGAGAAGAATTAAAGAATTAACCTAACATACTTCTGTGGATTAGTAAATTACCTTTATATTTATTATTTTTAATGTTATTACAAAATTTTTAAATAACATACGTTTTATTTTAGTATATATATATATATATATATATATATATATATATATATATATATATAGAGAGAGAGAGAGAGAGGAAAGTAACACAGAGTAATTGTATCCATAATCTTCATAACATTTATCTATCTTTCTGAAAGTTATTTAAATACTTTTTAGCAGAGTTTCTATTAACGTTTTTTAGAAAAAAAATATAGCTTATCTTATCTAGGTTTTGGATTCATTATATAAGAAGATAAAATTTGAAAACACATTTTATGACTTGAAAGTCATAAACACCAAAACAAATTTCATGTTTTGGTAATCTTATTACCAACTTATAACATAACAAAAACCCTTAATTTTTTTAATCGCTTTAGTGATATGTTATTTGTCCACCATTTAAATGAATATAATATGTGGTTTTGGGCTATTTCCTATTAACTGTAAAATCTGTTTATTATCTCTTTGAGATTTTAAGGAAATTGAACACAATATTTACTTAATATCTACTTCATACATTTTTTTCATAGAATCTTTAAAATTATTTATACAGTAGATAGATAAGAAATGGATGCTCTCCAAGAGATATGTGCCATCTTGGAGTGTTAATTGGATTTTAATATGAGTAATTAAAATATTAAAGTATGTCATCCAATGTTCTTGATAGATTTTCACTTAATTACCAGTTGAGTGTTTTTGAAAACATAATGAAATGCATTTAAGATTATTTGCAATCATATGAGAAAAAATTCATAATTCCAAATGACCGTATTGTCATCAACAGTTGTTGTCAAGAATACAATTTGATATATATTTGCTGTTTTGAACCTATAATGCAATTCAATTATGAATGTTTATTTAGTTACCTATAACTAATTCAAACTAAGATTAGATTTAAATAAAAAAGATGAACTGGAATAATTCTATTATTAAATGGAACATTGACTAACTTTGTGATATTAGAAGAAATGATGACAATAAACTGGATTTAAAAAGTGGGCATATACTTTACATAAATATTGAAAGCTGCAGTGTTGTGGGGCTATTATATAAAAAAGTAGAAGCTCATTGGGATTATTAATGATGTATCAAATAAAGTTCTATATTTACTTATTCAACATAATGGGAGATATCAAATATAGATAAGCCAAACATATACTTCAATAATTTCTTATTAAGGTGAATGAGTAAAATATTTTTATATAGATGTATAAAATGCTTTAAAGGAAAACAATCAACAGTCTAAAGATAGAAAAAACTATATATGAATTTGATTACTGAAACATATAATACAAAAATATATTCTTGTGAACATATTAGAAAAAGCCATATTTCTGTATTTGAAGTTAGATAAGTATGAATATAAGCCAAAAAGGCACAAACTGTTTCATATGAAATTCTTTATTTCAAAATTATTCTAAATTGCAATGAACATGGAGGCATCCATGAATAGAATGGAGATATATTTTAAGTAACAGTAAATATGTATTTCCACTTCACAGTGTATTTAATAAATTCAACATAGAAAATGATAATTGATTATTGATATGTAACTTACATCATGACAAATTCTAGAGAGCAAAACAAAAATAAACTAATTAAGAAAAACTATATTAATTGTAGATATTCATAATTTTCAGAAACATTTCAGTGATTTTAATTAGAAAAAGTAAATAGTTTTAAAATGTTAAAACATTGAAGAGAGTTTAGACTTAACTGGAGTCTATAATATGATAAATTTTGTCTGTTATGAATTTCAAGATAATTTTTACTGAAATGTAACAAATTATCAGTAAAGTTTATGTTGAGATAAGAAAATGTATGAATGAAAGAAGGAATAATATTGTGTTAAAAAGGTCCTTATAAAAAGATTCTGTATACAGAGGACTGTTTTAAATAGTAAAAAAAAACTAATAGTGACAAAAATATATATTTGTAAATTAGCAAGAAATTATGGAGATATGATCTTGTCACACAAATAAATATTCTTTCAGAAATAAGAAAATAAGAACTTTACTAAAAAGAAAGATGATATCTTGAAATACTTGTTCAAGTTATATAAATAATTATGTAATATTTCAATACAAGTATAGTATATATTCTTAACCTAGATGTAATTAGATAGGTTTTGAAACCTGATATCAAAAAAGATAAATGATCTTCAATATATGTTATTTCGTGCTGAATCAGTACTCATTAGTTAAGACCAGATCATCACAATAAAAAGAGCTTGAAAGTCTGGGTTCAAAGGTCCTCTGATTAAATAATTAAGTAGTAAATATAAATAAAGAATACAAAATAATTAATGCAACTATTACATTTTTAAATGATATATATTTTATAAGGTGATGTAGACGTGATTAAATCTATGAACAAGAAAAAGTATTTAAAAAGTAATGGAATTATTATTGATATTTTTAAAAAGCAGGAAGAAGCATGAATAAGTATTGGCAAAGCTATATCATGTATCTACATGATAAAGAATTAACAAATATTTCAAAGAATGAAATAATAATATCGATAATCATGAAATATAATGATATAATAATATATAGAACACTCAATTCGTAATTTTTACCATGATATATTTAAAAGTAGTCTACAGCAAACGTTGGATTTTAAAAAATTAAGAGAATAAGATGGATTTGAAAATAATTTATTCAAGTATTTAAAGAATTTATAAAAAAAAAAAACTAATGAACAGTGAGTTCCTGTTATGTTTTGCGTTTGTACTATATAAAAATACAAATGACATTTAAAGAATTTCAATGGCGATTGAAGTTTTGGATCACTTATTGGAAATTTTGGGAACAATAATTATCAAAAGGCTGTAACAAAAAGTAGATTGTACATAATGTAAAAAGATTAAAATTGAGAATATTTATCTGTTTGTTTTCATGTATGGAATACTTTTCACAATAAATATCTTGTAGATTACAATACTAGTGGAACAAAAGTTTATGGAGATTATTTAAATCATTAACATTAATGGATAATATACTTATTTTTTTGTAATCCATTAACTCTATATTCGACTTTTCAACATCTATCTTTAGCCTAAATTATTATTTTTATTTTATTTTAATAAATTTTAATAAAAAATAAATAAAAATAAGAATTTAGGCTAAAGATAAATGTTGAAAAGACTAATGTAGAGTTAATGGATTATCTATCGGGGGAGGATAAATATTACTAATTATGAATAAAATGAAGTTATCAACTACAAACACTATGATATGATTATTAATTCAGATGGAAATATAAGGGATGAAAATAATTTTAGGATTAAACACGGATTTTTTTTCTAAAAATAATTTGATATTAAAACATTTTTATGTGTTTCAAAAAAAAAAAGTTTTTAATATATGTGCTTTACCAGTTTTTACATTTGATTTAATATTTGGACAAAAAAAAATATGGGCAGATGTATGTTAGATACAAGAAGATGCAATCAATGCAATCAAATGTAAAATATTTGGATAGATCAAAAGGGGTTTAACTGGCATCATTGATGGAATTAAAAAATTGAAGTAGGGTTTGGCAAACATATTGCTAAAATAAATGCTAAAATGTGGATAATTCAAAGTTTACACTAAATCCCAAGACATCATAAATGACCTAAAACGGACTCCATATCCAAATATTGATGAAATAACAGTAGCTAAAATGTGATGTGATATGAATAAGAGTGACTAGATATTAAATAATCTGAATAAACTTTGAGAATCTTCATTTTATACTGAATACATAATTATCTCAAAATGCTTATTACCTACTTATTATGTTGAATCATAAAAAATGTTTATTTGGTATAATTGAAAGCAAAAAGGCTCCCATAGGAGAATCTGGAATAAACTTGGGAAGATCTTCAACCTCCAGTGGATCTATATTTCTGTTTTTATGATTGCCTAATTCTAATGTTTTTTAAAAGAAAAACAGGTACATAAGGCTTTTAATAATAATAAAAAAACTTGAAGTAAAACAGAAAATAAAAAACACTTGAAGTTAAAGTAAAAAAAAAACGTGCAAAAAATATGACTATAATAATTAATCTTTTATTAGTCATTAACTAGACTAGAGTTTATCCAATAATGAATATTTATATAGAGTAATACTATAATACAAGGTAGGAGTTGGTTTCTGTCCACTTTCAATACCTTGTTGTGAGATGTAATTATAAATATATAATCAAAATCATGTGAAAAAGGTCTATAATCCCCAATATCCACATTTTGTGGAAATGATATTTTGTATTTTTCTATTTTTAAAAACATTTATGGACACATGTGCACAAGTAACTATAAAATATGTAATTAAGAAAAGAAACAAAGAGAGATGAAACATATTTTATAGAAAAAAAAATTATTTGCCATGTTCAAAAAATCAAAAAAAAATTTTTTTTTTTCAACAACATTTGAAGTTTTTAAATGGAACTTGAAATTAAAGTGTCAAGGAGGGAGTGGATTAATTAATTCCATCCCTATTTTGCTCCTCCACACTTTTATTCAATGTTTCATCAAATATTTTCAATTTTAATGGAAGAAACAATTACCTTTTTGTTTTCTAATGCATGACAAGTAAAAGCGTTTATTATAAAATATGTTTTATGCTACTTTTAATTTTTGTAGTATTAGTTCACTAAAAAAAATGCCCAAACATGTACTTTAAATGGATTTGGCACTAATAATTAATAATATTTAAATACAGGTATATTGTTTATACTGAGCATAATGTAATTTGGCCAGGATTTGAGCTCAAAATTTCAAGCTCCCTATAGCTATACACTCCATCTCATATAGCTGATACACATTTGTGAAAAAAATACATGATCTACAATATTTTTGCAATAATTTGATATGTATACCCCTTATGTGCATATTCTTTTTAGAATATGTCCAGAATTATATATGTATACTATAAATCATTTACTCTTAAAATATTAATACATCCTTTGTGATGAAAAGTACGACAATTGTTTTCTTTTCCTAAAAAATGCTTACCAAAGATATATTTATTGTAAACAAACTTGTTTTAATAGTATTAAATTACTTTAGTATAAATTGTAAACTTTTATTTTATTCTAACTGGTGCCAAGGTTTTAATTGAAACAAAGAAAAATGCATATATTAATTAAAACATATTAAAATTCTAAAACCAGTTTTTAAAATGATTAAAAATGTCTATCAAAATAATATTGTAAAGTAATTTTCTTTAATGCATACAATTTATTTTTAAAACATGTTGTAATATAAAGGATTTGAACACATACATTCACACTGCCTTCAGCGATTTATCCCATCTCACACAACAAATATCCACAACCATACAGTTGTGTGTTGGAGATCATTTATGTTTTTAACACGTGTGTGGTTGTAAGTGGGAATAGTGTAAAATGGGATGGATTGCTGAAGGGAGCTTGAAAGTATGTGGTTAAATTATCTATCTAATCTCCAAGTGTATGTATATATATATATATGAAAAACAAAAACAAGTTACTCACGTAACCTGCTATCACTTGTTATTTATGTTCAAAAGATGGCGCTTTACCAAAACCACCGAACAAGTGTAAAATTTGTTTACATAAACGAAAAAAGAGTCAAAATTAACTACCTCTTTCATTTGCTCACCCCCAGATCAGCTGATTTCAAGCTGGTTTGCTCTCCTCAGTGAGGGATAGAGTATAGAAACTAGATCTAAACACTGACTCTCAAGTGTTTATGCAAAATGTTTCTATCAGATTGCAAGCATGAATTTTTCAGACCGGTAAAGTCTTCAAACTCAGCCTAGCAAGCCAGATATTTATATGGGTCTGATCTCAGTTCAGTATCACCGTATAATCAAAGTCTCTGCAATATATATCATTGCATGAAAACTTTAAAGGTACATTTATGAAAAACAAAAACAAGTTACTCACGTAACCTGCTATCACTTGTTATTTATGTTCAAAAGATGGCGCTTTACCAAAACCACCGAACAAGTGTAAAATTTGTTTACATAAATGAAAAAAGAGTCAGAATTAACTACCTCTTTCATTTTCTCACCCCCAGATCAGCTGATTTCAAGCTGGTTTGCTCTCCTCAGTGAAGGATAGAGTATAGAAACTAGATCTAAACACTGACTCTCAAGTGTTTATGCAAAACGTTTCTATCAGATTGCAAGCGGGAATTTTTCAAACCGGTAAAGTCTTCAAACTCAGCCTAGCAAGCCAGATATTTATATGGGTCTGATCTCAGTTCAGTATCACCATATAATCAAAGTCTCTGCAATATATATCATTGCAAGAAAACTTTAAAGGTACATTTATGAAAAACAAAAACAAGTTACTCACGTAACCTGCTATCACTTGTTATTTATGTTCAAAAGATGGCACTTTACCAAAACCACCGAACAAGTGTAAAATTTGTTTACATAAACAAAAAAAGAGTCAGAATTAACTACCTCTTTCATTTTCTCACCCCCAGATCAGCTGATTTCAAGCTGGTTTGCTCTCCTCAGTGAGGGATAGAGTATAGAAACTAGATCTAAACACTGACTCTCAAGTGTTTATGCAAAACGTTTCTATCAGATTGCAAGCGTGAATTTTTCAGACCGGTAAAGTCTTCAAACTCAGCCTAGCAAGCCAGATATTTATATGGGTCTGATCTCAGTTCAGTATCACCATATAATCAAAGTCTCTGCAATATATATCATTGCAAGAAAACTTTAAAGGTACATTTATGAAAAAACAAAAACAAGTTACTCACGTAACCTGCTATCACTTGTTATTTATGTTCAAAGATAGACGCTTTACCAAAACCACCAACAAGTGTAAAATTTGTTTACATAAATGAAAAAAGAGTCAGAATACTCCTCTCTTTCATTTTCTCACCCCAGATCAGCTGATTTCAAGCTGGTTTGCTCTCCTCAGTGAGGGATAGAGTATAGAAACTAGATCTAAACACTGACTCTCAAGTGTTTATGCAAAACGTTTTTATCTGATAGAAACGTTTTGCATAAACACTTGAGAGTCAGTGTTTAGATCTACTTTCTATACTCTATCCCTCACTGAGGAGAGCAAACCAGCTTGAAATCAGCTGATCTGGGGGTGAGAAAATGAAAGAGGTAGTTAATTCTGACTCTTTTTTCGTTTATGTAAACAAATTTTACACTTGTTCGGTGGTTTTGGTAAAGCGCCATCTTTTGAACATAAATAACAAGTGATAGCAGGTTACGTGAGTAACTTGTTTTTGTTTTTCATAAATGTACCTTTAAAGTTTTCTTGCAATGATATATATTGCAGAGACTTTGATTATATGGTGATACTGAACTGAGATCAGACCCATATAAATATCTGGCTTGCTAGGCTGAGTTGAAGACTTTACCGGTCTGAAAAATTCATGCTTGCAATCTGATAGAAACGTTTTGCATAAACACTTGAGAGTCAGTGTTTAGATCTAGTTTCTATACTCTATCCCTCACTGAGGAGAGCAAACCAGCTTGAAATCAGCTGATCTGGGGGTGAGCAAATGAAAGAGGTAGTTAATTCTGACTCTTTTTTCGTTTATGTAAACAAATTTTACACTTGTTCGGTGGTTTTGGTAAAGCGCCATCTTTTGAACATAAATAACAAGTGATAGCAGGTTACGTGAGTAACTTGTTTTTGTTTTTCATAAATGTACCTTTAAAGTTTTCTTGCAATGATATATATTGCAGAGACTTTGATTATATGGTGATACTGAACTGAGATCAGATCCATATAAATATCTGGCATGCTAGGCTGAGTTTGAAGACTTTACCGGTCTGAAAAATTCACGCTTGCAATCTGATAGAAACGTTTTGCATAAACACTTGAGAGTCAGTGTTTAGATCTAGTTTTTATACTCTATCCCTCACTGAGGAGAGCAAACCAGCTTGAAATCAGCTGATCTGGGAGTGAGAAAATGAAAAAGGTAGTTAATTCTGACTCTTTTTTCGTTTATGTAAACAAATTTTACACTTGTTCGGTGGTTTTGGTAAAGCGCCATCTTTTGTATATATATATATATATATATATATGTGTGTGTGTGCATGGTAACTAGATCATGATAATCAATAAAACATGGAAATCTGAAACTGAGTTGGAGCAATGCCTGAGAAAAAGCACTTCAAAAACTTGCATGAAAATATAGCATTCTCAAGGCAGAAACAAAACCATCCATCCATCATCAAAACTGACAGTGCATCTAAACAAATGCTAATAGTCAAAAACTCAATTATATCTCCAAATACATGCACCAATTTTCTGTTCAATATTAAATGTAATTTTTTTAAATAAAAATTAATGATTCTATATATATATATATATATATATATATATATATATATATATATATATATATATATATATATATATATATATATATATATATATATATATATATATATATATATATGTAATCAAATTATAACAATCATCCTCAACACACTTGTCACATTTAACAGTAATATGTTTTAAATTAGTTCTGCATAAAAGTACAGAATTTTGTTTTTCAGGTGCATTTTTGAGATTCAAGTTTTGACATCACTGACCACTTAAAACCTGATTATCATCAGGCCACAGTTGTGTCACTAATTGTATGGTAAATATAGATCCACAAGTTGGGCAACAATGGTAACTGTATTAAAATTAGGGTTAATAAGAGAGAATATGAAGGTACAATGTCCCACAATTGGGTCACCATTTGTAATAGTATGAAATGAATAGTGAGAACCTGAGGGTGATGGCATGCATCATCATTATTGCTGATTACTAAAGTATTAAATTATTACAAATGAATATCATGAAAATGAGAAGCATGATATCAACAATCAATACAAAACTACATATAACTTCGCCAATATTACATAAAAGTAATAATCATTCATTGTCATAAATAATCAACAATAAAAAGAGATTAACAGTCAATCTTGTGACTGATTTGAAAGTCATCCATTATAGACCAGCCTAATTATTTAGCTACTTCCAAACCTAAAGGAAGAATATAAACAATAATTATTTATGTGCACATACTTAGACACAACTCCATCAAAGTACAGCAATGTCATATAATGTTGATATATTAAAACATTTTAATTGTCATCAATGTTCTGACCACTTAGTGCCATTAATGAACTGGTCAACTATAAACTAAATTTTAAAGAAATAATAAATAATAGGAGATGTAATCCATGGCTTTCTAAAAAAATATACATTTTGCACCAACCAAGATCATCATCATCTGGATATCAATAACAATATAAACTTCTTCTTCTTCTTTTTCTTTTCAAATGGTGCTATCAAGTTATTATAAAGTCAAAAAACTCATAGAGACTTTCTTTTCAAAATTTTTATTGATATACAATATATAACCTTCACAAATAAATATAAATAGCTGACGTTTAAGTCCATTTTTTAAAATAATGATATGGACTTTATCAAGGTTCTATAAAACAGAGAAAAAATATACAATAAATAAGAAAACAAGACAATAAAATAAAATAAAACAAATAAAAACAAATAAAAATAAAAATAATAATAATAACAAAATATAATACCTATAAACCAAAAAATGGAAAAATTGTATATCACAACATTTCCTTATATAGTGAGAAATTTTTTATACCAAAAGGAAAAAAATATCTATACAAAAACAGTCAATTTTTTGCACAAATATATAAGCTATTTTAACATCTTATTTAAAACAGGATTTAAATGTTCTATATTTATATAGAACATTTAAATCCTGTTTTAAATAAGATGTTAAAATAGCCTTATATTTGTGCAAAAATTGACTGTTTTTGTATAGATATTTTTTTTTCCTTTTGTCATAAAAAATTTCTCACTATATAAGGAAATGTTGTGATATACAATTTTTCCATTTTTTTGGTTTGGTATTATATTTTGTTATTATTATTATTTTTATTTGTTTTTTATTTGTTTTATTTTATTTTATTGTCTTGCTTTTCTATTTATTGTATATTTTTTTCTCTCTCTTATAGAACCTTGATAAAGTCCATATCATTATTTTAAAAAATGGACGAAACGTCGACTATCTATATTTATTTGTGAAGTTATATATTGTATATCAATAAAAATTTGAAAAGAAAGTCTCTCCGTAGGTTTTTTGACTTTATATCAATAACACTAAAAAATTAATTATTTCATATAACTGTATGCAGGAATCAAGCTCAAGAAACAAATGCTCTATAAATGATTACTGTGAGAAAGAGATAAATAAATAATGCAGCTTATTATGATCATTTTAAATAAATCCTACATTTACTTTACTATATGAAAATAGTTTGATTGGGATCATTAAAAAAAGTCCTAGAGCAGACTAAGTTGTCTTGAAATAAAGTCATACACACTACAATTTATGAAACAGGAATAAGAAGAAATGAAGACTGAAAATATTAAAATAATTATTTAATAACTGATTGATTAACAATGAACAAAAAACATGACATGACAATATGAAATTTTAAACATTCATTTCATCAAAAAAATTAGTTTCTTTAAAAATTATAATCAATCAGTTAATTTGTATTCATAAATTAATTTTTAACTAATTAAGTTATTTTTTAAAGTAACTAAGAGATGGAAAGACAACATTTTTAAAATCCAAGATAACAATATTTGATTTAGCTTAATTCATCTTTTGTTAAGGTTTTAGGAGGGAAAATAATATTTCACACAAAAAAAAATAAGTTTAATAAAAAACTTTTTTTTGAAATGAAAGAAACTCTTTCATAATTTTTAAAAAAATTGAATAGATTAAAAAATATGTTTCACAATTTAAAAACATTAACTTCATAAAACTATTTAAAATTATCAATTCTTACAAAAATATTAATTTTATTTATAAAATAATCTTTTTGCTATTACTAAAAATACAATGTGCACACATAAAAACATCTTTTAATTATGTTTTTTTTTCCTGTGAAGTCCTTCTCAATTATATTTTCCAGTTGAAGGTTCTTCCTGAAGGCTTCTACCCATAAATATGATCAAGTTTCTCCTTTTTCTGGTATGCATGAATTAACATTTAGATTAACAACAGCAAAATTTTATCTATTTT
>JAQFVV010000336.1:0-54614 GCA_028023455.1 Epiperipatus broadwayi | reverse complement strand
ATGACCTACAGATAAGGGCACAATATATATATATATATTATATGCAAAGTATTTATCTAGAGTAAATTGTTAGATATTCACTTACCATTGTCAAACTCCCTTCACTCACAACTTTCTAGCCACCCATTTTAGATAAATATAATAATGATTATTACTAATCATTGTCAAAAATAGAGATTATTTCTAGCACAGATATAAACTTTAAACCTCAGTTAAAGATTGATATATCTGAATTTTTAAATTTGCACACACGGAGTTATTCACCTTTCTCGCTTCTGTAGGTAATATCTTTATAAATATAATAAACACCTGCATACTTCCCCACTCTTTTTAAATTCATATACATAAAGATAATTTACTCTAGATAAATACTTTATAATAGAGATATATATGCGAGATAGTAACCTGGGCCAACTGATGAATGCTGGTTCAGCACAAAATGCATCTTGGGGGGTCATTTGTCTTTTATTATATCTTTATTTAAATGAATTTAAAAAAAATGGGGAAGTATGGAGGTGTCTATTATATCTATAAAGATATTACAAACGGCACAGAGAAAGGTGAATAACCCCGTGTGTAAATTTAAAAAATCAGATATATTAATCTTTAACTGAGGTTTAAAGTTTATATCTGTGCTAGAAATAATGTCTAGTTTCGAAAATGATTTAGAAATAATCAATAGTGTATTTATCTGAAATGGATGGCGTCAAGGTTGTGAGTGGAGAATGATAAATGAAAATGTAACAATATACTGCTGATATATATGAGAGATAATAACCTGGGCCAACTGATGAGTGCTGGTTCAGCACAAAATGCATCTTTGGGGGGGTCATTCGTTTTTTATTATATCTTTTTTCATATGAATTTTGAAAAAATGGGGAAGTATAGAGGTATTTATTATATCTATAAAGATATTACAAACGGGACAGAGAAAGGTGAATAATTCCGTATGTGTAAATTAAAAAATCAGATATTAATCTTTAGCTGAGGTTTAAAGTGTATATCTGTGCTAGAGATAATCTCTAGTTTCGAAAATGATTAGTAATAATCATTAGTGTATTTATCTGATATGGATGGCATCAAAGTTGTGAGTTAATGGTAAATGAAAATGTAACAATGTAAAAATTTTAAATATTGAACATTTTGCTAATGAATTTATAAAAGATGGTTATACTACAAACCACATTTTACTTACAGTAAATTCATTTAACAATAAGAACATTAGTAATGTAGTCGTGGATAACAAAAAGTGGATATCTCTGGCATTTATAGATAACATTTAATCTAAATTAATTAAGGATATATTTAAAAAAAGTATATTTCATTTTTTGTGCTCCTCAATGTTAATAGATTAATTAATAATTCTAAGAATATAATTTCTAAAATGCAAAAAAAAAAAGTAATATAATAATCAGATTTCAAGTGGATGTCATAGGATATATATTGGTAAATTGAGGTAAAAAGATTAAAGGAGCATCAGTTATTATATATTCGGATTGAAAACACTATAAATAGTCAATTTAATACAGCTTAAGGGTTCTTGGACCATGAAGAAACTTGTAATTAAAGGTTTACATTTGATATTAATGAAATAAAATATTAATGGAAGAAAGAAATCATAAAAAGAAGAAAATTAAAAAAAGCCATTTAGATAGATAAATTTAAAGATAAAGTTATTAATAGGCAAGTTGCAAATATGGCTATACACAGCTTATGGATATTTACATAATGTTAAAATTTGAAGTTCATTTATTATTGATGAGGATTACTATGTAATCGAATTGTTTAAATTGTTTGTCTATCTATCTATCTATCTATCTATCTATCTATCTATCTATCTATCTATCTATCTATCTATCTATCTATCTATCTATCTATCTATCTATCTATCTATCTATCTATCTATCTATCTATCTATCTATCTATCTATCTATCTATCTATCTATCTATCTATCTATCTATCTATCTATCTATCTATCTATCTATCTATCTATCTATCTATCTATCTATCTATCCATCCATCCATCCATCCATCCATCCATCCATCCATCCATCCATCCATCCATCTATCTATCTATCTATCTATCTATCTATCTATCTATCTATCTATCTATCTATCTAGTAACCATGACAATATTAATTTTTTTCATATATTTGAAATTTTTTATTAGTCATACTTTATTTCACTATTTTTTTAATGCGAATTTTAAAGTAATTTTCTCTTGTTGCTTTGTTTTTATGCAAATTTCTGAAAATTACAGGAACCTATACCCCATTTTTCAAGGTAAGTTACATTTATTTTTGTGCAATTTCTTTTGTGCACATTTTTAAGGAACCTATCTACCACATAAAATAAAACCCAGGTGTAATTTAAATTACTTAAAATGAATAAAAAACAGATAAAAAATTAATGTGCATTCAGTTTCTTGATCTTAAAATAACTAAAAATCAACGTATGCTGGATTACTGTATGATCATAAAACCAATAGTAAAAAAAGGTTTATTCCATATAAATCAAGAGTGCCAATATCACATAAAATGGCAGGTTTGCAGTCTTTCTTATTTAGAAATAATAGACTTTGCAAATATTTATCAGATAAAGACAAAAATATTGAAATATATTGGAATGAATTGTTAAATGTTGGTTACAATTATATATATATATATATATATATATATATATAATTGTAACCAACATTTAGGAGGATCAGTATATATATATATATATATATACTGATCCTCCTGCTAATAAAAAAATATGAATATCAATATCATATATTTCGAATGATCAAGTAAATTTTATAAAAAAAGATTTATAAAGGTATAGGTATATTTGATGTTGCATTTTACACACCTCCTACATTAAACAAATTAATAAATAATTCTAAAGATAAAACCTCATTTATAAATAAAAATTGTATCCTTTATACATGTATATGTAAGTGTAGTAGTGGGTATATTAGGTCAATCGAGATGTACATTAAAAAAAAGAACAAAATATCACTTGCTGTTGTTAAAAAGACTTGAGAAATTGAATCAAAATTGCAATGTAGATAATACTGTTTCTGCATCCATTTTTCATGTCCATAATAATTAATGTATTTATGGTTCTAACTTCAATTTCAACAAAGTTAAAAGATTGCAACTTGAAAAACATAACAACACAATAAATATAAAAGAATCTCTGCTTATATATATATATATATATATATATATATATATATATATATATATATATATATATATATATATATATATATATATATATATATATACAAACATGAGTTAATTAAAAGAAAAAGATAGTTGAAAGCACTCTTAAGTGGATACAATTTTTAAAATATATCTGATTACTCTATAAATCCAACTGCATTACTTTAAAATGTAAAATCTGATTAAGGCAGCTATATTTTACCTATGTTTATTTATTTAGATGTTGTGTTTTTCTCTTAGTTCATGATGGTGAATATATTCTGCTTTTCATGGCTAGTGATGTTTGTATATAATAATTTCATCTAAGGGTATGCGACTGTAAATGTCTTATAATATTTATGCAAGATCTTGTTTCACATCCATAAAACATTAATTTTTGAATCTTTATATAAATTTTATAAAGAAAACCTAATAATAGGTAATCATATTTTTATTTATATTTGATATAGACATTTAAATTATATCTAAAAAATTACTCTCTTTAATAATCAAAGATTGCCCCATATTTCTGAAATAGTAAGATATTGAAAAAAATTGTAAGCTTCAAAATATTGAATTTTTTTATTAATATATGTAATCACAAATTTGTAGCATTTTATATTAAATATGATTTAATTGCTCCCATTTTTTTAAAAAAACCTAGCAAGTAGACTACATTATTGTAATTATTATAAATTATCATTATTATCCATTCCAGCAAAAGTTTTTTTAAGAATTTTGATGAATATATATATGGCTTCAGTCATAGATTAAAATGGTTGCCAAAGATTCAATGTGGCTTTGTAGAATGAAAAAGTGCTATATACATTGTTTTGTTTCCAAAAAAAAAAAATGCAAGAAAATTTGTTGGAACAAAGAAGTATTTCAGTTAACAACTCAGGTTTGCCACATTGTATGAATTTAGTTGATTGTCTACCAAAAATTTTTGTATTATGCATATGTAAAAAATTAAGTGTTATAACTATTGGTTGAAAATCTGAGACATATAAAATGAAAACTAGTGTTAAAACATGTGTACTTGCTCCAACATAATTTAAATTTATCTTCACTGCTCTTTAGAATGGTTTTTTGGTGCTTAACCAAACAGGATCAAAATAAAATTCTGATTTGATAGTGAAATTTTAAATTTGTTTGAATTAAAACCAGAACAAAATTTTTTGGAATTTTGAATTTACAGCATGTGGATGTCCATGTTATTTTTGCCTATTTAAACTTGATCACAAGAATTACTTAATGTTTTGAATAAACTCTGTTTTATTAATTAATGTTCAAAAAAGTCAAGTATTTTAATCAACTAGTACTGAATAAAAAATCTCAGTAAATATACACAGTGAGGATATCAACTTGCAGGGAAAACTTATGTTGGTAGTTTTATATGTAAAAACAAGTTCTTAAATGTTGAGGTCCAACACAGATTCCAATATTCTGCTGCTATTTATGTCGAGTTAAAAGATAAAATATTTCATCACATGAAAGTAAATACTGAAATTAAATTAGCTGTAAGTGAAATTATTATTTTATCTAACTTATTATACTGGAGTTAAATGTGGACATCCATCTGATACTTATAAAGACATAAATAAAGGTTCAATTAAAGATGCTGTATAAAAATTAAAAATAGGTATGATATAGAACCAACTGATATTTTCTTCAACTAGGTGGCTGTTTTACTGCAAGAACTATTAGTGTAAAATCACACCTTCATTGGATTAGTCTTGTAAAACAAATAAACATTGAAATAGTTTTTACAAGGATATTTTAGGATAAACTACATTGTTTTCATCAGAAAATTAGAGAATTTTGTAAAAAATATTTTATAAAAATGGAAATATAATTATTTCCCTTGGGAAATTATGACTTTTATTAGATTTTTATTATAGAAGTATAATTAGACATGAGGCTAATGTATATCAGAAATAAAGACTTCCTGTTGAAAAAAATTAACATACAATATTATGACACCATAAATGGACCACTTTTTTTAAATATATGAACATGTGTGTTTTTGACACATATTGGTTTGTACATATATCATTAAGTTCATTTCTAAAATAGTTATTTTTTCTCTAATTTTTATTTTGTGATTATATTGTCTATACACCTTTATGTATGACCTTTTTTAATGTTTTTTTAAGTAACATTCTTGTTAAATTTGTCTGGTTTTCATTTACACTTTTTTTTTAAAAAAACATGTTTTAATTATTTCAGAAAATTTGTAAAATATGCTTAATTAAATGAAAAGATGCATACATCAAATGTATTAAGGTTAACATGAAAAAAATATTTAAAAATTACTTAAGCTCTTTTTTTATTAGAGGGAATCATAACATATGTGATTCTGAAAAAAATAAAAATATTTACATGCTTAGAAGAATTTAATCAATAAAATTTAGTGGATAAAATTTGGTATTATAATATTGTTTATTTTCTTACAATATTAATTTTCATTTGTATGGTCAATCATTTCTTTTATTTATATAAATATATCTTTTTTATTTTCTTGTTTCTTTATTGACATGGTTGATAATTTTCAGCAAATTGTACTTTTATAGATATTTTCCTATTTTTTTTTCAATATTACTGGCCATTAAAATAAATTTTTATCTCATTGATGGCATAAACTGATATTTTTATCTTACATTTTTATTTTACTGTTAGTAATTTTATTTTGTAGATCTGGGGATTTTATTGTTGAGATATATTGATTCTTATGTTTTTATTTTTAAAAAAAGTTAAATATTTTTATTTAACGTTCAATCTCTGTTTATTTTTTAATTTGCTTATGATAAATTTTGAAATCGAGATTTATCATATTTCTATCAAATATTTTTTCAAGCTTTATACATGTATTATAAGTTATGTCATTTTAATATGACAATGAAATATAATTCAAGTTTCAAATATATTGTCAACATTTTCAATATGTTTTCATTGCACAAAAGATTCTTTTTTAAAATGCTTTTTCATAAGCAAAACTACAATAATATTTTTTTCTATAAAGTAAATTTTAATAATAAAAAAATATATACAAGTATTAATATATATATATATAATACATTTATATCATATAACATCCAATATACTATATATAATAAAGCAGAAAAAAACAAGTGCATGTTTCAAGAAATATGAAGAGTAATTTAAACTTGAACATAAAAACTTATGTGGTTGATGTTTAATTTTTTATAGTTTCTACACTTTAGACACATTTGCTTCAAATGAAAAGTTTTCTTTGGATTCTAATAACATTACGAATTAATATTAACATAATGAACAACTCAATCTGACAAATTTTGTTTATAGCTTTTTTAGGTAAAAAATGAGAACATTTAAAGTCATATTTAAGCTCTTTTATTATTTTGTAAGAACATTGTGTTTCTTGTTTCCAAGTAAGAGAGAACAGTGAAAAAGACACCAAGTTCTATGAATCCATTTGTAATATATTTTAAATTTTTTACTTTAAATAAAATTGGAATAATTATGAAAAAAAAGTTAAATATAAGATATATACAATTTTTATATAACAATCACTCATATGTATTGACCAGTAAAAACACAGACAAATTATTTATTTAACCATAAATAGAGTTTTAATATATCAGTTGAATTAAAAGCATGGCAGATTCAAAAATTAATTAATTCAATCAAACATTACACATTATTTCATTTTTTAAGATTTCAATATGGAAAATAGTGTTTTAGATGTTTTATTAAAAGTAAATAGATTGTAAAGGAGCTTCCTATCAACCTAATTGCTTTCCCCTTAATAATTTGACAGAAAACTGTGATATTATATATTGCAGCATTATAAACAATACCTAACACTGACCATGCCAATATTAGAAGCTTCTTAAATTTAGAATATATTAATTAAGGGGGTAAAGCATAAATTTAATTTATTATATAAATCATTAATGTATTTTGTTTGTAAATGATGATAAGATAGATCCCAAACATTAGCCTTTAAATAATAATGTATCTATTGTTATAATTTTAAGAGTTGTAAAAGAGAGAGTATAAAATGAAATAAATAATATCTTTTGTTTTCTCTTATCTGTAGCTATAATTATCTACCAGTTTTAATTTTAATTTTGAAAAAGGTACTATAGTAAAAAGTTTCTCTTCAATAAATTATTTAACATTTTTTAATTTTATCATTTCAGACATATAGAGTAGGTAAATCTTTATGTTTAGCAGATTTTTTTAAAGAAATGCAGAGAAAAATAAGGTTTAACAATTTTGTTGAATGTTGTTTTAATTAATTATTTTTGTTCTTTTCTAGTTATCTCTCATCAAAATAAAATTCAATATTTACCAAATTAAAAGTAATTAAATGATTATATAATTTTTTGCATAGGATAAAAAATAACTATAGAGATTTTTTTTTTTTTGTGATGGGAATTTAATTTTTGTTGTCTTTGACTAGTTTTACAATGTTTATTTTGAAAGTTGAAAATAACTTTTTGTAAAAAATAAATTCAAATGTTTCAGATTAAATTTATCAGGTAGGAGACAAGAATGTGATTGGATGGACATGGGATTGTTCCATAAATAAGATAATGGATTCGGTATTGAAGAACTGTCAGTCTTGGATAAAGTGTTAAAGAAGTCAGTATTCATTCCTGAAGATGTTGAAAAAGAGAATAGAACTTATTACTGATCAAGCTGTTGAGGAAGTCAGTAGCAACATTCATTTTTAACTCCACTGTGAGAAAAAATGTGAACAGTTTCTTATTCAGCTGTTGAAAAAAAGCAAAAGCTGAATGTCAATTTTAAAATAAAATAAAATGATTTTTAAAATGAAATTAAAGAAAACCATATGATAAGTTTTAGCAAAAATCTGAACATCATCTAAACAGCATTGGAAAAAATGTAAAGAGGAAGAATGCCTCAGAAGTATTATGGAAGAAACATAGTCTCTGACCAAGAGCATGAATGTTCCTTACTCCATGCATTAGCCTGACTTGGAAAATTATTATAAAAAAATAGGATAAATTTATTCCATGCAAAATCTTGAAAATATTCATTTACAAAAATAAAGAAATTTGACTATGTACATTAACCTGAAGTAGTAATGGAGAATCCTACAAAAAACCAATATGGATAAAGTGAAAGTTAAAATGCTGAACTTGTGTGACAATTTAATAAGTCAGAGTTAATAACAAGTTAATTTTATTTGTTATATAAAATTATAGTTTTTGAAAAAAAGTATTTTAAATTGATTTATCATATTATCATGTCATTTTAATTGTTTTAAAATATTAATCAATTAGTTTACTAAATACTTGTTAAACATATTCTAGTGTTATGTATTTACTCCATCAGCTATCTGTTTTATGAATTTGGCAGTATGTATGACTTGATTTCACTATAGCTTAGTGTTTTAGGGATTTTTAAATAATCCATTAAATTATTTAAAATAAAAAAAAATAAGCAATTATATTTATCTTTCTCTTGATCAGTGTTACAATCTCAAGAGTCATAGGTCTTTGAGCTTGATCTAGATCACAATGATGGTTAGTTATATAAAACTAGAGTATATGTTTATGTTTGGACATTCAGGTATTTCTCTGGATGGTGCAAAGGTGTCATTTTAAAAGTCAATTCACTAAAGTTTATTTTTTATTCAAGAATATTTAGTTTATAGATAGCCTATACACTAATGTTATTATATGTACAAAACACTGGAGATGAACAGAATGTATCAGTATCCTAGCATTATTTTTATTATGTGTGATAGATTAGCATTCAAGAATATTAATTCTAATAATGATTATATATATATTACTCTATGTTTGGAAGTGTCTAACTAATTCATTTGTTTATAATAGTTCTTTTTTAAATTGAGTCACTAATGATAGGCAGTTGATTGTTGATTTGAGTATTTATGTGTAACACTAGGTACTTTGTTATAATTTGTAATTTATAACTTCTTATATAATTATCTATACTTTTGTTTTTTGTTAATCTCATCCTTACTTATTCATTTTCAGGCTAATTTTTTTATTTACTCTTTCAGAATTTTTGAGGATAATGATGTCTACCATCATACCATATTAACCTCTAGTTTGCATACCAACGTTATTGTAATTAGTGATTTGTTACAAATGTATTAATTTAAAACAACTAAATATTTTTTCCAGTATTATATAGTAGCCTTTTGCAATGTATCAATGTTTTATTTATTGTGTTGGTAGTTTTCATTTTATTATTAGAGTTAATACTTTTAAATATAATAAAGTGCTGCTATATTTTTACGCTCATAATGACACTCCAATACAAATATACTTTCACTCTCCAATTTTATTTAATTTTGAGTATTAGAATGAAATCTAAATATTTATTGAGGCAAAATTAATATGTTGTTCATACATGTAATATAGTCTGATAATAAACTGTAGTAACTGATTTATTTAAATATAAATTAATGTAGTTATTCAGTGAAATATTCGAATATTGAAAGGCAAGGATGAGAAGGAAATATTATAGTGTGAGATAATATTATCAGAAAAAGGTTATAAATTGATAATGTTCGTCAATATGCTCATTATAAATAATGGTAGGTTAATAAGTCAATTATAGTGCTTAAAAAGAGTGGGCTAATTTTAACATAATATATATGTCAAAAATGTCAACATGTGGTTGAAGATGTTATGACATATTTACTCTATATGTTGGGATTAAGTATCCATAACCATGGTTGGAATGTGCAGGGTCGATAGTTTTATTGTATACATGTATATATTATAAGAAATTTCTCTATCGTATTTAATGTTTAATTATGTTTATAGAATTTCGAGTAATAAAAACTTACTGTGCATTGGCAGTTACCATAAAACAAAGAGCCATCAAAATCCAGATATATTTAAAACCCATGTTTCCTTAAAATAAAATAAAACACAGTTAAGTGTTAAAATTAAAAGTTAAAACAATATTATGTGAACATTAATATTTCTCTTATTAGATTACAGAGATAAGTTTGATGTTAACTGAAATGAGACAATTTGATTGTTCTTCGAGACTTTACCAAACCCAGCAGTGCAAATATCAAATGTCCATTTTATAGGTTATTGCTGCTGCGTCTTATATTAGATTATCATTAGTTATAAAGTAAAGAACACTGATAGACTGCAAAGCATATTAGGTAATATAATTAATTTATTGGATTTTTATATCTGAGTTTAAGACAATGAAATAATGCGTTTTTCTTTTTTATTACATGACAGTTCTTAAAAAGAACAACAGTTGTGTTTTTTTTTTTTTAAGTCTGCGTGAAGACAGTGTGTGAAAGATTTTTTTTTTATTATATATTTACAACATTGTCAGACAAAGCTAAATTTTGGCCTTTAATCTTCGTAGCCTCTAATCTGTTGAATGAAAGTGGAGGATACTAAAAACATTCTCTATAAAAAGTCATACCGCTGTTTGGTCATGATCATTTCGTTCTTACTTAAAACTGCAATGAAAAAATATTGAATGAAAGGGAAGGCAAATTATGTACCATTAAAGGGGACATTATTGGATTTTGTGACATTATAAAAAAAAAAGGTAAAAAAAACGATCTGAAAAATGAGCAAGGAATATAATACAAAGGCACAAATTTAGGAAACTATATAATATGTTTTATTATAAATAACAAAAAAAGTAAGTACAATATTGTGCAGATAGAGTGACAAGATTAATCATAGAATTCAATGTAAAATACCAAATACAGACAATTGAGATTTATGCTACAAATTCTATTGGAATGAAGAAGTATAGAATTTTTATTTAGATATACAAAAAGGAATTTATTGGACTAATAAAATTTAAACATTGTTATTGTCGACTAATATGAATAAATATGGCCATTGTGAATGAAAAAGAACACAGGTACGTGGAACATTCAAGAAAAGTAAAACCATACATTATAAGTGCTAGAGTATGGAATTCTAAATCATATATTTTGACTAAAACAATATATATTTCAAGATTGTAATTTTCTTTATAGATTCAAATCAAAAGTGATTATCGTTTAGTAATATATAAGATAAGCATTACTGCTAAATGAAAATAAAAATTATTTAAGACAGATACTATTGAAAACTGATATTCTTTCTCTGTAAAAATACTAAAATAAATAAAAACATTCTTATAGTTTTAAAGTTCAGATTTTGAAGACGATTCAAACTTAACTGATATTGATAAAAAGATAACTGATACTCAATTAATAAGAACTCAAAAATAAGTGTTACACAAAAAATAACAATCCACAAATATCAAATGAAAGAAAAATGAGAGAAGAAGAAAAAGAATATGAAAGTAAGTCAAGTGATCCCAAAGAGATTTGATATTCAAATCACGTGAAATAGTAGAAAAATGTTAATAATGATAAAAATATAATTGTGAATTAATAAAAAAACTGCAGAAAAATATACTACATTATTTTAATATAGGAAAAAAGTTATATGAGTAACAAAAAATATGATAAAAGTATTTCTAAAAGAGATGACCTCATAACATCTATTAGAAGGATTTTCTAAATGTTTGAGCAAAATAATCTTTCTGGCTGCATAAAACAAGGATGTCTAGATATCAATAAACCTTTCTTTTATTAATGAATTGTATTTTATTTTTCAAGTTTATTATCATAAAACATCAGTGTTAATTTGGTCCATTGATCATATACATTGCTTATCCTGGTATATATCATTAATACTTAATCTTATAAACTGCTAAGTTAAAGGTTAACTAGTCACTTAATATGTTGTAATTATATTATTAGCAGTCTTCTAAAAAAATTTTTTTTATTTTTTAATATTTCAAAGAATTTGCATAAAAATTCGAAATAAAATGCATTACTAGATGCAGAAAAATATTAACTATAAATAAGAATCAAAAGGAAAATGATTAGTTAACCATTTAAAGTTAATCTCTTCTAAAAATATTACTAGCATACTTATAAAAGAAGTCTATACGATTGCCCATATTTATTCATATAAAAAAAGAAATAACTCTAAAATCATGTTGGCATTGTAAGTAACAGCATTCATTAAATAATATGTCAAATTTATATATAACAAATGAAATTAGTGCTAATTTTGCTTTTTAAAAATAATAATAATGCATATTTAGAAAGATTTTAATTTTAAGGAATGTTAAAAAGAATATTCATAATTAGTTTTAATATTAATAATTATCTACTTAGCATTTGTTATTCATGCATAAAATATTATTCTAATTTATTTTTCTAATATTATATATATATATATATATTATTTTTCTAATATTATATATATATATATATATTATTTTTGTGAGCTTCCATGTAGTAAAAATACAATAGCTAAATAGCTGATGATTAAGTCAAGGGTTGATGGTGGAGTGTTCATCACAGCCGCCTTATAAGCAGTTGTCCCAGGTTCGAGGGTTTGCTTTCCAGCTGATGCTTTGACACATGGAAAAAATAGCTGATGATTTAATACAATAACAAGAACTTACCTCATTGCTTCTTCATTCTCAAATCATAAGAATGTATCTACTGATATTTAAAATCGCTATATTTCTCCTTTGTTATTTTCTCCTCAATCTCAAATTCCATTGGTTGAGAAGTTTTAAAAACATAATTTTATCATCCAATACCTTTCTACAATTATTGTTAATTTTGTTTCATTCATACTTTTCATTTATGCTCTTAGGCCTTTTAAAATCTTTATAAGTTCCCTTTCCAGTTTCTGATTATATTGTCCAATTTTTGCCAGAATATGTGTTTTATTAAAATTAATGTCATTGTTATTTAATATAATGTGTGAATAACTGTCAAAATGTGTTTTTCGTTTCTTATGTTTACTCTATGATTGGTCTGTCCAATGAATGACTGTAAATAAATTCCACATGAAATGGATGTTATCTTTAAAGCATGAACTTCTCACGGAATTTCATATATACCATGAGTCTCAAATGAATGTTATTTTTAGAGCATGGAAATAATTCATTATTTTTTTAAAATGTAATATAAATTGCATGGCTATTATTTTTCTTTAAACCATTACAAATTTATTATTCCTTTATATATGGTAGACCAGTTTTAATTTTCAAAGTATCGAAATCTTTTTTTTCTTATTATATAACAAAGTCCTATTAATAATCCTGTAATCTAAACAACTATGAAGCAGCATTTTTAATAGCATAGATATCTTGGAGAAAATGACTATCATCAGACATTCTAAATCTATCTATCATTGTCTTTGTTCCTCAAAATAATTGTGATAGATAATGATGAAAAGAAAAATGTAGATAACTGCCAGTGTGTGTTTGTTTTTTATTGGTGTAATAGGATAAAGAATTCCCCTTTTTTCTTAAAATTAAAACATCTAGGAATGGAAGAGGGTAATCATTTTCTATTTCCATAGTAAATTTAATGTTGTTGTGAAAAAAGATGAAGAAAATTAAAAACAATAATCAAGAGCATTCTTACCATGAGGCTAAATAACAAAGACATAAACAGCATATCTTAATCGCTGATATATATCTGACCATTAAAAACAAAAAAAAATGTATTTAATAAGTAATGTTCAGTCAAACATACAACAAAATCAGGCAATTGAATATTTTTCAAAACTTCAATAACTCCCTTTACAGGTACACTAGTAAACAGTGAAACGATATCAAAATTTATCAAAATATTATTTTTAATTAATTTAATATCTTGGATAAACTCAAGGAAATGATATGCATCTTTAACATATGATGACATTTCTATTGAATGAATGAGCTAGTGTCAATGTTGGTGAATTAACTGCACTTACCATCTATTACGATCTAATATCTTGTTTGTGGATGTTTGGCAAACTATATAACTTTGGATAAAAATATTTTTCTCTAGATGTAAGGAAGATTTGTAAATTTAAATAAGTAACATAAATTAATGCTTTCACTTACTTTTCAAGATATGTCATATGATCTCTATAAATTTTTGTATCCATGTTATAATTTAATAAATTATGTATTTTTTATAATAATCACTAGCATTCAAAATTAGTGGTATTTCTTTTATCCGCTGAAAGGATAGTAACTGATTTGTGTTGTATTTGAAAATTAATCATATGTATAAGTGATGTATTTTCTCTTGTAGCATTTATCATAAAAGAAAAAAAAAATTAAGCTTGTTTAGAGCTAATAGCAGGCTCTTTATATATTACATATTGGTAATACAAGCTATATAGGTCATATGATGTATGACTGATTTTTACTTATATATATATATATGTGTGTGTGTGTGAAAAGGGGGGAGGGTGTTTTATTATATGAGATAAATATCATAAGTTTCTATATATTATTTATTTTGATCTATATATTTTTTCTTACTATATAAAATGTATAAAATGGCAGAAATAAAAATGCAATTGTCAAGAAGGTTCTGAAAAATCGCTCAATGTAAAATTGTACAAAATGCAAAAGCCACCCATTGTAATTATACAGATTTTATTGTGATTAAAATTGCTTCAAATTTCCATTAATAACCGCTAATGGAAATTTTACATTGTTTAAGTATCAAAGAATTTAAGAGAAAATTCTAGAAATAGATTGCCAGGCCTTATCGATGTTTGCGTCTTCTCAAAATTCAATCTAAATGCATATTATTGTTAAAAACAATGAGGTAAAGAAAGTCTTTTGGACTTTGCCTTATAAAATTAGCAACAAGCATTCTTGAAATATTTCTGAATTAGTATAAAAGGGGCCTAATTTAGTTTTAAAAAAAAGAAAGAGTTTTGTTCTGTTGTGTTGCCAACTTACTGCACATCAGTCTGAAATTTTGAAATGTTGCTCAAATAGAGATAACCAAGCCATGTTTCCTCAATCGCTTGAGACCGTCTCCTCACCATGCACCAATGTAGCTTTTACCATTCAAGATTGCAGAGTTCTCCATGAAGTGTAGAGGCTGAGAATAAATGCTTCCCATCTCATTATAATCTGCCTGCCCCGAAATCAAACAATGCTTCCTCAAGACATGATCTCTTCACACTGTCATCCCAGAAGATCATGAGGTAATAGTCCCAAGAGTCATCTTTCATTGAATTATAATTAATCAACTAATCCTAACTTTACTGCCTTTTTTCTTTAATGTTTTATCTATTTTAACTCACTGACCTTTGAGTACTATTGATGTAACTCTATAACTTGTGTGTGTCGATTCTCAATAACGTTAATTAATCATTATGCAATCTTAAGCACTCAACTCACACTCATTATTATATATTCATTTAAAGTGATAATAATTCATAGATGCTAATATTTTTTTTTATTTTAGCTGATTTAAAAAATGTATAACCTATGTTAATCCAACCCAGTCTCAGGAACTTCATTTATGTTTTAATCCCAATCTGGAAAATTGTGGGGAGGGGAGTACATTAGTTATGTGATTTTTGTTTTCTAAGTGGCTAGTAAGGTTGGATTCTCTTTCTAATATATATATATATATATAAAATATATTATTTCAATTATAATTACAATATATATATATATATGTTCATAGTAGTTTATTGCTAAGTTGAAACAATATCAAATTAATCTTCCAATCTGGGTAGAATTGCTATATCATATTTTAATTACAATAATCAGCTTCAAAATGTTGGTGATTAATTAATTGCATTTAATTTTTTATTACTAAATTAAATGGGAATGATTGTTGGAAAATGGGGAAATCATACACTCTCTAGTTATAATTTTATTTACTATTTATTAATTAATATTCTATAGTGTGGGGGTCATTATTTAAACATATTATTATAAAAGATATTAAGCAATTTAAAGCTTTATCTTATAATGCAAAATAAACAATTTTTTTATAGTAGCATTGCTAGCATATATCTGTATTTATTTATATTTTATATTTTTCTTCCTTTGTCATTCGGGAATTCTCAGGATTGCCAAAGTCCCCTTCTTATTTTTTTTATTCTTGTCCAAAACAGGGGTATACAGCTACATCCTGGAACAAGAAGATTAGAGTAGTGGAAGCTCTGCATGGGTTGGCATACCGAGCGACCATAGCACCTTCCCTCCTACCTTTTCATAAAGTATCGCTTTTCGGGAAGCACAGGCATAACATCATCTGTTCAATAAAAGATGAACAGCTTTATCAGCCAAAGATGCCGCATTTCTTTCCACTGCCATTTATGCTAGTACTGCAACTCTTTATATTTAAACTCATATCCATTTAATAAAATAAGTCATAATGATATGACATAATGAACCATTTGTAGAGTTAATTATTCTACGTTGGATTTTCCATCTAACTTCATTGAAGATTCTCACCCTTTTTTAAATAAACCATTCCCATATCTATAAACTTTTTTTAATTAACATATATATATATATATATATATATATATATATATAAAATGAATAATAAAATACCTTTCTCGTTAAACATGCAAATAGAGATGTGCTCTTATCATATTTTTTAAATAAATTTAATCATCCTTAGTAAATCTAGATAATGTAATGCCAAGGGCAAAGTGTAATAATTAAAGAAAGATTAAAACCCTATATCATTATATATTTGTATAACTTCTCAGTATGTATAATATCCACTGACCACCCAGTTAAATAGCCTTTGTAAATATAAATTAAAATCTGATTTCCGAATGTAAATTTACATATTGGTACGACACTTTATTTATTATTATTCTTTTTTTTTAAGTGTCATAGCATTGGCCGGGACGCGAACCCGCAACCCGGGCAACTGTCTACAAGTGCAAGGCAGTCGCGCTGACCTCTCGACCACCAATGCAAGACATTTTATTATTCTTGTTTATATGTAATTTTCTAAATAATTTGATCTCATGATGATATTTCTTAATAAAATCTATTTACTTGTGTGTATGTATATATATATATTGTAACGAGCACAGACGTTCGTTACATTGTTGTTGTTTTTTTTATTTATTAAACATGAAAGTAAATTAAAAAGTTCGCATTTAAAAATTTTCTTTAAGAATTAAAAATTGAAATTAAATATCATCTTAAACTCTTATATATTAAATCGCACAGATATAAAAAATTATTAAAATAAAACTGTATTAAAAATAGAAAAGGTATTTTAAAAACAAAAACTTAAAAAGATTTGGAGATAAAATTATATCTTTAAATTTATCTTTAAACATATTTTTGATTTGGAAAACAGGTTAATTAATCAGAAATGGAAATGATTGTTAATTAGTTAAATGTAAACCAGCCTTCGGCATTTAAATGTAAAAACACCGGTCAGATAAGAAAACAATAGAAACTGTTAGCAAATAAGAAGAAATCCCTATGGAATCGGACCGCAGCGAAAGGACCATCACATCGGTGACGTAATGTTAAGTCAATCCTTCGAATACGTATAAAAGGAAAATTTGGAAATTATTAATTAGTGACTAGTTATTGATGATTATTATGATGTAACAGCTAGGTGTTAGTGCTGAGGGGATTGAAAAAGACGCACAGCTTCAATCCCTTCAGTTCTGCTAAGAAAGGAAGAAAAATGAACCATCGTTTCTACATTGAGGACCAACTACACTAAAAAATCTCCGGATGGATAAATAAATCGGCCAACAGGATACCAATCTTCGGACGATGTGGGAATTCACGTTCAAACGGCAAGGAATATATGAAGATGAACTATTTAAATAACCGTAAGAACTTTAAAATTTATGAACAGTAAATTAAAACTTTCCAGATTTAAATAATTGCAATATTATTCTATCTGACCGATACTATTTATTAATTAGTTATAATTTTATTTAATGTATTTATTTTGTAAAATCATTTCCATTTATTTATTTTTTGTTCTTTTAAGTTTTATTATGATTTTTGTTTTCCGTTAAATTAATTATAAAAATGTTAAACTTAAGTCGGGCGTGAATGGCTGTATAGATTTGTAAAGTTATATTAGGGGAGGGTAATCTTGGGTTATTTGTTTCGTGGTTAAATTGGGTCAATGGATTGGATATATTGGTGTGATTAGTAGATGTAATATTGATTCGCTACGGGCAGAATCGCTTCAGACGCCGCACTCTCCCGTTTTGCCTATGGAAGGAATTATAAGACGCAGAGCGCAGTTCCTTTCTATGGAGTTTTTTGTTTTATTGCTCTTCTTTGCGGATAGATGTAATATTCCTATCTCATAAGAGGCAATTTCTTCTCTTAACCTTTTGTGCTGCCGTATTTTATTACATTGAATACATCGATATATCAGATGAATTGATGCCAGTTTGACTACGAATTTTAGCCTAAGGTTAAATAGGGATAGAATAGTTTATTTTCAAAAGCAAATTTATCTGGTCTATTCATTCTCGATCCTAAATAAAAATGCATTAAATTTAAGTTGTTTATAGACGCTTGCATGGATTGTTTATTGGTTAACTATGTTTTGCGTTTCCATATTTGATCAAAATATATAGACATTCGATAAATAATGATACCTTACGGTGAGTATCTAAAATGTATTTATTCGGATGTCTTTTAAGTTATTGGTGACAATGCAAGTATCTTATGGTGAATACTATTGGGTTACGTATAAATTTCCCTCCGCAATTGTCAGTAATCAATGATTTTATATTTTGATCGTTTATGTTTACTTTGAAATGTTTTAACCGTGTAATCTATATAACCGATCTATAGCAACATATTAAAACAAGCTTTTATAATCCCATCTGTGCGAACTTAATTAAAATGTAAAATTAGAATGTAATAGTAATTAAAGGTTAATTAAAGTCAAAAATCAAAGTTAAAAATAATGTTAAAATGTAAAATTAATACAAATAATTTTAAATCTTATATATATGTGCATAAATAAATGTTTGTATGTTAATTACTGGCAGTGGCTTATTTTATTCCTTTTTTTATATATACTCTTAGATTATCTTATTAAATCTCTGCTATTCCACTGAGCTAGTGACATGGGCTAACGACCGGAATCAAAATTTAAAAAAAAAAAAATTTTTTTTTTTTGACTTACGTATCTGCCTACTTTATAAATTTTTCTAGGTTCAAATGCCTAGATGGCGCCCCATAGTGCAGATTACGTTAAGTCGCTTTCTCCGGATCGTTACAACTGGCTTTCCCAATCTGGGGCCGATCTTTAATAAACCACAAATACCCTGAGCAAATTTTGTCAAAATGAAATATTTTTATCTGTTTACATAAAGTCGTATACTTTAAATCTGATAAAAGCACTGCCAGAAAGAAATAGCACATATATTAAACACGAGAAAGTATAAATAATTCTAAACTGTATTTCGTTAAAAAGAAAGTCAAAAGGTTGCGATTGATATGTTTTTTTGTTGTTGTAATATAAATTATACTTTAATGTGTATAGGTGCGCACAGCCACGTAAGTTTATGATCGAAATGTGGTGCCTTACGATGAGTACCTTTGGGAATTACTTCAGTGTAACCCTATGTATGCATTTCAATCAGTCATAAATAAGTTGGTGGTGTTTATAATTGTGCGGCAAATAGACACGTTTAAACCCATTATTTCTTAAAACATATTTATCTCAATGCAACCTTATTTAAATAAATAATTTATAAAATTTGCTTGTCATGCCGTGTGTAAAAATAAAATGGATTAAAAAAAAAAGTTAGAACTCTGGTCGGGAGGAGGTGAACGTAAATGGTCCTTGGAAAACGATAGTAAACATTTTTCTTTAGTCTTTTTGTAAAATTATTAACCGGATGTTTTGTAAATGTCTTTGTCAATCGTGTACCGTAATTACTAACCCTAAGTAAAATTTTTTTTTTTTTTGATCATTTTTTTTTAAGTAACTTTACTGATATGTAACGAGCACAGACGTTCGTTACATTGTTGTTGTTTTTTATTTATTAAACATGAAAGTAAATTAAAAAGTTCGCATTTAAAAATTTTCTTTTAGAATTAAAAATTGAAATTAAATATCATCTTAAACTCTTATATATTAAATCGCACAGATATAAAAAATTATTAAAATAAAACTGTATTAAAAATAGAAAAGGCATTTTAAAAACAAAAACTTAAAAAGATTTGGAGATAAAATTATATCTTTAAATTTATCTTTAAATATATTTTTGATTTGGAAAACAGGTTAATTAATCAGAAATGGAAATGATTGTTAATTAGTTAAATGTAAACCAGCCTTCGGCATTTAAATGTAAAAACACCGGTCAGATAAGAAAACAATAGAAACTGTTAGCAAATAAGAAGAAATCCCTATGGAATCGGACCGCAGCGAAAGGACCATCGCATCGGTGACGTAATGTAAATTCAATCCTTCACATTAATATAAAAGGAAAATTTGGAAATTATTAATCAGTGACTAGTTATTGATGATTATTACGATGTAACAGCTAGGTGTTAGTGCTGAGGGGATTGAAAAAGACGCACAGCTTCAATCCCTTCAGTTCTGCTAAGAAAGGAAGAAAAATGAACCATCGTTTCTACATTGAGGACCAACTACACTAAAAAAATCTCCGGATGGATAAATAAATCGGCCAACAGGATACCAATCTTCGGACGACGTGGGAATTCACGTTCAAACGGCAAGGAATATATGAAGATGAACTATTTAAATAACCGTAAGAACTTTAAAATTTATGAACAGTAAATTAAAACTTTCCAGATTTAAATAATTGCAATATTATTCTATCTGACCGATACTATTTATTAATTAGTTATAATTTTATTTAATGTATTTATTTTGTAAAATCATTTCCATTTATTTATTTTTTGTTCTTTTAAGTTTTATTATGATTTTTGTTTTCCGTTAAATTAATTATAAAAATGTTAAACTTAAGTCGGGCGTGAATGGCTGTATAGATTTGTAAAGTTATATTAGGGGAGGCTAATCTTAGGTTATTTGTTTCGTGGTTAAATTGGGTCAATGGATTGGATATATTGGTGTGATTAGTAGATGTAATATTGATTCGCTACGGGCAGAATCGCTTCATACGCCGCACACTTCCGTTTGCCTATGGAAGGAATTATAAGTCGGATACCGCAGTTCCTTTCTATGGAGTTTTTTGTTTTATTGCTCTTCTTTGCGGATAGATGTAATATTCCTATCTCATAAGAGGCAATTTCTTCCCTTAACCTTTTGTGCTGCCGTATGTTATTACATTGAATACATCGATATATCAGATGAATTGATGCCAGTTTGACTACGAATTTTAGTCTAAGGTTAAATAGGGATAGAATGTTTATTTTCAAAAGCAAATTTATCTGGTCTATTCATACTCGATCCTAAATAAAAATGCATTAAATTTAAGTTGTTTATAGACGCTTGCATGGATTGTTTATCGGTTAACTATGTTTTGTGTTTTCATATTTGATCAAAATATATAGACATTCGATAAATAATGATACCTTACGGTGAGTATCTAAAATGTATTTATTCGGATGTCTTTTAAGTTATTGGTGACAATGCAAGTATCTTATGGTGAATACTATTGGGTTACTTATAAATTTCCCTCTGCAATTGTCAGTAATCAATGATTTTATATTTTGATCGTTTATGTTTACTTTGAAATGTTTTTGACCGTGTAATCTATGTAACCGATCTATAGCAACATATTAAAACAAGCTTTTATAATCCCATCTGTGCGAACTTAATTAAAATGTAAAATCAGAATGTAATAGTAATTAAAGGTAAATTAAAGTCAAAAATCAAAGTTAAAAATAATGTTAAATGTTAAAATGTAAAACTAATACTAAAATAATTTTAAATCTTATATATATGTGCATAAATAAATGTTTGTATGTTAATTACTGGCAGTGGCTTATTTTATTCCTTTTTTTATATATACTCTTAGATTATCTTATTAAATCTCTGCTATTCCACTGAGCTAGTGACATGGGCTAACGACCGGAATCAAAATTTAAAAAAAAATTTTTTTTTTTTTGACTTACGTATCTGCCTACTTTATAAATTTTTCTAGGTTCAAATGCCTAGATGGCGCCCCGTAGTGCAGATTACGTAAGTCATTTTCTCCGGATCGTTACAATATATATATATATCATGAGGTTGGTAATTGTATAATCCTATTTTAATCTCATCTGTTGTAATAATAAATATATAAACTTAATCCAGTATGTTCGAATCATTATTAATTAATCTTAATCCTATCATCATCTCCCTGGTTCTCTCAATAACTCATTTTAATCTTCATCAAACAGGCAAAACTCACTATACGTATTGCCACACAAAGCAAGCTAGAGTAATCAAGGGATGCCAGAAGGCTTATGCATAAAATCCCCATCTAGTGCCTACTCATCCAATATCCCCAGATTTGTTTCTGGCTTGTGGCCTTTGTCAGTGAGGAGCCGTGGATCTGAGAGCATGGCACTAGATCTTAGGATCTAATTCGACTTTCTAGCAAACACCTTTTATCCCCCCTTAGCTACAAAACTATGAGTCTTAAACTGAAAACCCCTCAATGTTTTCAATCCAAGCCCATTAGCTTATATAGTTATATGAATCTGAACTCTGTTCAGTGCCCATACATTTTGGTGTCTTTGGTTCCTTAATAACCATAGCCACCACTATCCTATTAGGCAGGATTGGTTTTAAGCCAATAAACATCACATGAACACCACTTCTTATGCTTGCTTATAACTTTTAAAACAGGCAAAACTCATTATAAGTATGTGTATAATGAGTTTTTCCTGTTTTAAAACAGTTATAAGCAAGCAGAAAAAGTGGTGGTTATATGTTTATTGGCATCTTCATCAAATTAGATTCCACATTGTATGCTGTAGTTCCAAATCCAGAATTAAGGAATCTATGCTGTATTACCACAAAGGTGTTTATTTTTATTTTTTTAGATTTGGGGAATGGGAAAAAGGTTAGAGTTCATGATTGCTCCTGGCCTGCATATCTCGAGCATAATTGTATTTGGGGTACTTTTGCTCAGATTCAAAGTCTTGTTGGATAGACATATGTTTTTTATCGGTACACTATATAATAAATAGACAAATGTTATAATTAACTTCACTGGATCTTAAGATTGCATTGAGAAAAACATCAGTAATCTTTATCATATTTTGTGATGTTGGTAGTTTTTTCCTCCAATTGTTTTTCAACATTACTATTTTTTAAATAATATTGAATGCATAATAATATAAATTTTAATGAGACAGAAATAAAACATTTAAATTAATTCATTTTTTCTAACGAAGGTATTAATTAGATGCTTCCAGAATATGTATTGCCACACTGGATTCACTTATACGATTATTATGAGCAGCTTCTTTGAATGATCTTTTTTTGCAGCTTTTCCTCTCCATTCAATATTTTTGGATTTACTCAATAGAACATATGGTCATTAGTGCATACATGGTCTGCTATTGCAGACACATATTAACTTTTTTTTTGTTTATAATAATTAGTAAAATTGTTTTATTCATCTTTGTCTATGTTAGCATATATTATATATGAGTACATGTACATTAGAAAATTATATGTATTATATTTTTTAACGGACGTTTATATAAAAATGTTTAGTATGGGGATCCTTTGTTTATAATTATTTAAATAAAAAACACTTGTTAAAAATGTCTGTCTCTTAAGAAGGTTAACAAAAATTTATCCATAAGTACATATACCTAACGGAAACGAAAGTCACTCTTAACATTAACGAAAGCTTCACAAGAGTGATGACTGCAAACGTAAATTGCTTAATCAAACAACATTTATATTTTATAATTATTAGTATACTTATAAATACATAAATTAAAGTGATATTTTTATTTTTAATTTTATTTGTATATAGTTTGGTACTTTTATAAACAATTAATATATTCCCATATATATATATATATATATATATATATATATATATATATATATATATATCATCATCATCATCAACAACTATTATCAATCCACTGCAGGATGAAGGTCTCTCCAAGTTTAATCCATCTTCTCCGATCTTTAGCTTCTCTTCTCCACAACACCCCTGCACATTTTCTTATTTCATCCATCCATCTCACATGTGGTCTCTTTCTGGGTCTTTTACAATCTCTTGGAATCCAGTTTAAAATTTGAATTGTCCATCTATTATCATCTCTTCTAGCAATATGTCCAGCCCAACTCCATTTCAATCTTTTAATTTTTTCAATAAGGTCAGTAACACCTGTTTGTTGTCTTACCCATACATTGCGTTTTCGATCTCTTCTTGTTACTCCCAACATACATCTCTCCATACTCCTTTGAGTAGTCTGAAGTCTCTGTATTGCTCTTCTATTAAGTGTGTAAGTCTCAGATCCATAAGTAAGAACTGGTAAAACACATTTGTTAAAACCCATCCTTTTCAAACACATAGGCATATTTTCTTTTAGTATCAAGTTATTTCTACCAAAAGCACTCCAACCAAGTTTAATTCTATGATTAATTTCCTCCATTATGTTTCCATCTGTATTAATAATCTGACCAAGGTATTTGTAACTGTTAACTTCTTCTAATTCTTCATAATCAATCTTTATTTTCATATTTTGAGCAAATCGATTAAACATTACTTAGTCTTTTTAACATTTATTTTTAGTCCTACTTTTCTACTTTCATCTGCTAACTCCTGCAACATTTCCTGAAACTCTGAAGCATTATTTGCAAAAACAACTACATCTTCTGCGAAATCTAAATGACTTAAATACTCTCCATTTACTTTCAATCCTTTAGTTTCCCATTTTAATCCACAAAATATTTCTTGCAGCAGTGCTGTAAAGAGTTTTGGAGATATGGAGTCACCTTGTCTTACACCTTTCTCAATGTTGATTTTTCCAGTATCATTATGTAATCTAATTGTTGCTGTTGCATTTTTATAAACATCCTTTAAAATATGACAATGTCCTGGATGTATACCTTGATGATCCAATGCTTTAATCACTGAAGAAATGTGTATAGAATCGAATGCCTTTTCATAATCTACAAATCCAAAACATAATGACAACTCATATTCATTTGTCCTTTCTATGACTTCTCTCAATACCTGGATATGATCTATTGTACTAAAACCACTTTTAAATCCAGCTTGTTCTCTTGGTTGGTGGAAATCCAAAGTTCTCTGTAAACGAGTTGTAATTATCTTGGTAAAAATTTTATATAAAACTGATAAAAGGCTAATAGGTCTGTAATTTCTAATATCTTCTTTATCACCTTTTTTATATATTAATATTATTACTGCATTCTTCCAATCTTCCGGTACATCTTTATCATTTAGACATTTGATATATAACTTTGCTAAAATTGTTTCTATTTCTTCACTTTTTCTTTTAATATATCAATTATAATTCCATAATTTCCTGGAGTCTTTCCTTTCTTCATACACTTAATTGCATGTCTCACTTCTTCATTTAAAATTCTGGGCAATTCGGAAGATGTAATAGATATAGGAGGTACTTGTTCTTTATTACTATATAATTCTTGATAAAAATCTTCTACCAATTTCATGATGTCATCTCTCTTTTTAGTAATAATTCCATCTTTTTTTCTTATTGCAGATATAAATTTTCTACCAATACCAAAATGTTGTTTAACATTTTTGAGTCTTTTATTTTCTTCTACAGCTTTCCTTGCTATTTCACAGTTATACTTTCTTATATCATTTTCAACTCTTTTCCGTACCATTTTACAAAATTCGAGATATTCAATTTTTTTTAATACATCATTTTTGTATATCTTCAAATTCCTTCTTTTCTTCATAAATTCTCTAGTCTCAGTAGAAATTTTATTAGTCAATTGCTGCTTTTTTCTACCAGCTATGTTTGTTGCAGTTTTTAAAAGTGTATCAGTTATTTTCATATTAATTTCATTCAAATCTGAATCATGTTCAAAATCTCCTAACACTTGAAACCTATTTGTAAGTTCGAATTTAAATTCATTAGAATGTTTCTGAAGATTAGGAATATCAACTGTAAATATTGTTTTTCTTAATAATTTTTGTCTCTCTAGTTTTACATTAACACGTAACTTACACCTTACTAATCGATGATCACTTCCTGTGTTAAATTTATTAAGAACATTACAATCTTGAAATATGTATTTTCTGTTAGTCAAAATATAATCCAATTCTGCTGTACCTTCATTTGGATGCTTCCATGTCCATTTCCTTTTAACATTTTTCTCAAAAAATGAATTCATAATATAAAGTTTTTCTTTTTCTGCAAACTCCACAAGTCTATGTCCTCTCTCATTTCTATTACCATAACCAAAATTACCTACAGCAATTTCATCTTTCATTTGTCTACCAATTCTAGCATTAAAGTCTCCCATAACAATTTTAAAATGTTGTTTACTCTGATCAAAAGCCTTTTGTACATCCATATAAAAATCTTCTACTACTTCATGACTATGAGAACTTGTTGGGGCATAAACCCGAATTATCTGCATTTGGTATCTGCTATTAAGTTGTATAACCAATCTTGCCACTCTGTCTGATACACCATCAATCTCCACAATATTGTTCTTCCACTTTTTATTTATAATGAATTCTACTCCACTTGTATTTCCAGTATGTGTGCCTTTATAATAGAGTATATGTCCACTTTTTAAATCAATTGTTTCTTCTCCTTTTTTTCTAACTTCACAAAGTCCAATAATGTCCCATTTATTATAAGACAGTTCTTCTTCTAATTCTTGCAATCTTCCTTCACTTGAAAGTGATCTGCAGTTGTAAGTACCTAAATAAAAAGTCGAATGGCAGCCTGGGTCTGCAATCAGGGGATTCTTAGCATCCTCCGCCTTCAGCCACCAACCGCTGCCTTAGTTGGTGACTCTACAGCCTCCTGGGAATAAGGGACATGCTTTATTTTTGTCTGTCATAATTGTATATATGTATTGGAAATATATTTATCATTTACACAAACATTCATTCTGCCTTATCAGGCACTGAGAAGAAAGGCCATGGTGTTTCTTGATCTTAAACTCAGAGGTAAAAAGCCAATAAACTCACCACGCTGGCTAATGCGTGTTGGTGAGCAGCCCATCCATGTTCGTATACTATATGAAAAATCACATAGTAATAACAGCTGCAACGACAAGAACATATGGAGTGGACATTAGGAATTTGCCCTGCTCAGTTCCTTTAAGGCCTCCAAGAGGAATCAAAGGGTCTCCTCTCAGTTAATAGCAAACTCCTTTCTGCAGCCATATATATATATATGGAATATCATAAATTATCTCTGGAGTATTTCACTATTTCTAATCTGTTTATAAATATTTAATAATTAATTCAAAATCACAGATTTTTTTTTATGTGTCATAGCATTGGCCGGGAAGCGAACCCGCTAACCCAGGACAACTGCTTATAAGGCAGCTCTGATGACCTCTCGAAGATGTTTTGTCTACAAAGAATGATAATATGGATGCGTTTATAAGTTAATGAATAGGCTGAAAGGAAGGAAATCTAATACTGTTTTATTTTAATTTTTACACTTAATAAAAAATATTATATTGAAAAAAATTAGTACATTATTTAAAAACAATTTAATCTAATATTTTTGATTATTAAAATCTAAAGTATCTTCATCACTTATAATGTCAATGTGATAATCAAAATAAGTCAATGAAAATGTTCATTTTTCTTTATTAACAACAAATAAAAATACTTCTATATTCTACAGTTAACTCAAAAAGCAATAATATTGAATAATGTTTTCACCCTCTACAAATTGATATGATCAGAGTATACTAAAGATAAAATAACATTTAGAATGTTCGGATTTTCTTTAAGTTTATAAAGTATATCACTATGCCCAAAGGTATAGAATTATGTAGTAATAAAAGAACTACTGGGATATATATTTTTTTTTATCATCACAAACATATTTTTATTTATTATACTTTCTAAACTATCAAGAGATTGATACAAAGTCTAATTTTCCAGGCGAACATATTTACTATTTTTATCTATACGAAAATTATTAATTCAACTCAGATCATCATCAGAAAAGGACAGATATATATATATATGTCACTTATTACCCACTTCCTATAACTTAAAACGTAGATCTCAAAAGTAAATTATTTTTACGAAAATTTTGAATATTTAATAAAAGAAAAGAAGTTTGGCTGTTATATCTTTAATAAAATAAGATACAAATAAAGACCATTAAATGCATTGTCTAGGTCATAATTATTCACATTAAACTTAAACAAATAATCAGTTTTGTTATAAACACTATATTTTTCTCAATTTTTTAAAAACTAATAAAATTATTATTATTATTATTATTATTATTATTATTATTATTATTATTATTATTATTATTATTATTATTATTATTATTATTATTATTATTATTATTATTATTATTATTATTATTATTATTATTATTATTATTATTATTATTATTATTATTATTATTATTATTATTATTATTATTATTATTATTATTATTATTATTATTACTACTACTACTACTAGTAGTAGTAGTAGTAGTAGTAGTAGTAGTAGTAATAGTAGTAGTAGTAATAGTATGCTTCAATAATATACTTTATTGTGATAGTGATGCTTATGCCTTGAATACAGTGGCAGAATGATTTTTACAGATTTGGTTTGACTTTGAGTTTTTCATTGCTAATTACATAGATATTGAGATGTTGAATAGGGGTGTACATCAGTTAAGTTATTCAATTACAATACTTTAGAAACCTTGGTGTATGTGATACAATTTACCCATTATGATATTTTTGTTATTGCTATCATGGTTTAATTTGTACTATTATTAGTTTCTGATCTTGTTATTAGTCAGAATTTCTCCTCCAATCTCTCATTAATATTATGTTCATTGACTTTGTTCATTGGTCAAAGTTTTATTAATTTGTTCAGCTGTATCAGTATTCACATTCCATATTGTTTTTTTAGTTTCTTGTTCAATGTCTGTTTTGTTAAAATAGACTGTATTTATATAATGGCTAGTTGTTGCATGCTCTTATAAATTAACATGTAATTATAATAATGATCAGCTGATTGTAAGGTATGTAGATCTGCAGTTTTTGTCTTTTTGCACCATTGTTGTAGCTTGTTGTAAAATGTTACCGAAGGTTGTGTGATGTAATGAATATAATTTTTATATATCATAATACATGAAGGCCAAATATTGCTGCTTATGTTATAAAAATTGTCTGTTTGTATGAAAAATTTGTGAGGTGATATATAGTTTGACTTGGTCTATAGTGTTTTAGCATGTTGTTTCATGTAGTAATTTATATGTTGCACAATTAAAAATATATATTGTGTTTCTTCAGCAGCATGGCATAGGTTTCAGAATGGGTACATTGACCTATAAAGGTGAAAATATTGTAAACATTAAGTTGTTTCTAGTGCAAATAAGTTTAGCTTGTTCAAGATTCAAATTTTGATATCATTGACCATTTTCTGAAGTTTTTAGGAAGTTGCTTGACATTTGCACCTGGCATTGGGCTAAATGTTTGGTTATATTTAGGTAGGTTGATCAACTTGTATGTCTTACCATATGTGTAGTGTTTGCCAAATGTAAGAATTGTAGTTCCAACTTTGATGTGTACTGTTTGTGTGCTAATGATTTTAGATATCCATATGAGTGAGATGAACATTCTATACAGATTGTCATGAAGGCATTGCAGCTGCTGAACGTTATCTTTATGGGCTATTCACTAAAGTTGGTTGAATGAGTTGTTTCATTGAAATGACTAAAATTAACCTATTTCATAGTAATTTGCTACAGAGCAGACAATATGGTAGCTGTATATTTTTTTGTAAATTTGACCATAGGAAAATAATATGTAATTCTTGTTATTATGACTGTTAAATAAGTATAGTTTTAAATATAGAGATAAGTAGTTATTTGATGAAGATGTGCCTATGTGTGTTGTTTTCTGATTAACCTTATTTGGCAGTGTTTGTCCCATTCCAAGAGCTCCCAAGTAAAATGGGAATCTGAAAAATAGTGTAGGTATTCCTTGTTATAGCTGTGTGTGGGGTTTGTTAGTATAGATGATTCATGAAGATATTTTCTTAGGTTGAATTGTAGATTATGTATCTGTGCAATTTTGGAGTATTTTTTTTCTAATACTGACATATCTTTATGTGCTGTTAAATACACTACCATGTCTTCCATGCATACAGTACATGGAATATATTGGGATGTTCATGGTATTAATTTTCCAGTCTGTTTTAAGAGTAGAATTATATGTACAATAAACAATAGTGTGATGAGTGGGAATCCTTGTGAAATTGATCATGTGGGGGTAAAGGATGTTGTGTTTTTGTGATTAAGTGGGAAGTGTATTACAGAGTTGATTCATAGTTTTGTGATGATGTATATTATGGTGGGCGAAATTGCTGTATTCTCATCTATTTCAACAGAATCAAGTGCTGCCCATTTGTCCAGTTTGATTGCAATTGAGGCATACTTTTTATTTTGTTGCAATATACATTGTATCATATTAAATACAAGTGCAACCTGTAAGGTGAGGTATCCCTATTTTGCATACTGCCTGTATGACATTAGTGGCAGTATATTACAAGTAATATGTTGGATTATTTCTATTATCTTTGAGTGTTTGTTGAATGTATAAAAAATTTAAAACTTTATTGAAGCTTTCCAAATACAAACTACTTGATAGTAATAACACACAAATAGACAACAGATGTTAGTAATTACACAACATTTTGTGTAGTATTATTCTCCAATTTTCTTTAGGTGTTGATGGCCTGACCAGTGACAGTATACACAAAGAAATTGAACTTACACCTTTAGATTCTATATATTGAATTAAGAAAACACTCTAACCAACTGATCTATTTTTTCAAAGGCAATGTGTAGTAGAAATTTGTTATATTTATATATGAGACACCAAAAGGAAAAACAATTATTCAAACTGTAGTTTATCCATATATATCAGGAATGTCAGACAAATTAAAGAAAATCTGAAGTCAATATAATATTAGAACAGCATTCCAAAGACATGCCACACTTCAAAAATTTCTTACTTCTACAAAGCATAAACTGGAAATGGTGAATAACAAAAACTGCATCTATGAAATGCCATGCGAATGTGGAGGGAAATATTTTGGTGAGACCTGTCATCCTGTTGAACAGCAATTGTAAGAACACAAACTATTGATTAAAAGAAAAAGACAGATGTGTCTACCATAGAAGATCATATATGTATTCATGACCATATATTTAATTGGAAAAAATGCAAAGATATTGGGTAAAAGAAAAAATACATAGAAAAAAATTCCAGGAAGCTACTCACATGACAATTGTAAATAATCATATAGGTCAACCTAGAGTGATAATACCCAATGTATGGAAGCCTCCAATTAATCATGCTCTTAGGAAAAATATTAAACAACATTAATAATAATAACAACAACAATAAAATAATAATAATAATAACAACAACAACAATAAAATAATAACAACAACAACAACAACAACAACAATAATAATAATAATAATAATAATAATAATAATAATAATAATAATAATAATAATAATAATAATAATAATAATAATAATAATAATAATAATAATAATAATAATAATAATAATAATAATAATAATAATAATAATAATAATAATAATAATAATAATAATAATAATAATAATAAAACCAATTAGTGTTGCTCTTTAAAAATTGAAGGACTCAGGAGGATTTTAACCAATCCTCATATATAAATATATTAATAATGAGTTCAACTTCTATGCAAGGTGGAGAATAATACAACTGGAAACATTTTGTAATTACTAATTTGTGTTGTCTATTTGTGTGTTATTACTAACAAGTTGTTTGTATTTTGTAAGTTTAAGTAATGTCTAACCTTTTGTATACATTCAACATTCTCTCATATATAATGGAAATAGTCCAACATAGCACAACTAATAATATACTATTATCACAAACTATCTGGCAGTATGTGTGTTTCTATTTATCATTGACTACACTTTCCAGTAATTTATTCCCAATGGACTCATGAAGATAGAGCAAAAGTTGTTGTGATTTGATATGGTTGTGGTTTTTGTTAAATGACACTATTTCTATTGGATGTACTGGTCTAGTATTGTATATTTTTTGTGATAGGAAGGTAGCCAGATTGCAAAGATACTCCATCATAAAATGAGTCAAATGTGAAATGCCATTGAGTCTAAGATGACAACTGTTGGAAATATTTTTAAGCTTTGCAGCAAATTGTTGCATCTGAAAGAACTATCTGTTTTACGCATTCTGAAGTGATCAGTGGCTGGTGTGAATTGTTTATATGTTTGAAGATTTTACACAAAATATAGGTATATATGATCCAATATCTTATGTCCTGCATAGATGCTGCTGCTTATGTCAATTGACATGGACACTTTTCTTATTAATGGATAGCCCAATACCAAGTGGATATATCACCATCTCCATATGTGTTGTTGAGTGAGTCATATTTATTTGTGGCAAGGTATTTTTTTAATTCTTTACATGTATTGTCATATAGCTTTGTTAGGTTTTGTACATATCAGTTAGTGTTCTGCATGGGTCTGGTGACCATGGTGCTTGCTATTGTGATTGTCTGTTAATGCAAAAAATGGGAGGTTGTGGAGTGTATCTTGTCATGTGATGTGTGTTGAATAATAGTATGTTGATGAATGATTGTTAGTTTTGATTTGTATCTTGTGGCATATTGTTAATTTTATTTATCATGATATAAGTCTTTGAGAATAAGAATTTGATAGTTTTTGTTGAGATTAAGAGTCTGATTGTTTTTTTCTAGATGAATAAATGTTGTTTAGAATTTTGGGAAAATAATTGTAATAATTTGCACAACATTGTCTAAAAACGGGCATTGATTGAATTGAAAATTGATTAGGTTATGAAGCATTGCATTAGTGTATAGTAGTATAGATCAATGAGTATAGAGTACTATTGATTATAAAATGACACTGAATCTGCAGTAAAAAATCCATCATCATCATCATCATTATTACTACTACTACTACTCCCCCTTCTTTTTTAGGATTTAAATAATTATTAATATTATTTAAACTTTTAGAATTAAAACAAATATGGCAAAAATGTGTACTACTAATAGAAAAAAGTTATATCAATATAATATAATAATCTCTAGAACAATAAATAATTTTAGAAATATTCTTACAATATTCATTTAAGTTAAATAATGTAAAAGATATTCAAGAAGTTATACTTGTAATAAAAATTACAGTAATATTTACACACCCACACACTCCTATACATATATATATATATATATATATATATATATATATAATTGAAACAAGTCATAAATTTCGAAACTTGCTTTTAAGCTTGCATTTAATGATCACTAGATGGAGGTTACCAATTGCTCTAATCAAGCCTTATTTTATAAGGGCCAAAACCATTTGGTGGGGAGAGGGGTTCTCTAGAGATTTTGAATTTTTTCCTTCCCCCTTATAAAAAATATTGATTGATTAGAGTTAAAGCCAACCTACATCTACACACATATATAAAAAATAAAAAAAAAATAACTAAAATAAAAATTGGGGAAAGTTTTATTCTTTCCTCCAAAACAAAACATCTTCTATTTTAAATTAAAAATTAAATAAAAATAACAAATTTAAAAAATTCATAAAAGGCTGTTGGGTTATTCAATAAAATAAAAAAAAAAAATAATAACCTCATCTACATTGTGAAGTTTGTTATGAGGGATGTATAGATGATTTTAACCACTTCTTGGTTATTTTATTATACAATGATACAGTATATCGTAAAATATATATTATTCCTATCAAATTATATACATTATATGGATATATTGTATCGAAATATAGTTTTCAATAATTTTAATATAATATTATCGATTTACAAAAAAAAAAAAGAAAAAATAGAAACATTACTCCTGCCTTTACAAATTAAAAATAAATTTGGAAAAAAAGTACTTACTTCTCTGTTGAAGCTACTAATATAATTTAAAGAAAAATAATCAAATACTGTATATATATTTTAAAAATTTAATTTCCACGTTTACAAGAATGTCAAATGTAAAATAGCACTTAATTATAAGATTTTTTTTTTTTTGTAAATGACATATTATTAACGTTTTGTTTTTTTTGTTTATAGTAATTAATAAAATTGTTCTATTCATTTTTGTCTATGTTAGCATATATTATATATGAGTACATGTAAATTGCCAACTAATTTAGACAATTATATGCCTTATATTATTTAACGGATGTTTACATAGAAATGTTTTGTATGGGGCATCTTTGTTTATAATTATTTAAATATAAAACACTTGCTAAAACTGTAGTTTAAGAAGGTTAGCAAAAGTTGAATACGTGGTCTTAACATGAACGGGTCACTCTTAACATTAAATAAGCTTCACAAAAGTGCTGTCTTCAAACCTAAATTGCTTAATCAAATAAGATTTAATATTTTATGATCATTAGTATATTTATAAATACATGAATTGAGGTGAGATTTTTATTTTTAACTTTATTTGGATATACGTTGGCACTTTTATAAACAATTAATATATTTCCATGTATGTGCCTATATATATATACACCTGTATCTCTTTTTACGCGGACTTATTTAACACGATTTTCGACCTCGATAATGCGCTATTACTTTAAATAATAAATTTCACGCACTTACGTTATATTGAAAGTAATAGCACATCATTGGAATTCTACTTTCATCTTAGTAATTTCAATATTTTCAGTTCTTTATAATAATAAGATTTTAATATAGGGTATATGAGCACAGACTTTCACACCACCCACCTCTCTCCACTCTATTTAATAACACTGATACATCTAAACACATATATGCTGAAAAGATAAATAATCACCAATATACGTATTTCATGCTAAACCAGCAATCATCAGTTGGTCCAGACTATCATCTTTACACACATATATAGTATAAGTGCTCAGATATATATATTAAGATAGACTATCCTCAATGGACAGGCTTCAATCCACTCCACAGTAGATTGAAGCCTGTCCATTAAGCTATGAGGATAGTCTATCTTAATATATATATCTGAGCACTTATACTATATATGTGTGTAAAGATGATAGTCTGGACCAACTGGTGATTGCTGGTTTAGCATGAAATACGTATATTGGTGATTATTTATCTTTTCAGCATATATATGTTTAGGTGTATCAGTGTTATTAGATAGAGTGGAAAGAGGTGGGTGGTGTGAAAGTCTGTGCTCATATACCCTATATTACATATATATAGCCACAGATATATAACAAGCCTGTGTTTCAGTTATTAATAATAAGATTTTATGCAATAATGAAATTAAAATCATGATTTTCACATTTTATCTATACACACATTAAATTTTACAAGATTATAAAGTAAATTTGTTCAAACATTGTGCGTGTTAATTTTGCGTTTTAAATCACATTCTGTTTTTGATTTTTAAAAAAGAACGTAATCAATTATTAATCATTTAGTGTCCACAAGTTTATTTTTAAAAGGTCAGTAATAACAGTGGGCACAATTAAAAATTAAAATCTGATTTTTAATTGTAATTAACAATTTAAAAATTACTTATGGGCGACTTGAAATTAATGTGATGTAAAACGAAATTTGATTTTTAAACGGAATTGAAAATTAAAGACAAAAATAAGAATTTAATTTTTAGTTGTTAGTTTTAATTAAATTTTTCCCAGCAGTGGTGAATAAATGTCTTTTTATTATCATAAGTCCAAGTTCATAAACAATTAATAAAATCATGGTCGTTGTCAACAGAAAACCATTAACACAACATGAGAGTGAACTTGGTGCTAGTTGTATTTCCTCTTGTGAGAATAATTGCTTAGATATTCATGACTTCGTTTAAGGAGAAGTCAAATACATCACATCACATCACATGATAATCTGTTTTTTTTTACTAGTTTGCAAATGAACGTGTTTTTGGGAAAATAGCGATAATAATTAAACCGTGTATAAAAATATGTAAATTACTGTAATGTAAATTATGCATAAAAATATATTATTTTGAATAAAATTAAATATTATAATTAAAAAAAGTGTCTTGTATCAATTTTTTTCAAATTTGAAATTATTTATTAGTCATATTTTATTTCATTATTTTTTTTTGCGTGAATTTTAAAGTAATTTTATGCTGGTGCTTTGCTTTTATGCGAATTTTGAAAAATCACAGACCGCATCCCCCCTTTTTCAATATAAGTTAAGTCTATTTTTGCATGATTTCGTTTGCGCGTGTTTTCTGAGGAACCTATCTATCGCGTAAAATGAGACCCAGGTGTGTGTGTATATATATATATATCATGGAATATCATAAATTACCATTGAAGTATTTTTCTTTTTCTGATCTGTTTAGAATTATTTAATAAGTAATTCAAAATCACAGATGATTCGTATCCAAAATTGACAATATTCATTGATGCATATATTGGTGCTTTAATAAGATAATGAATAGTCTGAAAGGAGAAGACCTAAAAAGGTTTTCTTAAATTTTTACACTTAATAAAAATTATTATTATATTGAATAAAATTAGAACAATATTTAAAAACAATTAAAGCTGATATTATTGATTTATTAAATTCTAAAGTATTTTCCTCACTTATAATGTCAATGTGATAATCAATGTAAGTCAATAAAAATGTTCATTTTTTTTATTAACAACAAATAAAAAAATTCTATATTCTATAATTAAATTGAATATCAATAATATTGAATAATATTTTCACCTTCTACAAATTAAAATGGTCAGAGTATACTAATGATAAAATAACATATAAAATGATCGAACTTTTTTAAATTTTATAAAGCATATCACTATGCCTAAACATATAGAATTATGTAGTAATAAAATAACTGTTGGAATATAAATATATTTTCTTAGCCCAAACATATTTTTATTTACTATACTTTCTAAACTATTAACAGATTGATCAAAATCTAATTATCCAAGATAACAAATTTACTATTGTTATCCATACAAAAATCATTATTACTACTCAGATCTTCAGAAGAAAATGACAGAGATATTTTTTTAAAATTTGTCACTTATTACCCATTTTCTATAACATCAAAAAAATATCTCAAAAGTAAATTATTTTTATGAAAATTTTGAATATTTAATAAAAGGGAAAACACTTTGGCTGCCATATCTTTAATAAAATAAGATACAAATAAAGACTATTAACTGCATTATCTAGGTCATAATTATTGAAATTAAATGTAAACAAGCAGTCAGATTTGTTATAAACAATATATTTTTTTTCATTTTTTAACAACTAATAAAATTATTATTATTATTATTATTATTATTATTATTATTATTATTATTATTATTATTATTATTATTATTATTATTATTATTATTATTATTATTATTATTATTATTATTATTATTATTATTATTATTATTATTATTATTATTATTATTATTATTATTATTATTATTATTATTACTATTATTATTATTATTATTATTATTATTATGTTTCAAAGCAAAACTTTATTGAGTCTAAAAAGTTACAGAGTCATATATTGATTTTTTACAAATGAAAAACAAATTACAACTTTCAGTATATAAGTCTTTATCTTTTCTGCATCCTTTTTTTTCTTCTTGTTTTTAAATTTGGTCTTCTATCTAGTTCAGTTTATGCTTGCATTTTTTTTTTTTTTTAAAGTTGGAAAAAATGCTGATGTTGAAAATGTCATCATCTATCTTATTGGTCTTTATATTTCATAGACTGGATCTCTGTTTCAAGTGTGACCATGTGGCTGCAAATATATCTGGTTGAGCTAGGATGCTGTCTCTTTTTCTTAACAGTTCTAGTTTTATTGAATATGTTGCTGGGTGGCGTCGAGGGTTATTGGCAAGTGCAAAAGTGCATCTGGTGCACCAGTAGGCATAAAGGCTGTATGTTGCTGCACGAATAGCAGGGTTATTGCCTTTTTTAAATGTATTTATTATTTCATCTATTGAAATAATAGCCTTTCTGTATGTGGTAAACATTGTGCGACGTATTGTTTCTAGGGCACTGCAGGAATGAAGAAAATGATCTTGTGTCTCTTCTTCTCTATGACATAGCCCGCACATGGGGTCTATATTGGTATAGAATCTACGAAATCTAAGGAAATGGGTTGTGGGTAGAGCATTGAGATTAAGCTTAAGCAGAAAATCGAATAATTTTGGTTCTAATGACCATTTTCTGAATTGTTGCAGTAGTTGCCTGTTGTCTATTCCAAGAACTGATGGATGTAGATTGGGTGTCTGGTTTGGATGTAGTATATTGTAAATGTCCCAGTATGTATACTTGTTGTCATTATTGAGTGATATTTTGTTGTATATTGGCTTGAGTTCTTCAATCAGTGTGGATAGATATCCATATGAAGGGGGTGGTCTGTCTGTGGGTATTATACTGATTACACACTCCAGGTCTGGAAATCTTTTTATGGTTGCTGTTATTAGATTTACTGATTTCTGTGTGTAAAAAACATTGATTGTATGGAGTCCAAGTCCATTGCTATGTGGTGGTCTGCTCAGATTTTTTAAAGAGATTGCCACTGTCTTTCTCTTCCATATTAGTTTGTTACAGATTGACGAGATTTTAGATATGAATGTTTTTGCAAATTTGATTATAGGTGTATAGTATGTAATTTTTGTAGTTATAAGTTGATTAAATAGTGCTACCTTTGCATATATTGACAGGTATGACTTTTCAAGTGAGGCTGTGATTTTTTCAGCATCTATTTTTAATTTATTTTGAATTTTTTGCCTCATTCCATTGGTTCCAAGGTAGAATGGGAAACCAAGGAAAGCAGATGGTTTACCATTAAACATCTCTGTACAGTGCTTGCCTGTGTATATTGACCATGCTGCAGTTTTATTTGTGTTAATTTTTAAATTAAAATTTGAGGTATAATTCTTGATTATCTCTTGTAATATGGGGAGGTTCTTTTTAGAGGGGAGGAAAACGGTTACATCATCCATATAGGCTATGCATGATATATTTAAAGCAGTGTTTGGAATTTGAATGCCTTTTATTTTTTTCTGTATCTCTATTAATAGAGGATTTATATATATTGTAAAGAGCAAGGCACTAAGGGGGGATCCTTGTGGGATGGATTGACTCGGTCTGAAGGCTGGTGATTTTTTTCCATTCAATGTGATGTGAATTTCACGGCTGAGTAGCAGATTTGCTATTATATATAGTAGGGATGGAGGTGTTGTTGTTTTTTTCAGCACGTCTAATAATTTGGCTATAGGCACTGAGTCAAAAGCTGCCTCAATGTCTAGTTGAACTATAATTGGTGCATATTTCTTTCTTTTTTTTACTACTTCGATAATTGTTTTGTACATTAAGGCACCCTGGCCAATGGATGATCCTTTTTTGGCATATTGTGCTGATGATAACATAGGGAGTATGTGTTGTTCTATTTTTTTCTTTATCACTCTTTCAAGAATTTTTATTCCTAAAGGTCCCATTGAAATTGGTCGTAGATTAGATAAAGATGATATTGCTGTTTGTTTTTTGTTAAATGGAACCATTGCAATTGGGTATAGACTTTGTATGTTGTAAATTTTTTGGGATATGTAATTGGCTAGATTGCACAGGTATTTTGCTGTGAAGTGACTAAGATGTTTGAACACAAATTTGGGAATTCCTTGTGGTCCTGGGTGACAAGTGTTTGTTATTGTTGCAAGTTGAAATACAATGTCAGTTGTTGTTATTGGTGTATCTGTTTCAGGGTCTCCAAATATGTCTTCATTTGGTATGTACACTCTCTGTTTTTGCAGTATTTTTTTAAAGTGTTGATATATTGGGTTTATCATGTTATGTCCAGCTGTTATAGAGCCATCTATTTCAAGTGCCATAGGCACTCTGACTGTGGATGGGTATCCCAATGCCCACCGTATGTATGCTCTGGTCCAAGTATGTTGTTGTGTAAGGCATATTTTTTTTCTTTTTTATTGCTACATATTGCTTTAGTGTATTGCATGTATTGTTGTACATTTCTGTAAGTTTTTTAATTTGTGTTTGATTATCTGTAGTTGGTCTGGAAATGGTTATTCTTTTATGTAGTTCATCTGCCAATGCTAATAATCTGGTGGGGGGTGTTGAGTTGCAGGTAATATGATTGATGTTGAAAGAAAGTATATTGGTGAATGCTATATGGCATCTGTATACTCACACAGATGAACAAATGAATAAAACTTTTGACTAATGAACAAAGTCAATATCATAAAATTAATGAGATATTGTAGGAGCAACTCTAACTAACAACCATATCAGAAAATAATAAGAGTAAACGTTAAACAGTGATAAAAATAACAAAAATACCATAATGGGTAAATTGTATCATATACATCCAGGCATCTAAAGTATTTTAATTGAATAAATTAACTGATGTAGACTCTTTATTCAACATATCCATCTCTATGTGATTAACAATGAAAATCTCAAAATCAAACCAAACCTGTAAAAATCACCATACCAATGTAACCAAGACATAAGTATGTAAATACTATGTAATCTTGTTAAAAATACAGTATATTTTTGAATAGTAGTACTACTATTCAAAAATATACTGTATTTTTAACAAGATTACATAGTATTTACATACTTATGTCTTAGTTACATTGGTATGGTGATTTTTACAGGTTTGGTTTGATTTTGAGATTTTCATTGTTAATCACATAGAGATGGATATGTTGAATAAAGAGTCTACATCAGTTAATTTATTCAATTAAAATACTTTAGATGCCTGGATGTATATGATACAATTTACCCATTATGGTATTTTTGTTATTTTTATCACTGTTTAACGTTTACTCTTATTATTTTCTGATATGGTTGTTAGTTAGAGTTGCTCCTACAATATCTCATTAATTTTATGATATTGACTTTGTTCATTGGTCAAAAGTTTTATTCATTTGTTCATCTGTGTGAGTATACAGATGCCATATTGTTGTTTTAGCTTCTTGTTCATTGTCTGTTTTGTTGAATAGACAGTGTTTATATAATGGCTAGTTGTTCCATGCTCTTATAAATTAGCTTGAAATTTTAATAATGTCCAGGTGGCTGAAAAGATATCTGGATTTGCAATCTTATCTTTGTCTTTTTATACCTTTCTTGTAGCTTGTTATAATATGTTGGTAGCAGTCATGTTGTGTTACTCCCCCCTCTGAATATAATTTGTATAAACCATGCTGCATAAAGTCCAAATATTCTTCCTTATTCTGTAAAGATTGTCATCTCATGTGGTCAATTTTTGAGATGTTGTATAGTTTGTCTTTTCAGTATTGTTTAGCATGTTGTTTTATGTAGTATTTAGTGCTGTACAATTATAAAATATATGTTGTTGTGTTTCTTCAGCATAAGTTGTAGAATGGGTCTATTGATCATTGTAAAAAATAAGGTGTTGGTAGCGCAAGTAAGTTTAGCTTGATGAAGATTCAAATTTTAATTCCATTGACCAGTTTCTGAAGTTTTTAAGAAGTTGCTTGATATTTACTCCCAGCATTAAAATAAAGGTTTGGATGTTTGTGGAATCAGTGATCAGTTTATATGTCTGCCAGTATGGGTATAGCCTTCCAAATGCAAGAATTGTAGTTCCAATATTGATTTTTGGTGAGGGTGCTAATGATTCTAGATATCCATATGAAGTCAGTGGACATACTGTAGGGATTATGTCATGAAGATTTGCAATTGCTGAATGTGAACTTTGTAGACTATTCAGTAAAGTTGTTTGAATAAGTTGTTTGATTGAAATGATTATAATTATCCTACCTCATAGTAGTTTTCTACAGAGTGATGATGTGACAGCAGAGTGATGATGTGGCAGCTATAAGTTTTTTTGTAAATTTGGCAATAGGTAAATAATATGAAAGTCTTGTTGTTATGACCATGTTAAATAGGTGCACTTTTGAATATAGAGATAAGTAATTATTTGAGGAAGATATGTCAATGTGTGTTTTTTTTTGTTTGAGCTTATGTGTCAGTGTTGTCTTATTCTCTGGGCTCCCAAGTAAATTGGGAATCCAAAAAATGGACTAGGTTTTTCTTGATATATCTATGTATGGGGTTATTTAGTATAGATGAACCATGCAGATATATATCTCAGGTTGAATTGTAGTTTATATGTATCTGTGTAAGGATGTAGTATTCTTTCTAATACTGGCATTTCTTTATGCAGTGTTAAAAATTCTGTCCTGTCATCTATGTATGTAGTACATGGAATACATTAGGCAGTTCATGATATTAATAATTCAGATAACTAATTTTCAATCTGTTTTAAGAGAAGACTTAAATATATAATAAACAGCAGTGTGCTAAGTGGAGATGTGTTGGAGCAAAGATGTTGCATCTTTGTAGCATAGTGGAAGGTGTATTTCTCAGTTGAGTATTAAATATTTGATAATGTATATAGTGGGGGCAGAAATTGCTATATCCTCATCTATTGCAAAAAAGCAAGTGCTGCCTATATGTCCAGTTGAATTGCAATTGATGCACACTTTTTATTTTGTTGAACTGCACATTGTATAAGTTTAAATACAAATGCAGTCTGTGTGGTGAACGATAACTTCATTGCATATTGGATGTTTGAAATCATGGGCAGTGTGTTATATGTGATATGTTTGAATATTTTTATCATCTATGAGTGAATGTTGAATATATAGAAAATTTGAAACTTTATTTAAACTTTCCAAATACAAACAACTTGCTAGTAATAACACACAAATAAACAACACATGTTAGTAATTACATAACATTTTGAGTAGTATTATTCTCCAATATTCTTCAGGTGTTGTTGGCCTGACCAGTGACAGTACTCACATTATAAGTTGAACATGTAGCTTTCAATTCTTGAATAAATTAAGACAAACACTCTAACCAACTGAGCAATTCTATCAAATGCAAAATGTAGTACAAATGTGATATATTTATATATGAGACACCAAAAGATAAAACAATTATTGGGACTGTAGTGTATCCATACATACCAGAAATGATAGACAAATTTTAAAAAAATCTACAGACAATATAACATTAGAACAACTTTACAAAACCATACCTCCCTTTAAGAATTTCTTACTTCTACTAAGCCTAAACTGGAAATGCACAACAACAAATACTGCATCTATGAAATACCATATGAATTTGGAAGAAAATATATTGGTGAGATCTGTTGCCATGTTGAACAGTGATTGAAAGAACATGAACTAATGCTTAAAAGAAAAAATAACAGATGTGTCTACAATAGCTGATCATATATGTACTAATGACCATATGTTTAATTGGGAAAATACAAAGTTATTGAGTAAAGAGGAAAAAATACATAAAAAGAAAATTCAAGGAAGCTGCTCGAATGACAAGGGTTAATAATTCTATAGGCCAACCCAGTGTTGTAATACATAATGTATGGAAGCCTATAATTAATTTTGCTCATAGAAAAAATATTAAACAACAACAACAACAACAATAATAATAAAAATAATAATAATAATAATAATAATAATAATAATAGTAATAATAATAATAATAATAATAATAATAATAATAATAATAATAATAATAATAATAATAATAATAATAATAATAATAATAATAATAATAATAATAATAATAATAATAATAATAATAATAATTCAATTCAATTCAATTCAATTCATTTATTTACCGTACAAAACTACAGCATAAAGCCAATTACAGTATTGCACCATAACAAATATATAAATACATAAATGAGTTTAAATGACAAATTATTAATATAATTATGTGCCATATTTCAATAAAAGATAATTAACACATTTAAAAATCTAAAGTAAAATTAAATATCAGCATATAAACAATTATTATTAAAACATTAATAATAACAAATAAATAAAAGGGATAAATATAAAGCGCGTAACAAAATAATAATAATAATAATAAAACAATTTAACATATATATATAAACAAAATCAAGTTAAACCAATCAAATATGACATTTAAATTTAATAACATAACAAAATTGATTATAATCTAAATTGAAGTAATTATTATTACTACAAATCTGATTATATAAATATGGCAGTCTAAATAAAGGAGAAAATCTAAGAACATTGGAATGACAAGTTTTAATGTAACAAACAGAAGCAGACCGAGTATCATGCACATGAGATCTAATTACAACAGTAGAAATTGTGTCAGATAAAAGAACTATTTTATTAACAAGTTTATAAAGATATTTAAGATCTCTATATTGTCTTCTAGAAGAAAGATGAACAACAGTTTTATTTCCCAAAGAAACATATTTAAAAAACTTATTACTCACTGATTGTAATAAGTTACATCCCTGTTTAGAGCTAGGATTCCAAATGACTGAACAATATTCAATGATGGGAAGAACCAATGATAAAAATAATTTAAATTTTGTATCACCACTGAAATGATGACCAAACCTTAGAATAGTACCTATAATTTTTAAAGCTTTACCAATAATCATTTCCAAATGAGGAAGAAAGGATCCATTACTAGAAAATATAACTCCCAAATCTTTTTTGGGATTCAACAGAAATAATTTTGTGACAATTAATAAAATAAGAAAAATGCAAAACTTCAGATTTTTTAGAATACGAGACTAAGGAACATTTACTGAAATTAACAATCATATTATTTAAATCACACCAAGCACTAAAATTATCTATATCCTTTTGAAGAAGAGTGCAATCAAACACAGATGTGATTCTTCTAAAGATTTTACAGTCATCTGCATAGCACAAAAGATAAGAAGATTTTAAGCAATCCTTAAGATCATTCATATAAATGTTAAAAAGCATAGGTGCTAAAATACTACCCTGAGGAACTCCAAAATTACATTTAAACTTAGATGAAATAGTATTATTAAATTTAATATATGCAGTACGACCATGAAGAAAGGATTGAAACCAATAAACAAGCTTAGTAGAAAAACCCATTTGATATAATTTACGAAGAAGAATACTGTGGTCTACTTTATCAAAAGCTTTTGATAAATCAAAATAAACAACATCAAGTCTCTGCTGGTCCTCAATTGCATGAGCTATATGATCATAAATTGTTAACAAATTAGTTTCTATGGATCTATTAGGTATAAAACCATGCTGTGAAGAAGAAATGAGTTTACTAACATCTAAAATAATTTTATTATAAACACACCTCTCAAAAATTCTAGCAATAGTATGTAAAACAGAAATAGGTCTATAGTTATTAAGACAATCACGTGAACCATTCTTAAAAATTGGGACCATTTTGGCACACTTAAGCACATTAGGAAAAACACAAGAATTCAGTGATAAATTAAAAATAAATGCAAGAGGTACTGCAATAAATTCAGCTAGCCCTTTGTAAATAAATGAAGGAATATTATCATTTCCCAAACTAGAATGAATTTTAAGTCGCTTAATAGCCATAACAACATCATCCTTAGAAATATGGTCAATCATACAATGAACAGTTGAAGAATTACAAAATAATGCAATATTTGAAGATATTGCATCATGTGATGAATATACATCAGCAAAATGTTTTGAAAAGTCATTTGCACTTAAAGTGAAACCATGAGTAGCTTGAACCTTTTTTCTACCCAAACCAGACTTTTTAATGAAATCCCAAAATTCTTTAGGGTTAGATGAAATATTAACCTCAATTCTTCTAATATAATTCTTCAAATCTCTTTTATAAACATGCTTCACCAATCTTCTGAAATTAATAAAATTATTATAAAAAAAGATATTCTGTGTTTTAAAATAAAGTCTACGATGATAAGACTTCCTTTTAATAATTTTAATAAGATCGCATGAAAACCAACGAGGAAAACCCTTATAAAAAGGTCGCTTATTGGGAATATACAAATCAATAAAACCATTAAGAATCTTTAAAAACTCATCCAAGCAATGATTTACATCATTAAAAGAATACAAAAAATTCCAATTAACTTTAGAAAAGTTTCTACAATAATAATAATAATAATAATAATAATAATAATAATAATAATAATAATAATAATAATAATAATAATAATAATAATAATAATAATAATAATAATAATAATAATAATAATAATAATAATAATAATAATAATAATAATAATAATAATAATAATAATAATAATAATAATAATAATAATAATAATAATAATAATAATAATAATAATAATAATAATAATAATAATAATAATAATAATAATAATAATAATAATAATAATAATAATAATAATAATAATAATAATAATTAGTCTTGTTCTTAAAAAACTGAAGGACAAAGGAGGATTTGAACCAACCCTCACATATAAATATATGAAATTTCTACTATATAATGCCTTTAAGAGAATAACTCAGTTAAAGCCTTTGCCTTAAATTTGATATTTAAGAATCTAAAGGTGGAATTTAACCTTTAGGTGAATAGTATCAATGATCAGGCAAATAACACTTGAAGAGTGGAGAAGAATACTACATGAAACATTGTGTAATTACTAACCTATGTTGTCTATTTGGGTGCTATTCTGTCAGTATGTGTGTTTTTATTTTATCATTGGCTATATTTTCCAATAATATAATTTCCAATAAACTCATGTAGATATGGCAAAGTTGTTAAGATTTGATATAGCAGTTGTTTTTTATTAAATGACATTATTGCTATTGGATATCCTGGTTTAGTATTGTTTACTTTTTGTGATAAGAAGTTAGCCAGGTTGCAAGTGTACTCCATGGACAATTTACTCACATTTTGTAAAGACAAATGCCAGTATGCCATTGGTTCCAGGATGAAAACTGTTGGAAATTTTTTCAAGTCTTTCAGCAAATTGTTGCATCTGAAAAGAGTATCTCTTTCCAGCATTCTGAGATTGGTGTGTATTGTTTATATGTTTGGAGTTTTTGCTTGACATGTTGCTATATAGGATTCAGCATGTTTTGTCCTGCATCACATGATCACCATTTATTATGCTTGCTTATAACTGTTATTAAAACAGGCAAAAATTTCTCTATACTGATTGCCACTGCATCCATTGATTACTCTGGTTTGCACTGAGTGACAATAAGTATACAAAGTTTTGCCTGTTTTAATATTTCCTGCATATATGATGCCACTTATTTTAATTACCATAAACACTTTTCTTATTAATGGATAGTCCACTGCCCAGAGGATATATCACCATATCCATGTACATGTTTCTTTTATTTGTGGCAAGGTATTTTTATTAATATCTTTACATGTATTGTGATATAACTTTATTAGGGTTTGTACATATCGGTAAGTGTTCTGCATGGTTCTGATGACCGTAATTCTATTGTGATTATCTGCTAACACCATTAATCATGAGGATGAAGTAGGGTATCTTATCATGAGATGTGTGTTGAAAAATGACTGGTACTTTTGATTTCGATCTGGTGGCTATATTGTTAATTTTATTTAGCATGATGTAAGTCTCTGAGAATAGGATTTTGGAAGTGATTGTTGAGACTAAGAGTCTCATTGTTTTTTCTATATGCATAAATTTTGTTTAGAAATTTGAGTAAATTATTGTAATAATTTGCACAACATCATCTAAAAATGAGCATTGGTAGAATTGGAAATGATTAGGTTAGGAAGCATTGCATTGGTGTACAGTAGTATAGATCAATGAGTTTAGGGTACTGAAGATTTTAGAATAACACTGAATCACCAGCAAAAAATCCATTACTATAATTATTACTGTTGTTGTTGTTGTTATTATTATTATTATTATTATTATTGTTGTTGTTGTTGTTATTATTATTATTATTATTATTATTATTATTATTATTATTATTATTATTATTATTATTATTATTATTATTATTATTATTATTATTATTGTTGTTGTTGTTGTTGTTATTATTATGATGATGATGTTTTTAAAATATACTTAATTGTCAACAAGATTACATGGTGTTTCCATGCTTGTGCCTTTGTTACAGTGGCATGATGATTTTTAGAGATTTGCTTTGACTTTGAGATTTCCATTTCTAATTACATAGTTATAGAAAAGTGGAATATGGGTCTACATCAGTTAAATTATTCAATTACACTACTTTATTAACCTGGGTGTACATAATAAAATTTACCCATTATGATATGTTTGTTATTGCTATCACAGTTTACTTTTTACTGTTATTAGTTTCTGTTCTTGTTGTTAGTTAGTGTTGCTCTTTCAATATCTCATTAATATTCTGTTATTCAGTTTGTTCAATGGTCAAATGATTTATTAATTTGTTTAGATGTGTGAGTATTCACATTCCATATTGTTCATTTAGTTTTTTGTTTATTGTGTGTTTTGTTTGAATAGACTGTGTTTATATAATAGCTAGTTGTTGCATGTTCTTATAAATTTACTTGTAATTTTAGTAATGACCAGGTGGCTGTAAAATATCTGGAACTGCAGTCTTTTTCTGATTTCCCATTTGGTGTAGCTTGTTGTAAAATGTTGCTGTATGCCATGTGGTGTTATTTCCTGGGCTAAATATAATGTGTGTGTGTGTCATAATGCCTAAAGCCCAAATATTGTCACTAATGCTACAAAAATTGACTGTTTGTGTAGAAAATTTGTGAGATACAGTATTGTTTGACTTGTTCTATATTGTTTTAGCATGTTGTTTCATGTAGTATTTAGTGCTGTATAATTATAGATATATGTTGTCATGTTTTTTAAACAGCATTTCATAGGTTGCACAATGGGTCTATTAACCTATAAAGGTTATGATATTGTAAAAAATAAAATGTTGGTAGTACAAATAGGTTTAGTTTGATAAAGATTCAAATTTTGATACCATTGCCCATTTTCTGAAGTTTTTACCAAGTAGCTTGACATTTAAGGTTTGGTTGTTGGTGGCTATGTTGATTAATTTGTAGGTATGCCAATATGGGTATTGTCTGCCAAATGTAAGAATTGTAGTTCCAACATTGATTTTTGCTGATTGTGCTATTGATTCTAGATATCTATATGATGGAGGTGAATAAACTATAAAGATTCTATCATGGAGGCTTTGCAGCTGCTGAAAGTGATCTTTATAGACCATACAGTAAAGTTGTTTGAATAAGTTGTTTGATTGAAGTGAGTACAATTATCCTACTTCATAGTAGTTTACTACAGACTTATGATATAGGAGCTGTGAGTTTTTTTGTACAGTTGACAATAATTATATAATATATAATTCCTGTTGTTATGACTATGTTAAATAAGGTGCACTTTTGAATATGGAGATAAGTAGTTATTTGATGAAGATGTTCCTATGTGTGTCATTTTCTATTTGAGTTTATTTGGCAGTGTTTGTCTCATTTTGTGAGCTACCAAGTAAAATTAGAATCCGAAAATATGAGTAGTATTTTTTTGATGTAGCAGTGTATGGTTTTTTTTAGTATATATGAATAATTCAGATATTTTGCTTACCTTCAATTGTAGTTTATGCATATCTGTGTAATTTTATAGTATTCATTCTAATACTGGAATTTCTTTATGCAGTGTTAAAAACTCTGTCATGCATTCCATGTATGCAGCACATAGAATATGTTGGGCAGTTCATGGTATTAATAATCCAGGTAACTCAATTTAATATGTTTTAATAGCAGATTTAAATATACATTAAACAGCAGTATGCTGGTGGTGATTTTTGTGAAATTCAGTGTGTGGTAGTAAAGGATTATGTATTTTTGTGGTTATATAGGAGATGTATTTTTCAGTTGAGTAATAGATTTTTGATGATGTAGAATCAAATGTTTGCCATATGTCCAGTTGAATTCCAATTGAGTCAAACTTTGTTTTTTTGTTACACTGCATTTTGCACCATTTTAAATGCAAAAGCAGCTTTATGGTGAAGGATCTCTTCTTTAGATTTATTAAATGATGCACCTTATAAAAAGATTGTTAGAGATCCTCTGACATATTTAGGAAAAAAGACAAAATGTCTAATCAAACATTCTGGTATAGATGAAGATGGGAAAATTAAAATTTTCTCCAAGAGAGGGTTGTTCAATATGTCCTAAATTTTATGATTTGCCTAAAATTCATAAACCTGACATACCATTGCATCCTATTGTGTGTGCTATAGATTCTCTCACACATGCATAGGCTTGATATTTAGCCCCATGCTTCGAACCAGTACCTGACAAGATTCTATCAGGAACTAAAAATTCAAATGATTTTATTTCTATAATTAAAACTATTCCTGTTGAAAAAGCATTATTTATAATAACTAAATACAATGATTTGCCTGATTTTGTTATTTTATTAGCGAAATATTGCCTTGAAAATTTATTTTTTATTCATGATTCTCAAAAGTTTAAACAAATTAAAAGACTTTCTGTGGGATCTCCACTGTCACCAGCAATTGCTGATCTTTTCATGAATAATTTTAAAGGTCAAGTATTAAATGCAGCTACCAAGAAACCTTCTATTTGGATACAATATGTGGATGATACATTTGTTATATGGCCTCATGGCATTGATGCTTTAAATTATTTTCTTGTTTTTTTTTAAATGATTGGCACCCTAATATTAAATTTACTATGGAATTGGAAAATAAAAAATCACTTTCTTTTCTAGATGTTTTAATTACTAAAAAATGTGTTGAAACCTTTTCAATATCAGTTTACAGGCAATCCGCCCATACAAACATATATCTTAATTTAAATTTTCATCACCACCCTGCTTAAATATTTTCTGTAGCAAAAAAATCTTTTGACTATAAATTATGGTTTGTCTGATAAAGATCATCTTGCTCAAGAAATAGAACTTACAAAAATATTCTACTTTCTAATGATTATAATAGGAACATCATATGAAAGGCTTTATATAGCATTGATGCTAAAAAAAAAGGATAGAATTGACAAATCATCTTATAATAGAGGGGTTTTGCCTTATATTAAAGGAGTTACTTTAATATAAAGACAACTTTTTCTACTGGCAAGAAACTTGGTGGTTTTTTTTTACACAAATCTAAAAACAGAATATTTTTGGAACCCCAGGGGGTTTATAAAATTTCATGTTTGAAGGGCTCAAGAAGCTATGTAGGCCAATCTAATAGACAAATAAGTGTCAGAATTAAGGAGCATATAAATGCTTTTAATCAGAAAATTAAGACATCAGTTTTTATTTTCTATTTTTAGAAATTGGTCACAAATCTGATTTTGACAATACAAAAATACTTGCTAATTTGGAAAGGCATGATTTAAGAACCATGAGAGAATCAGTTGAAATATTAAAGAGATATACTGCTTTAAATAGGGCTGATGAAGCATAACATATTCCATCTATGTGAAAACATCTCATTTTATCTTTTTCTTCTAATATTAACTTAAAATTAATAGATGAAAAAACTGATGAAAATAAACATTTTGTTAAGCCTCATATTTTAAATACTGAACTACTTCAAGTTGAATCTCATTTCTCACCTCACACTCAGCCATGTTACTGTTTAAGATCTAATGATTTTTTTTTCTAAAGTTAACCTTGATAATGGCGCATGCTAGTTCATTGAAATATCAGTATGTAATGGAAAATAACACACAGTTTAGCACAAAAAGTAATTTTATATATATATGAATTTATGTAAAAAGTATCACTATATGTTATTTCCAGTGTACAACACATGAACAGTTAATGTATGTGCATGCTTGTAGTTTACATAAAGTAAATTTTTATTCTTTTAATTCATTTTCTTGTCTTGTTAGAATTGTTTTAAAAATATTTTTTTAATTGTCTAAACAATTTCCTAAAGAATTAATTGAATTGAAAATATATTTTAAGTAGAGAGTTTAATTCCATTATTTATCTGATAATGATCAGATCTTGTATTTTATTATCTAGTTATTTTAAATTCAATTTTCTGTCATTTTAAGCAGGGGTTCTTCATGTCCAATTTTTTATCTTTGATATGGTAAAATTTAATTTCAAGTAAGAAATTTATTTTGTCATTGCAAGTAATTTTTTACTCTTTTGTTATAATAAAAACTAAGATATTCTGAGGAGATTAAAGTCAAAAATGTGATAAAAGAGAAAGCTACAATAGAACCTAAGTAATTACACGTAAATTAGAAGATTTACAAAAGCATGCATTTTTTTATCACATACTACAAAAATTTAATTAAATAGCTTTGTAGACATTTTTCATGTAGTATCAAATTAAAGTTAAAATAAAAATTGGGAATTGTTTTGTAGATCATTTGTAGATTGCTTGATAAGACAATTATAAAATTGTGTATGAATACTTGTAAAAACTATTTTCAGTCATTGTCTATACCCTATTACTGGAAACATTGTGGAGACAGCTGACAACATGAACATAATAATAATGTTTTTTCATATATCATAGCATCAACTGGGATGCGAACCCACAACCGTCTGCAACCAACTACTTGCTTGTAAGGTTACTGTGATGACCTCTTGGCTAACAATGCTTGACAAAAGGCTAAAGAGAAACACATATTTTCCCATATCAAACAATTTACTAATGATGGATCATTGTTCTCCACAAAAGAGATCATCCACATGTACTTTACCAAACTAAAGTCTGTCTACCTGAATTCCAAACTTATTCATAAAATTGAGCTGTGAGAGCACTATTATAGGTTACATTTTAGGCAATGCTATGGTGATGCTATCACTAGTTTTCTATAGTGTTTTAAAGTATTACATATGTTAAATTATGGTGTGTGACAGAATGTAGTGATTCTTTGTATAAAACTTCCATTTTTAATGTATTAATTTTAAAAGTAATCAAGAGATATCAGCAGTAAATGAATATTTACAGACCTCTGTCATTTATAGACACCACATTCTATGGTTCTGACAAAGCTATGAAGGATATATTGAGTTGTGATTGGCTAATTCTTTATATTCTTTTACCTGTGGTTCATTTGTTACAAAAATGTGATTTTCAATGTTTGTTAATGATTATGATGCAACATTTTTGTAAAAGACTTATTATTAAACCCGAAACTATGCCAGTGGGGGGGGGGTGTCATCAAAACATTTTATTTTCAAAATAAAGTCTTCTTAAAAAGTATAGAAAGTATGTTACAAGAATTGAAAATTGTCACGGAAACAGCTATTGCAAGCTAAACATAAAATCATATGTGTAAAAAGTGTAAGTGAAATATTTTAAAAACAACTAATAATTTATTATCTTTTATATTTCTTTATTTTTAATGATAACTAAATATACCATTTTTAATAACAAAATTCTAATATGTAATATTTTATTCTCCTAACTTTTTGAATAGGTATCTTGAAGCCAATAACAATGTGTTGCTTGGTTATCTTACGATTTTCAATTAAATACTTATTTTTATAATTTTAAATATATATTAATTATTAGAATGCTTAAATATTTATAAAGTAAAATATAAATTAATTGTGAATTTACATAAAAGAAGATTTAACTGCAAAATAATAATCAAACATGTCATATTAAAAATATTCATTGCTAGAATCTATTCAAAAATTAGCTGGGCAGGATTGATACTAATGTAGTTAAAGTAGTTTTTTGAAGACGTTTATATATAACTATGTAAATATAACTTTTTCTTTACTCTGATAAATTTATAAATAAGCGTTGTGTCTGAAAGAAGTGTTTTGTTTAGCAAGAATGAAAATAAATAAAAACCAATAAATTAAATGCCAATATTTAAAAAAAAAATATGTCAATTATCTTCCAAAAGAAAATCAAACAATAAAGCTAGGAATTCAATTGGAATAAAGGAAGCTCTATTCCTAAACTCAGCTATGTTCTTTTCTGTAGTAAACTCTCGATCCATTCTCTTACTCAAGTAGTTTGTTTATTTAAGCTTTATTAATCATAAACTTTCTGTGATCTGATTTTTTTTAATATTATGGTATATCTGGACAATGCTTTTACATTAATTCATATATTTAATATGAATTTATTTATTTTATTATTATATCTATGATAATGAGTAATGATACATGAATATTTTAGATTTAAAATCTTAAAAGAAATCATAAGCTGTATGAGAAATCTTAATAATTTAACCTTCAAATTATATAGCGGATTATTTTGTGAGGATAAAAGATTCTAATATATACTATTATTTTCTGCTTTTAGAAACACCTGATATATAATCTTGTTATTTCGATTATATATATAATATTATATTCAAATAACTTTTCATCAGCTAGCGGTATGAATAATGGTATTTTTTATAATTTTCTTTAGTTAGGTAATAAGTAAATAGTAGCTTGGGTCTGTTAAAATACTCAAAAATATTCTCTTGAAAGTATGCTAGTAATTTGATGATTGAATAAATCTTTATTGTTACAATTATAAAAAAAGTCAAACCAAAATATAACCTTAAATGATAATAATCGATACTAAGTAATATTGAATAAACATCTATCTAAATCAATCAGTACTAAGCTTTCTTGAATAAATTGATATATATA
>JAQFVV010000335.1:848721-901046 GCA_028023455.1 Epiperipatus broadwayi | reverse complement strand
CTACTCAGACTATGGTAGGTGGTGGAAATTATGTTTATAATAAACAAAATTGAAATTGAAAGGATAATATATACAATTATCCTTTCAATTTCAATTTTGTTTATTATAAACATTATTTCCAATAGAAATGGAGAAATATAATTATATTTGTTTAGAAAACTTCTAGTGATTTCTTTTTTATGATTACTAATTAAATATAATGAAATAATTTTTTTTTATTTATTATGCAAGCATTGTTTACACAATAAGTATTATAATATTTAAGTAACTAATTAAATATAATGAAATAATTTTTATTTATTTATTATGCAAGCATTGTTTACACAATAAGTATTATAATATTTAAGTAAAAAATTGGGGGCTAAAAGATCATAGATTGCAAAATACATAGAAAAATTACCTATGTTTAGACTACAAGCAGTATGAGATATAGCTAAATTCCAAAAAGGTAACATAAAACTCACCCCATGCAAACTAAATTCAAAGTAATTTGATTTTTTCAAAATACAGATATAGTAACAAGTTACTAAGATGGTCACTTATTTAATTTAAAAAATTCTATAAAATTAATGGGTTAAATCTCAATAGTGACAATTTTATACTGTATTTGCTGTTTTGGGCATTACAATGGTACTGCAATCACTATATCTTCTCTATGTTATTTAAAAACCTATCTATAAACTTACATTACTCCGCACAATTTTATTTAACTACAGTTACAATTTTAAAATTTGTTACTTGAAAAAAAATCTGAAGATGTCAATAACAATAGCCAATTTGCATAATTATGCTATGAGATATACCCCTTTAGATATGATTGATGGAGGGTTTTAAATAACAGAAACATTTACATTCCTAAAAGGAAATTGTAATTTTCAGTAATTTGTTTACATATTAAAGGCAATTTAGGCAATGTTTTTGTAAAATACTTATTTTAAGTTTTAAACCTTCAATTTTGTTTAAAAGCAGTGAAAGTTTTCTCAAAATGGACATTGTTATCTTATAATTTTAGATCACAGTATTAATGTTATCCTAAGTGATAATGATTATTTTTTTATAAAATGACTTTTAATGTAATGCTTTTATTAATGTTAAAGTTGACAGAAAAAATATAAAAAGGTCACTATCTTATGAACTATGACTAAGATCAAAAGGCAGCTTTGTTCTTTTGACAAAAGAAAATGCCCAAAAGATATTCACATTCTTCAGGTCTGGTTTATGCATGAACAACTTGAAGTATAACTTAAAATATTTTTTTGCATATTTATAAAGTATTTTTGATTATTTTTACACGCTAATTAGTTAATTATTATAAAGAAGTAGTACTCAGGTAAACTTTCAATTTATCAAATAGAAGTTAATCAACTTGATTGTACTGTAAAGGAAAAAAAACATTATTGCCTATTCGGTCATTATCTATCAAAATTGATTTGGTATTAAAATGCTTTAAAATATTGTAATTTTTGTAAGAAAGTATCAGATTTTAAAGCAGAATTTAACAAACTTAAAATTAAAATGAATTCATTACATTTTAGTTATAGTGTTTATGTAAATATCTGTAAGACATTTATGGTACATTGTTATATTTACAGGTCAATTTTTAAATATTTAAAAAGTCAAATGTGATTTTTAAAAATATGATTCACTTATAAAATTAAATTGAAAGAAAATCCAAGTCCAATTTAGTATAAAATAAAGATTTTATAAAAACAGAAAGGTTGAGCATTTCTGAAAGCTCTTACCAGATAGAACTAAAAAAATTATCAAATTTTTAATTGGTTATACCAAAATATTATATCACTACAATTACATTTTATTTCAAAATATTATTTTTAGGAAGACAATTTTTAAAAAGTTTCAAGCTGAAGCTGTTTCTACTGAATAAAAAATAATGGTCTTTTATCAAAGTAATACAATTTTAAAAAAATGTTAATAGCAATAAATTTAATCTTTACTTTTAATATATGATTTCTTTAATGATAATTAATCCCAAATTCCTTCTGATTTTAAATAATTGAATTGAAATATCTAATATTTTGTTTTACTAACTTTTTGAATCGATAAATTACATCTAATGCTGGCGAGTACCATTATTATAAATAACTCTGTTTAGAAATTTATTTTCATATTTTGCAAAGCTCAAATATTAATTTTTAGAATGTTATTTGAAACTTGCATTTATAATGAATAATGTTAAAATTATCAATATATAACAAAGAGAAAAGGCTTAATTGTAAAAATAGAATGTTCATGGAAGAATATGAATGAAAGTTTCTCTAGTGCCATTCAAGGTAGAAAGATGGAGTTTATTAAGGCATATAAAAATTTATGAAGTTATCACATACTCATTGCAGCCATTGAGGATTAAAATTGCTTTATAATTTTTAGAATAACTCAAAAGATCCTAACACAGTGTTGATAATGATGTTTAGTGATCAGTTTCACCAGGTATGGTGATCATAATGATTATAGTTTTCTTTGTTCCTTTTACACTAGAATGCATTAACTTCTATTTTTAAAAACAAAGCATATGCATACAAATATTTGATTTAATATAAGTAAAATTTATATACTTGGACTCCATGTAATTATAAAAGGGATTTAAACACAGACTTTCAATGTCCCTTCAATTTTCCACTCTATCTTATATAATCGATACCATTACCACACACATGTGAAAGGGATAAATGATCTCCAATATATGTATTTGTGCTGAACCAGCACTCATCAGTTGGTCCAGATCATCATCTCCCACACACATATAATCAGTGCTCAGTTTATATTCAGATAATAAATCTTCAATCTTTTATGAACAGACTTTAATTTACTCCATTCTCTAACTCTTCAGTCATCCTCCATCATCAGATTTTTACTTGTATGGTTGGCTAAAGAGTTGAAGAGTGGAATACATTGAAGCCTGTCCATTAAAGTTTGAAAATAAATAAACAGCCCTGATTTTATATACATGTGTAGGAGATGATCTGGACCAATTGATGAATGCTGGTTTAGCACAAAATACATATATTGGAGATCATTTATCTTTTTCACATATGTATGGTCTTGTGTATCAGTTGTATGAGATGGAGCAGATAGCTGAAGGGAGCTTGAAAGTCTGTGCTCAAATCTCTTATGTAATTATATACATATAAAATAAAAATATAATCATGCATACATCTGTTTTCTAATAATTATTATACAATTATTGTGTAAAAATAATTATGAATTTTTAATTAACTATGCAAATAGCAATCTTTTTTTTTAATTTCAAAAATCTTTCCAAAGTAGTCATGCAAATACTTTGAAACCGATTACAAAGAACTAATATTCATCAAACATGTGGAAGCAGGACTAAAATATTTTGACTTTGTTGTCTATTTAATTATATTTACCTTTTCAGATTCTTTAAAAATTAATAAATAAATATATGTTAATTCACAATTTTGCTGTTTTTTTTTAAAGTAGCAAAATTTCTTAACAGATGGCTGTAGAAGCATGATGTTAAGAAAACATTAAACAATACTTTCATTCAGCAAAATTCTTTGTGTTGAAGAATATTTATTTGAGAAGCATGTCTTTTACAAAAAAAAAACAACATATTAACAATAGCTACAACATAATGATTCTTCACTCTTCTTCAAGGTTTTAAAAGTGGATAGAAAGCAGTTCATACCTTTCAAACTATTGAACTGATCATGGGGAAGAAAATTCAAGTACCTGATACATCTAATTCACCTGATTAGTGAATACATTCATAATGGGAAGAGACATTTTCAGCACTGATGAATGGTTGCAATATATTAAAGTTGAAATGAGAGATGCACTGAAAAAGAAAACAAAACCATTTGAAACTAATTACAATATTTTATATAAACCTATTTTAATACATTGTACAGGCTTAAACCTACATTTATATATGTAATATATGCAGAATTCAAACTCAGACTTTCACACGACCCACTACTCTCAGTGCCATCTCAAGTTGCTGACCCACCTGATCACACACATGTTGAAAAGATAAATAATCACCAATATACGTATTTCATGCTAAACCAGCAATCATCAGTTGGTCTAGATTACTATCCTCCCACATATATACAATCAGTGCTCAACTTTATATTAAGATAGCCAATCTTCATACTTTAATGGACAGGCTTCAAACTACTCCAACTCACAACTCTTCAGCCTTCCATTCCATTGAAAATCTGATGATGGAACGTTCAAAGCCCATGTTAGTGCCAAGGTTGTCATCCTACCCATGTTGACATTTTGCACATGCAAATAATGCCAATACATACTTTCTCAAAAAATGTCATGTGAGTCAGGTCAGTCAACTGTTTTTATTGCTTTTACAATAAAATATTTAGTATAAAGAGATAAAATATTTTTTATACTAAGACATATATTTAAAAAAAGTCTGAATATTTCTCTTACCAATATTATAAATGCTAAAAAATTTCAAGTAGCTTTTTTATTAGTGTATTTTGAGACAAGAATATATTATCCTAGGAAAATTAATAATAGGGAAATCTTGATGAAATTCATGCATGCATAGTGAAGATTTGTATTGTTCAATGTAGCTTGGAGTGCTGTGCTTAATGTAAAAAAAAAATGTTTTTGTTTTTTTAAAAATAAAGTGTAAAAACATTTTATTGGATCTAATTCTAAAAAAGACTTAATGCAATCTGATAAAAATGAACTATTATGAAATCAATATTTTGTAACATACTATATATTTGAAATTATATTAATATTTACTATGCAAGAGTTTGTGCATTGATATTCTTCATGATTTCAAGTTTGATTGTATGTGTAGTAATGTTGTTAATTCATTTTCTATAAAATATATGTATTCCTTGTTTGTGCTGATGTCTGACTATTTAGTCTGAGGATAGATATGTATGTATTATAAGAATTTGATTTATTTTTATATAGTGTTGCTCTGTGTAGCACTTTTGATAAAAAACTATTTTGATTTTTTTTTAAAACTACTGAAATGTAAAAAGACCCCTCCCCCCAGTACTTTGATATTATTTCTACTATTAACTTTGGTGATGTTTGCCTCCAATAATACTTATTCAAATTTTCTGTTTATGATGTCTTGGCAACTAAGAATCTGGCATGACTAATTCATATCAAATAAACCGATCCTTTTCTTTCCATGTTTGAAGATATTTAACGGTTCAATCTGTCACAGTGACCCTTCCTGCAATATATATATATTACATTTGTAAGTAATACGGTTTTATATTTAAAAATACAGTTACAGTTAAAACTTTATATATTTGTATTTTTATATTGGACTATTTCCATCATCTAATATGTGTGTTGAATGTCTTTAGAAAAGTTTAATTTTCTTTAAATATTCCAAATGCATTCAACTGTTAGTAATATCACATGTAACAGGTTAGTATATGCACAATGTTTGGAGAGATATTTTTCTCCTCTCTTCTTGAGGTGTTGCTGGCCTGATCAGTGACAGTACTAGCATGGGATTTGAACCTGGGTTCTTAGATTCTTGATTATTGAATTTTAAGGTAACACTCTAACCAACTGATATATTTTAAAAAAAAAAAAATTTTTTTTAATATAGCATTTAACTTACAGCTAAAATTTTGTTATAACTCACCATTTAAAAAATGCTTCAGGATTCTTTTTCATATTTATCCTTTTACATAATGAATATATCTCTCCATCATTATAAATAAGATATATATATATATATATATTAGATTTGAAGTTTGGTATTACATGCACGCATCATACTATGCCAGGAGAGGGAAGATTGGTTTTAACGGCACAAAGGGCCATACTAAAAGGACACAACTTTATGTAGTATCATAATATTTTTTTCACATGATCACCATTTCTTATGTTTGCTCAAAACTGTTATTAAAAAGTCAAAATTCTCCATACAATAGTACCACTCAGTGCAAGCTAGGGTAATTACACAAGGTCACCATTTCTTATGCTTGCTCATAACTGTTATTAAAATAGGCAAAACTCTTTATACAGTAGTGCCACTTAGTGCACTGAGTGGCACTACTGTATAAAGAGTTTTGCCTATTTTAATAACAGTTATGAGCAAGCATATGTAATTACTCTGGCTTTCACTGAGTGGCACTACTGTATGAAAAGTTTTGCCTGTTTTAATAACAGTTATGAGCAAGCATAAGTAACTACTCTGGCTTGCACCGAGTAGAACTACTGTATGGAGAATTTTGCCTGTTTTAATAACAGTTATGAGCAAGCATAAGAAATGGTAATCATGTGTTGTTTAGTGGTTTAATACCAATCCTGCTTAATAGGATAGTGGTGGCTATGGTTATTAAAGAACCAAAAATACCAAAATATATGGATACTGAACTGAGTTCAGAACTATATGACTTTATAAGCTAATGAGCTTAGATTGAAAATATTATTGTGTTTTCAATTTTAATCTCATAGTTTTGTAGTTAAATAGAGATAGAAGGTGGCTGCTGGAGGGTTGCATTAGAACCTAAGATCTAGGTGCAGTATTCTCAGAACTAGTCTGGGGATATTGGATGAATAGATACTAGATAGGGATTTTATGTATAAGCCTCTGGCATCCATTGATTACTCTGGCTTGCACTGAGTGGCACTACTGTATGAAAAGTTTTGCCTGTTTTAATGTTTTCTTTTCTTTTTCCATAATGAATATATATCTCTATTATTTTTTGTTAGATTTGAACTTTCATATTACATATGGTATAACACATTACTCCCAGTGACATATTATTCAAAGTTTATGATATGTTTACAATAACGCCTCCATGGGACCTGCATACAAATTTTATCGATTAAGTTTGTCTGCACATTTCTTGGAGGCTTTATTTTAACATATCACACAAACTTAGAATAATACGTCACCAGAGTAACATGTCATAGCAGGAATAATGCCATAGTTACTTATAGAAAATCTTGACCATTTAACAGAATGTTATTTTGCTAAGGCAAACTATTATTTATATTATGATCAAGTATTATTTTTGTTTGATTACACTCTTGCCAAAAAACCATAATCATGAAATATGATTTTAATATGTAAGTATATAAGTTAATTAAATGCATAAATAAACTAGAGATCATAATAAATTAAATTATGCCTTAGCTCTAAACAAATAGTTAATAAAACATTAAAAATATCTAGTCGATCTATAAATATGCAAAATAAAATAGACAAATATTTCACTACTTAACGTGTTTTCATTAGATTAATATTTGTTTTAATCTGCTATTTAAAAAAAGTACTTCTTTTTGATTTTTAAGAAATCATTTACTTTTCTATTTTTACCAATTATCTTTTTGTAGCTTTTTCAATTATTTATTTTTCTTTTTAAATTCATATAATTCGCTTATTATTAACTTTTTAATTGAAACAAATAGTATTCTAGTTTTGTATCAACACGTATAGGCGGCCTATAATTAAAATTAAATATGGTCATTAAAATAACAATATAAAAATTATTTGCTTAAATTAGTTAAATTAATTTTAATGTCTGCAGCATTCAAAGAACTTGTCAATAATAGATATTAATTTTCTTTGTTTTCCCTCTTGTTAATAGGAAGAACTTACGAATTAAATGTTGGTCGCTATCAATTAATTCACTCAAACTGAATAAGCAGTTTACTAAATGCATTCAAATGTAAAACATTTTTTTTTTTTTAAATAATAAAACAACAATGATTTTAAAAATAATATATCTTAGCCATAATAACTCTTAAAAATATTTAACAATACACAAATCAAAAACGAAAATTTTTATAATACCTAAATTACAAGGCAATTATGGGACAACTTTTTTTTTATATATATAATGTGCAAAATCTCTTTATTTTCATCAAAGATACTTTATGTTATTAGAAAGAAAGCATTAAATTATAAGGATGATTCTAACGAAGAAACTCTATTCAAATGATCCGTACGTTCTTTTACTCTAGAATAAAAACTCTATCTGGGTCCTCATTTCTTTCTAAACAATGACTCTTTCGTCAAACGTGTCATTATTAACTAGACGTTTCCTTTGCATAAATAGAGGATGGAAAAGTAAGACGACACGCTAAAATCTATCATAAAAGAACTATTTTGTTATAAAAGTTTTATTTAAAAAAAATGAATGTGTGTGAGTGTCTACATATATATGAATTATAAGAAAGAATACCGTTGTCTTTTTTTTAAACAACAATAAACAAAATTTTTATCTAGTTTTAAAAATTTATGAATAGAAGAATGTTTTTTGCATTTAATTATAATTTTTATGTTACATTATTTTATTGAAAAGAGTAGATTTTTATAAAAATATGGAAATTATTTTTTGATTGAAGTTTATATTTTATTTTTAGAATAAGTAAATAATGATGATGCAAATAATTTTTTTATTCTGCTAATTTTTTTAAAACTTACTGACTCAACATTCTTTCTATATATATAGAAAGATTTTATGTTCTTGTGATTAGAGCTGTTATCTGCTTTGTCCACGACTCATGGTTCAAATCTTAATACAATGAGAATATTTTTTTATTTAGCCTATAAATAAATCTAGACTTTTTTTTTTTACAAATAGCCATCCCACAATCTGTCTAACTATTGTAAATATTGATAAATAAATATCTAATGTCAAGCGTTGGTGGCCTAGCGGTTAGCATGGCTGCCTTCCAAGCAGCTGGCCCTGGGTCGCTTCCCGGTCAACGCTTTGATATATATATCTAATTATTAGAAAATAAAACAAGAAAGAAATTAAACCATCATCATCTGATATTAGACTAACTTATTGAATAGGTTTTCTTCTTCATTGTCTTTCTAGAAAAAAAATACTGCAGTGGACTATTTAAAATTGTTTTATATTATTTTACTCCCCCTCCCTACTCGTATAGAAAATTAAACAGCCTATTGCAAAAGAAAGACCTTTCCAACAACTTCTAAAAAGCAATGATGGAGAAAATATTATTCATCAGATTTACCAATTAATGGGAGTGAGGCATTTATTTATATAGCGCTCTGTTTATAAATTGTAATAAACTAAAGATTAGCCTTTCAAACTAATGAACATGCGTTTTTTACGAATGTTAATCATAATAAATGAATATTTTCATCTCCAACACAAGATAAAGTCTTTGCGAATGAATAAAATGAATCCACTTATTCATTCAACCCAAATGCTTATATATGGGCAAATCTTAAGTATTGGATATGAAAGCGTGAGGATAAATCAATCATTTTAAATCACTGTTTACTATATAAATAAATGCCTCATTTACATATGTTTAGTTTCATTTAAGAGTGACGTTTCGTAAATTCTAGATAATTTCGTCGATGTCATTCATTCAGACATAAGTGATTGATTTATCCTCATGCTTTCATATCCAATACTTAAGATTTGCCCATATATAAGCATTTGGGTTGAATGAATAAGTGGATTCATTTTATTCATTCGCAAAGACTTTATCTTGTGTTGGAGATGAAAGTATTCATTTATTATTATTAACATTTGTAAAAAACGCATGTTCGTTAGTTCGAAAGACTAATCTTTAGTTTATTACAATCAATAGGAGAAAAAATTTTTTTTTTAAAATTTTTTATTTATTGATCAATATGAGATGATTGTTGGATTGAAACTAAAAATATTTGCAAATCTTATCAGGATGGTATTCAAATTCAACTCTATTGAATGCACTACCAATTACTATATGATGATCTTTTTCACACATGTGTGTATACAAATAAAGACACACACTCTGCACAACAAAAGAAATAACTTTTTTTTTTTAATTTTAATTTAAAAAAATTGATTTATATATGAATGGCATTCATAAATCTTTCCCAGCTAATATCGTGTGAATATTCAAAGATATGGAAAATAAAATTGTAGGCCTCTTTATTATATTATATTTTTAATAATAAAAAAAGAAAATAATACAAGTATTGCTGTATATTACTACTTTATTTACCTATAAATGTGGTCTACCAAGAAATGTAAAACTATTTTTAGTAAATTGATGAAACTCATCTTGGAAATTTGCAATCGATGATAAGAATTTATTTATATATCATTGATAGGACATTGTGTAAAGTTTAATTAATAACTATTTTTTAAAGAAAATTATCTGTATTTTCATAATGTTCAATGATGTAGACATGCATTTTGAAATAGCAATTCTATGCATGTGCTCTGAAATAAATATGAAAATGTTTGAAATGTAAAGAAATTCACGAAATATTATGCTTTGTCTTTTAAGCGGGTTGATACCATTTTCTGATTAATAAGATATAATTGATGAAAATAATTTGATACAGACAAATATTTTTGCATTGTAAATTAATTCAAAACTTTATTCAATTAATAATAATAATAATAATAATAATAATAATAATAATAATAATAATAATAATAATAATGATGATGATGATGACTCCAACACACAACACCCAAATACACATAAGAAAGCTGACTGATGCTTATAACAAGGCCTGTGAATCACTGAAAGAATATCTGAAGATAAAGAAAAGTAAGCTTTGCATGGTACAACAGCACACATGGACCCGCAAGTTTATCAAGTGGGCTTTGGGTTATGTACCAGACCTAAAAGTGCCAATGGCCATACAGACTGAGGATGGTATGTTCACTGGCCATAACATGATTATCCCATTGTTCAAATATTTTCAAAATAAGTTAAGTGCGGAGCCTCGCCTTTTTTTCAGCCAAAAATGTTTGGAGAGATTGAGGGTGAATTACCAGTTAGTGAAAATGATATAATAGAAAAATGAGAACTATCAGCAATGCTTGTTACCCAGGTGGACATGGGATACCACTGTTCATTTTCAAGCACTTAAGTTTTTTACAGCTAAATACCTCAAGGATTTAGCAAACCATCTTGCTCAAGAAATTAAACCAACCACAGGGATATATCCCATGGCAGTAGTACCATATAATAAGAAAAAGAAAGGCATACCAATGCCAAATGAGCTTAGACCAATATCTATGGGGCCACTTCCTATTAAAATATTGGAAAAAATTATAAAAGACTGAGCCCTATATTTTACCAACCATCAGTGAATCACAATTTGCAAAGAAGACAATCACCAACAGGGCAAGCAGCATTGTTATTCAAGACCATGATGATAGCCACCAGGGTGAGGAAGAAATACAGCACAGTAGTGGTGCATGTAGATATTGCTTCAGCTTTTGATTCAGTGAGAATCCCTGTGTTACTGGATATGCTCAAGCAGACTAAAATACTCAAAGGTCTGCTATATTTGACTGCAAACTTGATACTGAGCAGAGAACTGTATGTTACTATGAATGGCCGAAATTCACCCTCATTCATCCCAACACTATCACTATCCCAAGGGTCCCCTCTGAGTGCATTAATGTTTATTTATTATATCAATCCTCTTATTGAAAAAAATCAATAGCACATTCATTGGAGTTCAAATACCTGGTACAACACAGAAGATTGCATGTCTCGCATACAATGGACGATATCACAGTTTTCTTGACATCAAAGAAACAAATACCACAGCTTCAGGCAGTGCTTGAACAATTCTCAAAGCAGTATGGAATGAGCATAAACCCAGAAAAGTCTGCGGCCTGGATGCTACTCACTGGAAAGCCATGTGGACCAATGTATCAAGCAAAACTTGCTCCATTCCTAGGCTTTCCATTTTTTCTAGGAGTCACTGGAATGAGATGTCAGATCCAAGCCAAGCTCAAAGAGGAAGTCAAAAGCATAGCTGAATCACTCTCAAAGGCATATTTGTCCATATATGCAAAGGTGCAACTGATTAACAAACTTATAATAACCAAGATAACATATTACATGCCTGTAGTTGAATTTTCAAAAAAATTTATGGCATGCATTAATTCCATATGAGGCAAGCTCATCTGGGGAAGTCTATGGCAAAACTGAATTGCCCTCTTATAGCAAATTGACTGGGATTGCATAGCTTACAAACATTTCAAACATTCAAAACAAGGAATGCTAAAATTGCTATACTCAACTCAATTTCCTAAATTAAGACACTTAGAGCAGATAACACCTAAAGATAGGCCTCCTCCAAAAGATTGTTTTTTGGAAATCATCATCTACCAATGCAGGAGAGAAAGAACAATTCCAGATCAATTTGACCAAAAATATAAAATTGGGAAATATATAAATTTATACATCAAAATAATTATAATGAGGAGATCCCATCAATACTAGAAATAGGAAACAAATATCTGATCAAGCAATACAAAAAATGGCAACTAGAACCTAAGTTCCTAGATTTTATAATCAAGATGAATTTGAACGCTTTACCTACTAAATATTTTTTACATCACAGAAGAATGTACAGGTCAGTTGATCCATTCTGTGGCCTTTGCCATATGGCTGAGGAGACTTTACAGCATATAATTTTCAACTGCAAGACCTTGGAGCAGACTCGATGCATTATTCAGGGCAAATACAGAAAAAAATACTAGCAATGATGCAAATTATGTCAAATTACAAAGGTAGATCTATACCAGCCATAAGGGCCTCAATGTTTGTTTTATATGCACTTTGGTGCATTAGGTGTGTGTTCGTATTGGGTAATAACCCCAGAACGCATCCAGCCACATTTGAGAATAAGTTGAATAAAATTCAAGTTAGAGACGAGACAAGCAGATCACCAGCCTGGATATTTATGCAGCTACTTGGTCTCTGCTCAGACAAACAGCAAAATTATAAAGAACGAAAATTAAAGAAAGCATGGTCCAGATTATGCTCCTATTGGACAATAATGTGATTAATTAACATTTCTAAAGTGGATAGAATCATGTAAAATTACCCATATAGATATGTACTTTTAAAAAATGAATATTGTAGCACTTGAAATTGAACTGACAATAATAGGATTCAACATGTATCTCGCTATGGCATTGTAATACTATGTAACTAAAAGGATCAATAAAGTTTACTATTGTTGAAACTTAATAATAATAATAATAATAATAATAATAATAATAATAATAATAATAATAATAATAATAATAATAATAATAATAATAATAATAATAATAATAACAACAACAACAACAACAACAACAACTTGAAATATAGATGTTAATGTTATTTAACTATTGCAGATGCCATATCAATAGTCCAATTTAAATTCATGAAAATGCTTTTAGATATATAAATATTAAGTAATAAATGTAATAAGTGTACTTATATGCAAGTATAGAGAAGCTTATTATTTCTATAAATTAAATATGGCTTAGCACTTTCAAGAGTGACATATGGTCTCATATACGTCTGAAAGCTCTAAGCCATATTTAATTTATAGAAATTACAAGGTTTTCTATAGTTGCATATAAGTGCACTTGAATTCGTTAAATATTAAATAATTAATTTTGTTAAAGCTGTGAAAAAACCCCCACAGTTCACTTCTTTGTAAGTCTACAATTCAAAATACTGCACACAGTCTCTAGAAGACAAAGATACAGAAAATTTTTTTTTTTTCTTTTTATGGGGATGCTAACATTAACATTATTTTTTTAACAAAATTTTTTTTATCAATTCCACATTATAATAATCAATAAAGCAAGTCATATATAATGTGACATTGTTTTTATGAGCTTGTATTTACAAATATGTAAGCTCTCTATATTACAATTTCACATTAGTAAATTTTTATAATTTAAAATATTTTTTTTTCATAAATCTTAAATAATTAAATTTCTTAAAGTTAATAATAAAAACTTACATATTTGTTTCATTAAATACTGTAAAGATCATCTAATATACAATGGAACTCCCATATCCATTATAACAGGCAAAACTTTCTATATGTATTTGCCCATTTTAATAATAGTTATAAGCAACCATAAGAAATGGCGATCATGTGATGTTTATTATATCAATTATATTTTGTTCTAAACTTATTACATTGTATTTTTTAAAATAAAATTAGCAAAATATCAGACTCATCACAATTAAATAAATCTGGATACCTGTTTTTTAAATAACTTTTTTTCCCCTTATAAAAACAAAATAATAATCTCAATCAGCAGACTATTGTTTTGATGTTTTTAAATCTGTATTGACTCTGAAATCTATATAGTCACTTCTTCTTGCCATTATCTATTTCATATTATCATTTAAACTCTTCACTCTTTAAGCTTTCTGAATAATATAAAATGATTTATAATTTTTTTTCTCAATTATTAAATCGTAAAACTTATAGCTTTACACTTACATAATATTTAATTATGCAAAATGCTGTACTTATTAAATTCAGAAAGCATAATAAAGCAATAGATAAAATGTATATGTCCTTTAAATGTAAATGAAAGAAATGTTATTAATAAATATAATTGTATGAAGCGTGCCTCGATAGAAAAATGAGGGTCACTATATTGTAAAATTTATTAAATTTATAAATTTTAATGTTTTTTGTTTTTATTTACTTAATTTTTGGATAGCTATAATTAGAATAAATATATATTGATATAGCATATATAGAGGTTTCACTGTATATATATTTTATAAACTTTTTACTTATTAAATACAAATAAAATTTAAATGGTATGTAATGTGATGATTAGATGCATATATTCAGCTAAACAAAGCAATAATCCCTAACCCACATATCTGTGTATAACATCAATATAAACATCATCACAAAACAGTACAAAACTGAACCTCATCATCTATGCTCCCATAAAATTTTCACTTGTTCAATGCATCTGATGTCAGCATATATGCTCTTTTCTTTTTCTGATAAATCAGGGAGATATGAGAAATTCTTAAAACTATATTAAATAATTGTTTAATTAGTTGTGGTAAACAGGACACAAAATGTGAGAGATAATGTGTAAAGAAAATTTATTAGTAACAATAAAAAAAAAAAACTAAAGCGAAGTAAAATTTATGCCTAGATTTAACTGTAAGATTATATTGCATTCCTTACATGTTAAAATAAATTTTTAATTAGTGATTAAGCAGATTGACTTTTGCTAACGTAACCAATAAAGAAATTATAAGCTTTATATGTCTCAGTAATCTCAAGGGTGGTCATTCTATAGTGTTTCAACAGTTAATTAAAAAATAATCAAGCAGGGTTATGATAGAAGTATCTAATTAAAATTACAATCATGAATAGATGATGCCATATACTCAGAATTATGACAGACTGCATGCTTGGACTATCAATCATTAAAATATATATAAATAAAATACAAGGTATGGTTCTAGATTATAAACATAGTATTACATCCATGATGAGGCAAAGATGGAGTCACATGGATAAAAGGGTCATATGAAGCAGGAATAAACTCTTAACTATAAAAGCCTGAAATTAAAAGATAACAAAGATAAAGTGTGAGTGGCCACAATATAAGTTTAAACAAATGGTCATATATTAATTTACTGGCCAAACTAAGGTCTAATGCACTTAAAAGAATTAAAAGTTCAAATACCCTGCTTAATTAAAGATCTACTCTAGAGATATTATAACTATGTATTAAGAAATACATAATAATTCAAGAGGTCTATCATTTATACATATAATAATAATGAAACATTTATGACAACTGATCTTAACTTAACTCAGCTAATGTAAATCATTAATATATTTGACCGTTCAACATTGTTTCAAAACTAATTCAACTTTGCTGGTTGTTATCCATATTAATGTTCATATCAAAATCTACCATTTCACCTACTCAATCAAATTCTCAAAAATTAATTATTGGGAGGCATTTCATCTTACTAATAATAATACTCCTCCATGTCCTTCTCTTTTATCCTTCTCCAATCATTTGATTATCAAAAAATTCAAATGCTGGCATTTAGAGGGAAATATTTAGACTTTCTAATCAAAATAAACTTAAATGCTCTTCCTATATTCCATTTTCTGGTCACCCATAGGGGTTTCTTATGCTTAAACCAAGTCTTCCCTTTATGTCATAGGGATGATGACACCATGTTACAAATTTTATGCCATTGTACCTCGCTGCAATGTTACAGAGCCTTGATAGCCTCTATCTATATAAATAAGAAACCTTTACTCACTTCGCTCATCTCCAGTATTTCCAACATTGAGTTCTCATCTATTAGGATCTCAACCTTTTTGCTTTTCACTTATTGGTCCATTAGATGCATGCTGATCTACAATCACACCATCAATAACCCCAGACAAACACTCATTTTAATGTTTCAGATTGTGCGAGAGACAAAAGATTAGCACCATCATTTATATACAAGACTACATGGAACCTAATATCCATGAATGATTTATGTTTGTGAAGCTTGTATAGTATGTTTAGCTGATCCTGACCACAGGAATGGGCATGTGACCCTCATCCCTACTTTAGTGTTAACTATGTTCTTTCCATCATCATAATAATGTAATTGCCTTATCTATATAATAAAGTACCTATGAGAAAAAAAACATTTTATAATTGTTTATAAAATACCTGTTTCTCTAATTGCAAAAGAAATTCTATAATTGAAACACATGGCAGATTATCATTTTAGGAAAACAAAATCATAGACAGCCGAGAGAAGGGTTTAAAATGTCTTTGTGCTTTTAATTACTTAACTTACTTTTAAGATGATTCTCAGAATTTTAAAAAATAAAAAGATGTTTACAAAATTAGCTCTCTATCATCTGATTTTTAGAATAATAAATCTAGCAGCTATGTAAACTTTAAGAATGATCACATTTAGCAATCTATTCGATCATTCTTAATAATATAGATTAATTAAAGTAAAATAAAAAAAAATTAACAAAATAAATTATGTAAGTAAAAGAGAATATCAAATATAGGAGTTGGTTTACTGGTCATAGGAATGCAGAAATCTCAAATCTAGAGTTCAAATGTTTCTGCTTTATCTTCATGAAGAGTTTGAAAATATGGCAAGATATGAAGAGCAGCGGATAGATATAGTGACAATGCATAGCTTTTATGGTGCAATTTACGTGGTCTTAGATGACCCATTCTTCAGATATTAATAATGAATTGAAGACAGACTGTTTTTATGGATAAGTAAATGATTGAAGGTGGCATAACTGACTTGTTGGTTTCTTATTTTGAATGGCATGGCAGATCAGTTAACAAACTGAATTCTTTGCCTGATGATAGGAGCATTGGCACAGGTACACTTTGGCAAACTTCATATCTTGAAACAGTTCACAAACTACATTGGGATTCCAACTCATTCTCCTCAGAAATGTCAAAGGGCAAGCAGACACAAACTTTCTACTCACTGGTTAGCATAGTATGGGTTTATAGCAGCTTCAGTTTCAATAATCTTTTTAATAATAATCTTGAAGAATCTTCTCAGAAGAACAAAGAATAAGCATAAAAAAGAAAGAAGAACCTTTTACACTTTCTGAGATATTTATAGGACTTTAGACAAAAATCACCAGGATTAATTGTAATTAAAATATTTTTTTGCTGATGATAACACTTTTGATCAGTTTCATGACAATTTAATAAATAGATACATTTTTTTTTTCCAAATTCCTAATGTCTTTTGGCTACTGCATTCTTGGCAGTAATTAAACATACATTAACACCTTTTACTGTAAGTCAAATATACAAAGAGATTACTTTTTTATTTATTTATTTAATTAGGATCTCTATACCAATTAAAAATTAACCTACCTTTACTAACTAAAATATTCAGGAATTTAATTACTCGAATTTTAAATTAATTGTATCTTAGAATTTTCTAGAAGTGGATATATATAATTGGAACGTTAATTATTTATTGAATCTCACTTCTCTTTCTGATTCCCACTACACATACACGTGCTTTTAATAAATTTTACTGAGTAAAACATTGCTTTAATAAATTTTTAATAAATAAATTTCCCACAAAATTAAAATTATTTAATTATAAATCGAAAGTCACAAGTTAAAAATTATTTATTTGTGAGCTGGTATAAAGCATATATATGTGCACATATGTATAACTTCAATGATATTCGTATAATATACACATTTCAGTTTAGTTGTCTTATTTAGTAAATACTATTTTAAATAGTCACACCTATACTTTATAAATAACAACAGGAAATTTATATAAATCAGGGGTCCCCAACCCTATGCCCGTGGGCACCATGGTACCCGCAGACCATTTTACATGTGCCCGCTGCTATCCGAACACGATAAAAAATTATTTATCTGATACAAATAAATTTAATTTTTAAAATTTCTTATAAATTATTGTATTATATTGTAATCAAATTGTAGGGCATACTATACTTTTACAACGTAAAAATATAAACGTTAATTATATGTTAAAATTTTATTTTTGATATAAATATTTTTTTGTACATTATGTGTATTATTAACAATATCCAACTATAAATTTACATTGAAAAAATAAATGGTGCCCGCCAACTGGCCGTATTATAGAATGTGCTCTTAAGTGCAAAAAGATTGGGGACCCCTGATGTAAATGAATGTAGGAATGCACATTATAACAAAATTATTTTTTACTTTATTTTCCTATTTAAAAAGTAGAATGATGTGGCAAAATATATATATATTGATTCAACTATGGAGATTGGGGTAAAATGATAAGTAGAATTATAGTTAGATAAGAAAGAGAAATATTGGGGGGGGGGTAACATTATATTGCGGCTGTATAAAAAGTGAAGATATGTATGATAATGAGTAGTCTAAGATTTTTACAAATTAGTAAAAATATGAATAAATGGATTAATGTAAAAAATGGAAATGCGGGTTGTATGAAGATAAAGTAGAAAATATGAAGCAAATAATTATAAAATGGACGCCATTAGTGAGGAAAATATTTAGTATTTGAATTATTGTGAGAAATCTAAACTTTATATTAATAGAAATAATATTTACTAAGGCTATAACTTTTAGGAATAAGCTTCTGAAAAATTCGAAGGTAGGGACCTCTACAAGTCTTAGCCACAAGCTTACGCTAGGAAGAAAAGAGGGAAATCCCTTCTTTACTTTAGGAGGATAAGTAATGAATTGATATATACTTTAGGTTAAATATGAAAAAGATACAGCGGATAGATAAAATAAGAGAAATCATAAAAGATATGTTGGATAAATAGGAGCAGAGAGCAAAACGTCATGATGATTAACATTTGTATTTGCTTAAGAAGAAACGACTTTCAGTTGAAACAAAAAGCAATTATCATTTGACTGTATAATAATTGTTTAAAAACGTTAGCTGATGATTATTGCATATAAGTTATTTTATTTTAGTTTTTAATTAATATCTTGTTAATTGGTAGAGTATCTATAAAAAAAAGATTTTTTATATTTAAAAACTGATTAAGTAAGTATAAAGGATAACTAGGAGTAAGATGCTAAGAAGATTTAGAATCAATATTGATGAGTGTAAAGTATCATATATTGTAATCTAAGCAATTTTAAAAGGTGCAGTACTTGGTGTATAATGTATTGTATATTATTTGAGATAATCTTTTGGAAGTATACATTTGCAAGTTTTTGGTTTTTATCAATGCATATTTCACTTTAGCTTAATCATATTGAAATCATCCATCAGCATAGAAGTTAGATTCTAATTATGGATGAATTTTGAATACACAATTTTCATGTGAGTAAGACATATACTGTATAACACATTTTAATTTAACCTCATTTACACATTTTTAAAATAAACTTAACTTTATAAATATATATGCAATATTTCAAATTTCTATTCCATTACTCATTTTTAAAACTTATGAACAAAGACATGTGAAAAAGATAAATTATACTCAAGATGTGCATTTGTAGTGAATCATACTTATCAGTTGAACCAGGTTACAATCACCTACATATGTTTTCATAATTTGTTTATTATTTGTAAAGCAAATTATTAATTTATAAGTGTCAAATTTGCTGTCACTCACAATTTTGACATAAACCACTTTATGTAAATATATTAATGATTATTACTAATAATTTATTAAACTAAAGATTATTCCTAGCTGAAATATTCACTTCAAATCTCAGTTAATGAATAATATGCCTGTATTATTATAGAAGTATCAACACCTGACTCTCTATGCCTATGATAACTTTTACTACACCAATCACATATAAGATAGGGACTAATTTCTATCCAATTTTAATACCTTTTAGAATATATATTTTCAAGTTTTTTGTTTTTATCACATCTTTCACCTTAGCTCCATCATATCACAAACATCTATCTGAACAGAAATTCAGACCAATATCTCTTACTTTCAATATGTTTTGAAACACTTCACTTTTCAAGTAAGTAAAACATATGTAACACATTATATTAATGTTTTTTTTTATTAAAATTAATCAAATGGTTAATAGATCAAGAGGTTATGACAAATTTGAGCATGATTTAGTAGATTGAATTTTAATCAGCTCTCCAGTAAATTTCTCTTCCACTATATTAATTATATAGAGGGATGTATGTGTTAAAGTATTTGTAGTTTAAATTAGAAAATAGTTTTAGATAGCTCTTATTTTCAATGATTGTATATATAATCACAACATTGATTTTTATATTGTGAAATATAATTTTAATTTAAAACTTAAAAATGGGAATAATTTGTTTAAACAGATTTTAGAACTCTGAAGCTTTTTTTGTTTAGATAGTGGCACTGTATTAAAATAATAAAAAACGAAACTTCACCAGTGGTCCAGTTATATTACATTCATTGGAGACCAACCAAAATTATTATAGCACTTCATTTTCTAGATTTATTATGAAGTATTATTGATATTATTAATTAAATTAGAATTAGATAAATGATCTATTAAAAAAGATAAAAAGTACATACCTAATAAAATGTTTATGATTTAGAGTTATCTTTATTAAGTACGAGAACCAATCTTATCTAAGGATTTCTATTCTTTGATTTCATTTCCACATTTTTGTAGTTATTCACTTTTTAAAAAAATTATCTGGCAATTTCCTTTTTATTTTTTGTATACTTTTTGCAAAGATATCTTTAATATCTTAGCATATGTCTCATTTAATTGAAATGGATCTTATGATGTTGTGGCTAATGCTTCTTCCTTCCATACTATAACATGGACTTTGAACCTGACCAGGAAATGTTTTCAAGTCAGAAATAAGCTTAGAATTTTACTATCCTATAATAAGCTATCTTAGTTAACAAATGGATATCTAAATATTGATGGCTGGAGAATCAAAATCTCTGATTAATCTGAGGATCAGATAAGTGTTAATGTACTGACTAAAAAAAACTAAAAATACATTTTCCACTATTTAATTTACTAGCACAGTATTCATTCATATGTAATTTTAATTGGAAAGGAATTGCACCCTACACACATGCTGTGTAATGTTGTTTTAATATCTCAATGTTGTTTTGTTAAGTATGAATAATACTCTCACACCAAGAACCCAAGATAAACTTTGAAATCATACATATGACTGTCTTTGTCTAAATTTACATATATAAACCAATCTAAAGCATCTTGAAATGAGTGTGAAGTGATTAAAGGAAGAGTTTCACACTCTCATTTCCTGATGTTTTATATAGGCCTATATAAATAAACTTAGATTCAAAGATAAGAGGGCCACTCTTATCTTTTCAAAGTCTCTCTCTTGCACTTTGGTTTGAGAGTATTCTTTGTACTTAACAAAACATCACTGAGGTTTTAAAACAATATTACAGTGCATGTGTATAGAGTGTAATTTTCTTTCAATTAAAAATATATTCATAATTATGATATGACTTTTTCTTTAGATGACATATTCCTAGAATGCTCAATTCATGGTTTGATTTATTTTTGTTTCTATGACTTTTTTTAGTTTATATATATATATTAAATATTTTTTAAATAAGCATATTTTTAATCTTAATTTTTCAATTGATCTCTCTCTCTCTTTTTTTAACAAATATATATCTTCAATGTTTTCCTGAAGATTTGTGATGATGGTATTTTAGTTGTATTTATATAATGGACTATTTCCATCATCTAATATAAAAATTGGCAGTCTTTAGAAAAATTTAACTTTATTTAAATATTCTAATTACATTTAACTGTTAGTAATAGTACATAGGTTAGTATATGCATATATTAACCTCTGTGCTATTACTAATAATTGAATGCAATTGGAATATCTAAATAAAATTTTAAATTTTTCTAAATTCATTCAATACTTGTATTAGATAATAGAAATAGTCCAATATATAAATACATCTTCAAATATTTCAATCAGCTCTTTTATTAATTATCCATGTTTCTGATCCATATAAATTTCTATATTTGTTAAAAAAGACTTACAAGCCCTCTTTTGGAATAAAACTTTACAGTGTTCTTTAAGTAAAAACTATTACTCTTATTAAATATCCTTCTAGCCCATATAATTTTATTTTGTTTTATTTTGCAGTAGCAATCAATAAACTTTCTAAATTCTGAAAAGCCTAACTTCCATGCAATTATCAGTTTTATTTTATTTTATCTATTTTTTTCTTATACTTAATAATATTTATTTTCGATCCCAGTTTTAATAAATTTTATTAGTCTTATTCACCACTTGGTATAGTGCAACTGAGTTACCTGCAACCATTGCTACATTATTATCAAATCTAAAGCAATGTTTTTAATTTCCTTAGTTTTATTTTATATTTTGCTGAGGGATTAAATCGATCAAGATTGCAAGTTTGTGTAACTTCAAAGCTTTTTTAAATATAAACGAATTTTAGTGAAACAAACCAATAATACCACAGATTATTAAAAATAACTATAAAAACTTTTAAAAGACTGATAACTTGAAAGAAATTTTGAATTATAAAAGGTCAATGCAACTTGAAAAAAATTATTGGAAGAAAAATTATGTTTAAAAATTTCTCAATCAAATAATCTTTGAGCATGGAAAGAAAGATAGAATGAAGAATTTAAACAAAAAAAAACACATTCTTGTAATTTAAGAAGAATTCTCTGATTATAAAATAGGCAAAACTCTCTCCATACAGTAGTGCCACTCTAAGCAAAACAGAGTAATCAATAGATGCCAGAAGGTTTGTGCATAAAATTCCTATCTAGTGCCTACTCATCCAATACCCCCAAACTAGTTTCTGGCTTATGGCCTTCGTCAGTGAGGAGCCTTGGATCTGAGAGCACTGCACCTAGATCTTAGGATCTAATGCAACCCTCCAGCAGCCACATTTTATCTCTTCATAACTACAAAACTATGAGAATAAAATTGAAAACACAGATATTTTTAATCTAAGCTCAGTAGCTTATATAGTCATATGGGTCTGAACTCAGCTCAGCACCCATACATTTTTGTGTCATTGGATATTTTACAACCATAGCCACCACCTTACTATAAGGCAGGATTGGTATAAAACCTTAATTCATCACATGATCATATCTTCCATGCTTGCTCATAACTGTTGTTAAAATAGGCAAAACTCTCTCCATACAGTAGTGCCACTCTAAGCAAGACAGAGTAATCAATGGATGCCAGAAGGCTTGTGCATAAAATCCCTATCTAGTGCCTACTCATCCAATATCCCCAAACTAGCTTCTGGCTTATGGCCTTCATCAGTGAGGAGCCTTGGATCTGAGAGCACTGCACCTAGATCTTAGGATCTAATGCAACCCTCCAGCAGCCACATTTTATCTTTTCATAACTACAAAACTATGAGAATAAAATGAAAACATACAGATATTTTCAATCTAAGCTCAGTAGCTTATATAGTCATATGGGTCTGAACTCAGCTCAGCACCCATACATTTTGGTGTCTTTGGATCTTTTACAACCATAGCCACCACTTTCCTATAAGGCAGGATTGGTATAAAATCTTAAAACATCACATGATCACTATCTTCCATGCTTGCTCATAACTGTTGTTAAAATAGGAAAAACTCTCTCTATACAGCTGAACTGAGTTCAGACCCATATGACTATAAAAGCTACTGAGCTTAGATTGAAAATATCCGTGTGTTTTTAATTTTATTCTTATAGTTTTGTAGTTATGTAGAGATAAAAGGTGGCTGCTGGAGGGTTGCATTAGATCCTAAGATCTAGGTGCAGTGCTCTCAGATCCAAGGCTCCTCACCGATGTAGGCCATAAGCCAGAAACTAGTTTGGAGATATTATATGAGTAGGCACTAGATTGGGATTTTATGCACAAGCCTTCTGGCATCCATTGATTACTCTGACTTGCTTAGAGTGGCACTACTGTATGGAGAGAGTTTTGCCTATTTTAACAACAGTTATGAGCAAGCATGGAAGATAGTGATCATGTGATGTTTTTAAGAATTCTCTGAAAAGGGATTCAAAGAAACTTTAGTCACATTTTAATTTAACTTTTTTAACAATTTTTTATTATTTGATTGACAACATGTGGTTTGATGAAAAAATTTTCAGTCAGACTCATTAGCATAGCAGGAAAATACAACAGGCCAATGTTTTTTTCAGAATTTAGTAAATCTAAGTAAGATAGTTTTAAATCATATATATGAAATTTCCATCAATTCAATCAAATTGTAAAAAAAAAAATTTTACCTTTGAAAATATTCAAATTATTATTATATAGGTAATCATCTGAAATCTGGGCACAGTTGCTTGGGGCTTGATGCTATACAAAATCAATCAAATGTAATTTTACTGGGCCACCACAACTTTTTTTTATAGAACATGATTTTTTTTTTTTGATTAAGCAAATTTTTATTTCATTTATAACATGATTTCTTTTTTATTAAACACATTTTTATATTTAAAAATGTAGTATAATTATTTGGGACTTGTTTCGACTTTGTTCTACCTTTTTTTTTTTTGTTTGACTAAATTGTTTTTCTTCTTATTATTAAATCAAAAGTAACTTTTCTGTTGTTGGGGGTTAAAAAATTGTTTTGAAACCCCCACCCCAGCCTTGCATAATTGTAACAAAAAGTCAATAATTTTTTTAAACAACTTTTTTTCAGTTTTTACTTTTATTTATATTTCGTTTGAATTAGCCTTTTTTTTTTTGGTTTCTACAATAAACAGCTTTTTTGGGGGGTTTCATACTTTGTTATTATTAACAAAAAGTCATTGATTTTAACCTCACTTGTTTTAACCCTGCTGAAAAAATATAATGCAATTATTTGGGAATTGTTTCGATTTTTTTCTATATTTTTTTTTTGGGGTTGATCAAATTGTTTTTCTTCTTATTAAATCAAAAGTAACTTTTGTGTTTTTGGGGGTAAAAAATTGTTTTCAAAGCCCCACCCCCACACTCGGAAGAATAATTGTAACAAAAAGTCAATAATTTCTTTTTTTTTCAACAACTTTTTTTCACTTTTTACTTTTATTTATATTTCATTTGAATTACCTTTTTTTTTTTTGTTGGCTTCTACAGTAAACTGCTTTTTTGGGGAACTTTCATACTTTGTTATTATTAATAAAAAGTCAAACAAAATAGTCATTTATTTTAACCCTACTGAAAAAAGATAATCCAAATACTTATCAATTTCTAATGAAATAAAAAAAAAGTACACAAACTTTGGACTTTTTGAACTTATTTATTATTTTATTGCTGTAATAAAAACAGTCTGGTATTTGGGAGGACCATATGTGCTTGAAAAAAAGGACACAGTCTCCCTCACTTTCTGTACTCGGAAATTCTGAAAAATTTTAAAATTGCACGTTCTTCTCAGATCTTTTATTGGTCTCGTATATTTTCCAAGCTAAAACATGACTTAGTGCATGAGCTTTGTCAAAGTGTGTTCAAACATACTCTTTGCCAATTTTTTACATATTAACATTTTTTAGGGAAGGGTGGGATCCATATGACAATTATTAGTAATTAACAACATTATTTAAATATAAATGACATTACTCTATTATGGAGATTTGAAAAGTTGTACCGACTTGAAATTAAAACACCCTCAAGTGATACGGTAATCAGCTATGAATAGAACAAATATGAGTAAATAGTTTCGAAGCACAAAACAGGCCATAATATTTTTGTGCAATGTTATGTAAAGTGGCCTGCAATGGGTTAATACAATATAAATGTTATATTATTTGTAAGGCCGGCCACAGAAATGGCATTTTTATGTGTTTTGAGATATAAACAATGCCATCAGGTGGCTATACCTGGATTTCAGATGATTACCATTATATATATAAAAGATAATTAGGGGTAAATAGTTTGCCTAAGATTAGAAATATTGAAAATAGGTAATAAATGAATATAAATTGACAGTCAATTCTTCATTAGAATTAATTAGGCAATGAAATAAATTCATGATTAAAACTTTCTATTTTTAAAGTTATATAAACCACAAATACAATAAAATTTATCAGCTGTAGACTACTTTAAATAAATACATTTTGCTGAATTTAGTTTAAACATGCTCTCTCTCTCTCTTGCACACACATATATATATATATATATGACAAAAGTAAATAATGGAATAGATATTTGTTATATTTTGTTCCAAGTCACTCTGGAGCATATATCATATATAATGGATTATAACTCACATTTTGTTTATTTGATTTCAATATGATTGTTTACTGTATTAGACAAACAGCATTTTTAATATATATATATAATGTACACACATAAATATATATGCATAATACATAGACTTTTTATGTATGCATTTACAAACTAAGATTATAATATAAACATAATTTTAAAAAATTTAATAAGTTAATAATAAATTGAGAAAATACTTGTATATATTTATTATGTGTGTGCTCACTCTTTCACATTCACTCAAAAACTAATAATAAAAAACTTCCTACACAGTATTTTTATTTTTTAAAAAATAAAATGAATATTGAAATGTCAAATTCTTTTACAGATTTTAAGTTTTCTAAAACAATACAATAAAGTTTACAAGAAACATTTTATCAGCTCATATCTTTAGCTATTTTAGGAGCATAAACAATTTTAGCATGAACATGCTTTTATCTTCCTTATTTCTCTAATAAATGATCCATTCTTTTTAATAAATATATAGCCCATTTCAGAGCATTTTTTACGTTTATTATAAATCAATAACATTTTTTTATCACTTACAAATTCTTTTAAATTATACCTAGAAAATATTTTATCAAACAATATACTATTTTATATCAAATTTTTATAAACAAAAAAAAGCAAAAAATTTTTTTTACTTTCAGTATATTTAACATGAAGAAAATGTAAGCATTGGTGGTCGAGAGGTCAGCGACAGCTGCTTTGCAAGCAGTTGTCCCAGGTTAGTGGGTTCTCTTCCCGGCTGGTGCTATGACCCATGAGAAAATGTAATAAATGAATGGCATTAAAATTAGTAAAAATGGTGCAAGATAACAACAGCAAAAAAAGGTTGTGGAATACAATTGATGACAGATACTTATAAAATGTAATAAATTTATGAATTTCAATATTTTCTGTTTATTTACATTTTTTTAATAGGGGCATATAATTGAATGAATTGAGGTAATATATACAAATTCAGGAACACATTATGGTTCCATTTTATTTTGATAATTTACAAATCAATACTCTATATGTTTACATTAAAAAAATTGTAATAGGTCTACATTCAGCATTTCTTTAAAATCATTTATTCATTCCCTTTTTCTAATAGTATTTTTTACAATATAATTAACTTAATATAAAATCAGTATATCTATAATGCAAATTTTGAAATAATATAAATATCAATCTTTTTCATCAACAGAATTAAATTTCTAATAGAGATAACTAATGAAAGTTCAAGGTAAAATCAGGCACACGAATTGTATTTATATATTTCTTATTAATTATTTTTAGATATGAAAATATTATTATCACTATTAGAGCATTTTTGGGGGGATAAAATAGAAAGCACTGCATTTTAACACTTAAATACCACATTTACTTGTGTTTGTTCTCAATTTAACTTTTCAATAATTAACTGTAATAGAATCTTAATAAAAACATTTATAATATTAATATTAATAGTAGACTTTATATTTAAATTAAAAATACTATAATTTATAAATATTTTTAAGACAATATAGTTTTTTTAAAATTTTACTTAAGAAATTTTTGTCATTACTTTGTATAACTTACCTTTAAATATTTACTGCAGAGTGAATACTTTTCTGACAGTTTCTCATAGATACAGGATTATTAAACAGATGCCATTTGCTGAATAGTGAGAATTTGAAGTTTTTCATACTTTCTTTACTTTCTAGTTACGAATAACTAAATACCCACTCATCAACTAATATTGGTTAGTTAATTGGATTTTCTATGGGGCATTTTCTTGAAAGAAAAAGTCCAAGGTTTTTGGTTAGAATATGAAAAAATGTTCAATTTTATTTAGTCTACATTTAATTCAAGTCATAGGCATAACTACTGATATTACTAGTTTTTATTATATACTTTTAGTTATTTTACTTTATGTCATACTGCAAACAAATAAAGTACTACTTAGTAAGATTTCATTTTTCAATTTAAAATTTATTTGTCCAAAATAATATGTTGTTCTATTATAAGTTTTTATTACTGATTTCATATTTTTATAGATTATTTCAATATGGTGAATAGCAGATCTTTATTTCATGATTATGATTCAGAGTTCAAATCTCTAATCTGGATTAAATTTAGGCCCAATAAACTTGAACATTTTTCATATTCTAATCACATTTAGGATATTTTTTTCAAGTAGATGTTATATGGCTCATCCAAGTAATCATCCAATATTGATTACCAAAATCACACTTGTTCTTTATGTTTATGTTTGCCGTAATGTCATATAAATACAATTTCCACAAACTTCAAACACTTTTTAGCAAACTCTTTATTTGTACATACACCTACATTTTGACTGACCTGCAGTCTTCTTCAGAGCATGGCTATCGGTTTTTAAAAGACGCTAAGAGCTTAGCGTCTTTTAAAAACCGATAGCCGTGCTCTGAAGAAGACTGCAGGTCAGTCGAAACGTAGGTGTATGTACAAATAAAGAGTTTGTATCAATATTGATTAGTAAATCAGTTTTTAGTTATTATTAATAAGAATGGAAAACAAATTCTCACCTGAAATTGTCACCTGATGATTACTGCTTTCTTCACATATTTTGAATTTTTTTTCAGATTTCAAGCATGCTTAGAACATTTTTTAAAATAGTCAGTTATAGGCAATCCAATAAAAAAAGAGGATATGTAACTATTATTATTTTGAAGGAAAGATCTGCCCAAACTATTACCACTTAGCATTTTATTAATCTAATGGTATAATTTCTTCATGCTCTACAGAGAAATTCAGGATAGTTCTTTGCTTTGCAGTAGAATACTTATAAACTGTTTTTTATTTTTACTTGTATTAAAGCATGGCTGAATAAAAAAAAAATATTAAGGGGGGGGGGAAGCTCTAATCATAACATATAATAATTATGTCACATGATGAAGCAATATCATTTAATTTCAAATGGGACACACTAGATGGACAGAAGGGAAATAGAATCATACAATATAGTTATTTTCTTGTGTGACTGTATAGTATTGAATGATATGGTTAATTATGTGATATCATATAAAGTAAACCAAGTTCTTTAATGTTAGCCTTGGTTTTAGGTGACCAGTTAGTGTTTATTTGGATTTATATATGTGTAGAATTGCAAATCTTTTGAAAAGTTCTTAAAGGTACTATTCATTGTTACTGATTTAGAGGTTGGGATAACCAAAAAAGCATAGTAATTATTACAGACATTATTGGAAGATATTATGAGCATGTATCTGACTTATTGTTATACAAAATGTTCATAATATTAACAATCAGCAAAAATAAATGTAAAATTTTGTGTATAATTGAGCTGTCTATGTACCAATAATATTCATTAGAGATGACCAGTTATCTATATAAAAATATTTGATAGAAAAGCAGGAAGACACTCACAATTAATAGTTTAACTATTTTTACATATAGACTCAATGATTATCTGTATAAAAATTCATAATTCTCTCACATAAATTGTCATTTCAGTTATCACTATGTTTTATTTTCTCTATGTTTGTCTCACAATCAATAGATATTGTTACAAAGATTTTGGAAACTCAAATATGCTTTTACTAATTATATTTACTTTATTGCAATAAAATGTCTTTTATTACTGCTACTGCCAAATAAATGTTGTTTTAAAATTTGTTCCAATTCCAAAGTTGCCTGACAATGAATACAACTACAGCAATATTCATATTTAATCATTGTTCCAAGCATAATAGAATGTTTTTTTATATTTCACTGAACGTTGAACTATAATTTAATATATGGATTAGACAGACGTATGTATGTCAATGATAGTGTTTTTCAAAATAAATACAATTAACCACAAAATTAGTAATAAATATTCCTAAAATCTTTGGTTATTGAATTTATTATAATAATATTTAACATTTAACAATGTCCAGCCAATTAACAATGAATAACAGTTTGTTAGATTTTTTAAAAATATTTTTTTGAATATAGCATTTGATTGGCTGGCAATATTAATGATTTGCATACTGTTATTTTCTGGGCATTGTACGTAATATAATTTCCAGCACTACTGCTTTTCCTTTTTCTCAGTTTTTATTTTATAAAGTAAAATTTCTTTTAAGAAATAATGTAAATTACAATTTTATTTATTTATTTATTTCCTGAAGTCTTTTTTAATATATAAGTCATTGAAGCTATGTGTGGAGCAGATTGATTATTTACTTTTTGTTACAAAGTTAACAGAAATTCTTGTGATTTTCATCATAATAAAATCATAATTACATTTTAGAGATAAGTAGATTCTATTAGAACTGTCCAATATTTTTTTTTCAAAATGCTACATTAGTCAAGCGTTCTTGGCCTAGAGGTTAGCGTAGCGGCTTTCCAAGCAGTTATCCCGGGTTCGCTTCCCGGCCGACACTTTGACACACATATATAAAAATGCTACATTATACTAGTTCTATATTTCAGCCAAAACTTCCTGAATTATTTATAACTCTAACATTTTATATATCTTTGTTTAATTTTTTTTCTTTAAGCCTAATAAGATTGGAAATATCATGGCGATTGATTTATGAAATCACAAAAATTAACATTCCAGATGAAATGTCTTTTCTAATATTGTACTAAAATAATGCACATCTTGATTACAATATTTAACTATTAAATTTTTGTCACTGTTTGTCATTTTTCAAAATAGAGATTTTTAGATTAACTAGACTATTTTCGTAGAGCCTTCTTATCTTTAGCCATATCTTCAATTATTTTTCAACTTATCTCTCGCTCTCCACAGGTTTTTCAACATATGCTTCTAAGCCCTATATCTCTTAATATATGTCTAAATAATTTTGTATTCTCTTTTTAATTTTTTCAACAGTTATTTTATCCTTTGTCATTCTAAATTCCTTTTTATAAACAAAACGTTCAACAATTCTTTTTTTAAAAATCTAATGTCAAAGAATCGCAGAACAGCAATTTACCTTAATAAAATCAAATCTTGCTTAGCCATTGTAATTTTATTTAATTTTTTTATTTTTATTTCTATCATCAGGCAACTGCAATAAATCTAAATACATTAAACTAATCAATAATTTTTTTCTCAACATCTATCCACTCTTATCCCTCTCCACATCACCTACAATTTTTAGTTGAAATTATTTTCATCCCAAATTCCATCAATTTTAATCATAAATTTTGTTACGTATATTTTTTTTATATCCCTAAAAACTTTCATATTTTCAGCAACTCAGTTATAATTAACCCAGATTTTCTAATGCTAATACCATCTTTATTTAAACTATATTTATTTAGCATCTTATATATATATATTCTTGTATTGCTATATTCTGGATAATGAAATCTGGGCAATTTCATTTTTTTTTTTAGATTTCAAATAAGTTTAGATAACTGCCTCATAGTCGACGAAATTAAGTAAATGGGGATTTAACTTTCTTATATAGAAGATAAAATAAAAAAATAAAAATATAAACCTCATTTTTCAGTATTGATTATTCGAGTGTATATTATCTTTTCTATTAGTTTTTTGCCGAAAAATGTTAGAGATATTTTTATTTTGCAATGCGATATTTAAAGACTGTTAACCCTTTATCTATACAATAGTTATAAGAAAATGTGACTGCTTGAAACGAATTCATAAATTCTTATTAAAATTGTTATAATTAAATAAAATCCTGACTTTAATTTAAGCAACTTATTATACAACCATGATTTACTCTAATACGTAAATCTTTTTAAGGCTAAATACAACATATAAATATTTCTTAAGCACATTTATAAGCTGTGTGTGATATTGTCTTTATAACTGAAGAAATCTAATTTTTAATGGTTTATTATATATTTACAAAAATATTTATTTTGATATAAAAATCTACTGAAAATAAAAATAATTAAAAAAATGTAATGTATTTGGTTTTGTGTGATTTTATGTTTTTGTCTTTTAATAACCAAGAAGTTATCATAAGATAATTTTATGTGTTGATGTACTTTATCTACAGCTTGGTGTACAGAGCCTGGCCAATTAATTTTGATACCTGAGGAAAGCTTTAAAAAGTGCACACTTCAAATTGATTGCAGTCACATAGATATCTTTATTTCTTTTTTTTTGTTTAGAATAAAAAGTAAATAGAATTTATAAAAGCCAATTACAAAAATGAATTGTTCTATATTTTATTTTTTTAAATAGTTCATTTTGAAGGAAGCAAATGGAAAACTATTCCAGTGAAGATATGGATTTCCAGGATTGAACATATCACTTCTGTCATGATCAACTATTCTAAGAATAGATATAAGAAATGTCACATCAATAAACAAACCAGAGAAAATGATAAATTTATAATGACAGAGGAAAAAATAATAATTGGTTGTTGTAAACCTTCATGAGACAAATTAAAAAGTTGTGAAGAAATTATAAAAGCAGCCATAATAATTTAGTTTTAGTCTTAAGCCCAAGAATAAAAAAGAGATTTATAAGTAATAGTTCAATAAATTATAAATTATTGGTGATAAGAGTCAAAGTATTTCAAAACATGTTCCATTAACTGAAATAAAAAATATGTATAAAGAAATCAAAAAGTTGTTGAAAAGGAATAAAAAAAATAACTGTATAATGATTATAAGGAAGTAAAATTTTGTGGTAGAACACAAAAGAAAAAAAAATGTTAAAATTTTTGCAGATTTTAGGTTGGAAATAAAAAATGAGAGAGTGAAAGAAATAATAATATGCTTATAATAAACACATGATTTTAAAAAACATTTTACACATAGTAAACTTACTCAAGAATATGCATGCGAAGGTAAGGACCTCTACAGGTCTTAACCACAAGCTTATGCTTTGGAAGAAAAGAGGAGAACCCTTCTTTACTTCAACCTACTTTTTATATGAATAGGTGAAGCTGAAGTGGTTAGATCTAAGAGCATGAAACTATTCAATACTTCACTGATTAAGTCCACAATTCCTACTACACATTAGTGCTCACTAAATCTTTCGATTTACGAGTCAATGAAAAGATCTTATAGTTAGAAATCTATTACGATAATTTAAAGTTGTAATTATAAATTTATTTAAATGCACATTGATTACGTAAATAATATTTACTAAGGCTACTATAAGATCTTTCCAGTGAGTCATTGTAAATTGAAAGATTTTGCGATTACTAATGTGTAATAGGAATTTTGTGATTACTAATGTGCTCTCAGATTCAAGTCTTTTCACTGATGATGGCCACAAGCCAGAAACTAGTCTGGGGATATTGGATGAGTAGGCACTAGATAGGGATTTTATGCACAAGCCTTCTGGCATCCATTGATTACTCTGTTTGGCACAGGGTGGCACTACTGTATGGGGAGTTTTGCCTTTGATGTTGAATGAGTAGGCACTAGATAGAGATTTTATGCACAAACCTTCCTGTATCCATTAAAAATGCACTACTGTTTGGAGAATTTGGTACTCTTATTAACAGCATGTATAAGGGTTTAAAATGGTGATTATGTGATGTTTTAATGGTTTTATACCTTTCTGCCCATAGGATAATGGTGACTGTGGTTTTTAAAAAACCAATGACACCAAAATGTATAGATGCTGGATTGAATTCAGATCTATATGACTATACAAAAAAATGAACTTGGGTTGGAAATATGCAATTTTCATCTTGGGCTTCTAGCTTTATAGTTAACCAAATAGGTAAAGGTGGCTGCTGGAGGGTTATATTAGATTCTAAGATTTAGGTGTAGTGCTTTCAAATCCAAGGCTCATCACCGATGAAAGCTACAAGCTAGAAACTAGTCTGGGAATATTGGATGAGTAGGCAGTATATAGGGCATTTAGGCACAAACAACCTTCCTGCATTCATTGATTATGAAGGTTTGCACTTGGCAGCACTATTGTATGGAAAGTTTGGTACTATTTAAAAAAAAACCTAAGGAATTATTCTGTGAATTTTTGAAATTAAAAAAAGAAGCTTGTTAAATGTTTTCTTTGGAGTATTGACTTGTGTGAAGAAGATAATATGGATAATTAGAAAAAGTAAGAAGAAAAACGAGTTATAGAAATCTAGACTTGGACAAAAATAAAAAGATTTTTACTCAAAAACTATTCATTTTTTATTTATAGATACATTGAAAATGTTAAATAAAAAATGAATAGTTTTTGAGTAAAACTACGAATAAAAGGAGAAATTGGATTTGGGATATGTTTAAAATTATAAAAATTGTATTGAAAAAACTATAGATGGTAAGAGAAAAATGTAGAAAAATAAAGTTGAGTAGTAGTCTTGAAAAGCAAACTAACTCTGAGCGTTTGGAACTTAAAGTTAAAAAGTTTAAAGTAAAGGATGGAAATGTATGAAAATTGTTGACTGCTTTGATACATGTAACTTGTCTTTTAGCAGATAACTGATGATGATAATAATTTTTTTATCTTTATATATTTAATATACATATAAATTTAAGTATTTATTAAAACATTTAAAGTATATTTTGAAAAATAGAAAAGAAGCCAAAACTGTCAAGTAAAAAAAAACAATATTTGTGTGTTTATTATTTAAATAAATTACTTTTAAACTTTCATTAGAATAAGCGCCTTCTTCTTTATTCCTCTTGAAGGGATGTTGAAAATGCTTTTCTATGCAGTGAGCTATTAGGTAGTTGTTTTATCTTTCAATTTATTCTGATGGTGTAAGGGTATCAGATCTGCCACCATCATAACCTAGTGTTTGAGTCTGGATCAGATAAACCTTGAAATTTTTTTCAGGTCATCCCCTTGATTAACAGTCTGTGGCCATCACAACTAGTCATCTAATAGTGATTGGAAAATAAGTATCTACTTAACGTTATCTAGGGAATAAAGATCACAGGCTAGTTTGGATTTTGGCCAGATGGATATTGATATACTATTTTTAAAAAATAAATCTCTGTTATAAACTTTACCACTGTGACAGTGTCCTACTTCTATAGGTATTTTACTTTTATAAAAAACATTTTAAGAGGTTTAGTACTTTTAAATCTTTAATACATTTTAAATTTCCATATTATTAAAGAGATTAAAATCCTTTAAAAGTTAATTATAACTTTTTTAAAAAAATATTTTTTTATTATTATGGATTGTTTCAATTGTAATAACTTTAAGATTAAAATTTATTAAAACATTTAAACGTAGCCAGATAAAATTTAATAAAAGTATTTAATATGATTTGGTTTAAAAATTGATAGTAATTTAAAAGATAACTTAAATAATAATTAAAAAGTTCATTTTAAAAACATCTTGAAGATATATATATATTTTAAATAATAAGATTGATATTTAATATTTTATTTTACAATTGAGGTTTGCTTTTATATATTTATAGGAATATGCATTTTTTATATTTTAAACATGTTTTATATTTTGAAAATTAGGTAGCATTTTTAAATAAACGAATATATTTATTATTTTCTCTATATTATTTCTATTTTCAATAATGAAATTTTATGTTAGATAATAAAATTCTGGAATAAATCTTTGTTTATAGAAATTATTCCTATGCACGGTGTTTTATTATTGGTAGACTTAGATAATAAACCTGAATTTAAATTTATTACAGAAATGTGATTTTTTTTATTTATTTATGTGAAGCTACAATTAAGTATTTGTATCTTTTATCCAAAGATGCTAAACAATTAAAATATGTAGATACATGAATAAATAGAAAACAAATAACATTTATTAGATATTACTATTGAATTTACAAATATCTTTATTCAAAAATATCTTAATTAAGAAAATAAATTTTAATAATAAGAATTTAGAAATGTTTAATCTAAATAATCTTACTATTTTAATAACTTTTTTTTTCAACTATAGTGATAGAAAAATCTATATTTTTAAAAATCCCAACAGAATATTACAATGATTAGGTCTTAAAATATATTACCTAAGTATTACTTAAATTGTATTCTTGAGAAGCATTTCCTTGTTATGGAGGGTATATTTAAGTTAATTTTTTTTATTTTAATCAACCGACACTATTCTAATGTTTACATAGTGAAAAAAAGACATTAAAATATATTGATTTCAATTGCATTTTGACAAAAAATAAATTTGATTTCTACAATTTATTAAACGAATTATTAAAATATTAATACAATATATTACAATTAACAATAACAATGGAAATGTAATTGGTTATTAATTTAATGAATTTGTTTTAACAATATTTACACTTAAAAATGTTTTGTCTATCATTTTCCAAGTAAACGTTTATATATAAACGTTTATATAAAATCATTAGGTCACTAAAACAGATATTTCTGACATAGACAATTTCAAACACTGACTGCATTTTACAAAACTAATTATAGCTCAAACAAGCTCTTAATTGATAAGTGCGGTAAGAGAAAATATTTAAAATCTCTATCCAGAACATTTCTATCTTCAGACCAATTGGTTTCGAGCATATGGCCCACCTCAGTGAAGAGTTAGAATATTCAGACACTAGATCTAAAATATCAACTCAAAACCCAGCACTTATTTCATACATAATATTTAAGTAGTCAGTCCCATATAGCTATTTAAGCTAGATAGCTGGAGTAAAAGACATTTTCATGCCCTAAAACTTCAGAGTTTCTACTTAAATATTATAAATGAAATAAGTGCTGGGTTTTGAGTTGATATTTTAGATCTAGGGTCCGAATATTCTAGCTCTCGACTGATGTGAGCCATAAGCTTGAAACCAATTGGTCTGGAGATAGAAATGTTCTGGATAGAGATTTTAAATATTTTCTCTTACTGCACTTATCAATTAAGAGGTTGTTTAAGCTATTTGTAGCTCTCTGTATTACATTTTTGTAAATACAAGCTTATAAAAGTAATGTCACGTTATATATGACTTGCTTTTTTGATTATTAAAACTAATTATAAAATAAGCAAATCCTGAAATTGCTAATTTCTTTTCTCCTTTAATTTTAAGGTTATGAAAACAATAGAAACTGAGTAACATTTATAAAATGCAGTCTGCAAAATTGAATGAATTTGTAGAAATCAAATAATCCATTGACAGATATAACAATAAAATAATGTTGGGGGATGATCAAAATATTATTATTTCAGTAGTTGAATCTCTTTCTTATTTTTTGGTAAAAATAGTTTGAAATTATCATAATTTTAAAATTTATAAATAAAACCTGCTAATCATTATATACTGAAATCTTAAATCTCTTAATATTTGTGTGTACCATATACTACTAATATTACTATTACTATTACTGCTGCTACCAGTACTATTAATATTACTACTATTATTAGTAATAATGTTAGTCACTTAGAAGAGCTGAAACATTCAAGTTCCATGGTGACAGACCAGCATTCATTTGTCTCATATGATATTTTTTATGTTACCAGTTGAGAACTAAGACTGGGACTTTTAGTTCTGAGTGCATCAGTTACTGCTGAACTAATGTGTGCATGGCATGGGAATAAATCTCTTAGTATTTGTTATTATGATATAAGACTGATAAAAATAATAATAATAGAAATAATTATTCTTACTATTTAAATCCACTATACCAGGGGTGGGCAAATAGTGGCTCAAGGGCCACATGCAGCTCACCAAGACAATCAGAAAAATCCACCTTGAACTGAAATTTCCTTCCTGTGCACAACTGAAGATTCATCTTGTATTTTTGACTAGGATGGCCACTTCAATACACATGTGCAGTGTAGATATGATGTGCAGTGCTTTTCCAGTTGATCTGGTTAATTTCAATTTTGTCTTTGCATTAGCAAATATATACATTTCCAACTTTAGTGAAACCATGAACCTTCCGAAAAAATGTAAAATTGGTGATGAATGTCATGTGTTTAATGAAGAATGGACACACAAATATTTCTTTGATAATACAGGGAATAAAGCAGTGTGTTTATTGTGTCATGAAGAAAGGTGCAGCCCTCCGTTAACCTTCGCTTCCACAAAGTGGCCCCCAAGCCAAAAGAATTGCCCATCCCTGCACTATACTATTATGAACAAATGAAAAATATTATCTATAAGCCTTTAATTTATAAATCAAGACTACAATATATATATATGCATTTTTTCTTAACTTATAAAAAAAGAGAATTTATATTAAGCAGGTTTGGAAAGCATGAACATAAAAACAGAAGTATGTCAACCTATTTTTCCTTAAGATGTATTGCACAAAATCTCAATATTTATCCCCCATACATTTTATTGTAATGATGTGCTATCAGTATATAAGTAATATAGATGAGAAGTAAATAATCTATGGAGAGATTTAATTACAACTTCAGGAATGTAAAGACATCCTTTACTAGAATAATAGTTGTTTCTTCTTTTAGATTTTTAATATTCTAAGAAAGGATATGACTTTAGTCATATATTGCTAATTAAAGAATTTAAAAATTGATTTCATTCATTTTATTATTTATAGTGATAGCGTAATTGGGTCAAATTCATATTATAATTATTATTATTGAAATTTTTTATATTAAACTCATTACTTAAATAAAATAATGAAATAAGAAATTCTGTTTTATTTATAAGATTTGGTGCAATTTATATAGTCAATCTAATTATTTATCAGTAAATGGGTGCCTAAGTATTCTTAATTAGATGACAGAATAAAAGAGAAGCTATGCGAATCTTGGAACTGCACAGCATTTGATTAACTTACTGAGTATTTATTGACTTTTTTCTTAATTCTCTTTAGAAGGCATTCTAGAAAGATCTTTGCTCTGACGTGAGCTATTTAAATTAAAGGCTGTTTTATATTATCTATATGTATGGATATATCGATTAAAAAATCATTTTAGATGATTGTTTCATTAAATTAAGATAACTTTCATAAAGATATTTGTAATCAAATGTATATATTTATTAGTGATAAACTAGAAAACAATAATCACATATCCAGGAAAGAAAATACTTTGAGAACTGACTATAGCAGCTCATTAATAGCATTCTTTAATTTGTTTCATAACGGAAAGCATAATACTTAATTGCTAAAATAGAATTCTCAAATTGTAGTTCTCAATTAATAAATAACATCAGTTTGTATTAGACTATGATGAAAATGTTGGGTTAGTTTAACTAAAAAAACATTCGATTGTAATACAAACATTGTTTGTAAGTCAAGGACAATTTTTACTTTTGAACAGATTAAGTTCTCTTTGTATCTATTTACCAATATATATGTACACTCACATTGGTTGAATGTGAATTTAATAGAGTTATTTACCCAATATTTTAAAAATCAAAAATTAAAGTCCAACTAAAACTTGATAAAAGTATGTTTTAGTTTATACAAATGTCTGTATTACATATAAAAATTATTACGACAAACAAATTTAGAGAATAAAACATCTGTCCAATTTACTGCCTCGTAACGCCAACAGACGGTTGAATAAGTAAAACCTACGTTGTTTGCTTTATCAATCTTGTTTCTATTAAATCATATGCGCTTCAGCAACCGTGAATATCAATGTTAGCAAACATCGAACCAACCTTTGGCTCAGTTTGAAAATCTTTACCCCTTTTCATTTTTGCTTCTCTATGAATGCACGTTACGGAATAATATTTTACAAATATTTTCAAGTATAACTTTTTCAACTTAAGTTCCCTCCCCCTATTAGAACCCAAATACAAAATCTTGTGCTTTTGTTCAACCTCATTTGAGCCATGCCAGTATGTAGTAAAAATCTTTTAAAAGCTGAGAGCTTCGCTACGACAAAGCAAGATCTGCGCTGAGAACTCCCTACCGAGCGGACTCAATCTGTAGTTGCGGGTGAAAAAGCCCGTATATGGTTTTTCGTGGACAAAAACTCCTCTTAGGTCAATGATACAAATGATAGCAAATAACAGAAGTATTCTTTCTGCCGGAAATTAAATCTCTGTTCACAACTCTTATTTTTCCTTTATTTCCTTCGCTGTTTGCTTGGATTAATTAAATATTCTCTCCTGGTTGACTTTAAAATCTGTCGGAGTGTCAAACTTTATCAGTATCACGTGATAGAAGTCTATCTTTCGAATTAAGATATCGACGGGAGATACACCTCTTGTTTAGGTATAGGAAACGTGTACTGTACACTCTTTAAATATACATCTGTAAAATTTGTTAAAAAATTGTAAAATTATTAAATGTAAAAGAAATCAGTGCAGTGAAGCCTTTGTTAAAGTATCTCTGAGATTAATTAAATAATTAGGTTATTTTTCTTTAAAAGTAATATTTTATCCTAAAAGTATTGACTAATAATAACGCAACGGTTTTAATTTCCTTCCAATAGATACAGAAAGAGAAAAAAAATTTTTTTAACGTTTATCTGTATAAATAACAGGTTGTTTTCTTTTTTCTTTTTTAAAAAATAGGTTTTTCTTTCTTTTTTTTTTTTTAAAAAAAAAGTAATTATTTAATTTGATTGATTTAGATATATATATAAACAATATATAGACTAATAAATCTTCTTTATAGATCAAATAACAATAATGAAACAGTTAATCGCTTAGGAGATTATGTGATATTCAAACAACAGAAAATGATAGGTTGAGTTTGAATTAAAAAATCTTTACGTCTGAAGTCCGTCTACTTTACCATTATATTAAAAAGACTACTGATCAAAGGTGGTAAGAAAATGGATTATAAATGGCTTTTATCAATATTATTAACATTGAGATACCGTAATAAAGAAAACAATATTTCTGAATCGATTTTTTTTTTTTACAAGTAGATTAGAAAAAGTCTTATTTTGGATAATAGAAAAAACTATTGAGCTTTATCGATATAGGCCAATGAATTTGGGTTTAAAATTGATTTTTTTGAAATTTTTATATTACTAATTTGACTAACAAAAAGTAAATAAGATTTTTTAAAATGATGTTTTTTGTCATATAAAAAACAACAAAACTCTGATTTGTTAGTTTTGTCCAATAAGTAATCAATATATATATATATATTTGGAATTAGTTATAGAATGGAAAAAGTGAGGAAGAGAAAAAGAAGTAGAAAAAAAAAGAGGAGGAAAGAGAGAAAAAAGAGAGAGAACATTAATTATTGTCTAAAATACAATAAAATATAAATTATAGAAGTCGTATGAGAATAAGATATTTTACAAAAATGAAATTAATTGATAAAAATTGTATTAAAAGAGAAATCAGAGAACAATATTTTAATATTTTAAATGAATATTTATTAAAAATCCAATGGCAGTGGAAATGAAATAAAAAAAAATTACTCAATAGAAATTAAGAAAAAAAAGTTAAATTTTAGTGAGAAGAAAATGATAGATAATAGAAAAAAAGAAAGAGAAATGAAAAACAAACAAAAAAATTTAGATGATATAGCAACTGAAAAAATAAAAGAGAAAAATGTCAAAAGTAAAGAATATTTATTGATACGTTTAATAAAATTTTATATAAAGAATATGCCCAAGAGTTGAAAAATTATCAAAGTAATATTACTTTTAAAAATAAAAGTATAAATCCAAGATATTTGGATAATTATAGATCTGTGGATCAGTTTGAGTTAAGTGCCAAGTTATTTCCATATATTATTGTAGTATTAATTATAAAAGAAGTGCACTAAATAGAAAAGAATGCAAAGATATTGTAGAGAAATAACAAAAGAATGGAGTAAAATATTTATAAACTAAAAAAAGTTATGAAAAAGATTATGAAAGAATCTAAAAAGAAAAAAGTATAGAACTTGGAATAAAATTATCAAATATTCTAATATGAATATGGCTATTTATTAATTAGAAGTTTAATAATGAATGTTAAAAATAAAACAGGATTTAAAACAGGGATGTAATCTGTCCTCAATCTTTGTTAAAATATGTTTCAGGATTTGGACAGTTTGTGAATGTTCTTTTGCAGAAAATGGAAAATAATTAAGTACTCTCTTGCATAATTGTGCAGAGTTTGAAAGAAAAAAGTGAAGTTGCTTTTAATGATAATAAGTCAAAAATATTGACTGAGGTGAAAGAGAGATAGGTGTTGAGAGGATTAACTTCTTCATGTTTAGTGGACATCATGTTGAATTTTAAGTGATTGGACTAAGATACAATTTGTACAATATCTTCAAGATTAATGCACTAAATGTGAAGTGTTCTATATTATTAAAAAGAGTAAATGTTAAGGAATGTCATAAAACTGAGAAAATATAATCATTACTTTTTTTAAAAAAACATTAAAAAAATACATTTACACTCTTACAAATGCATATTTTTTTAATAGGTTTACAAATTCTAAATTTTGAGAGTTAAATTTTAATCTGACACTTTTCTAGACATTTTAATCACATTCCTTATGAAATTTACAAAAAAAAAAGGATATATAACATGATTTACCTGAGATAATTCTTAATTGTAAAGCATTAGAAGACATGCAAAAGAGTTTCACTTTTGCTAACTGATCCAAATCTTGTTCTTCTATGCAGCTTTCTGCTGCACGTATGCTTTATTTAATGTAAAAAAAAATTCCACAATGCTAAGCATGAATGAAAGCTAGAATTTATAAATATGTCTACCTTTTCTGTGTTAATTTTCTGAACATTTATATAGTTAACATTATAATAAGTATTATATATCAGATATTATGCAAACAGAACTTTAATTAATTGTGATTAATTATAAAAATGAAATTAATAATAAAATAATTGCAAAAAAAAAATCTAATATAAAAGAGCAAAGAGAAAAAAATGACAAAATGAAAGACTAAAATGTTTTTCAGGATGTGTGTATATTACATTTTTACACATGGAGATAACTAAGCAAGGATTTTTTTTTTCAATTTAGTGCAATATAAAATATTAATGAGAATAGTTACTCTACTGATGTTCCTTATTACCTGTCCTACTTTTTATTTGCCTGTGTGGAAATGCTTATAACTTTCTGTGCAGATGTTTTAGTATTATAAATATAATTTACAATAAAAATGTATTTGTATAAAAAAATAAAAAAAATATCCATAACTTATTAAAAGGAAAGCAGAAAAAAATACCATAGATTGCAAAAAATGAAATATAATTGCTTATGTAAATGTACATGACAAAGATATGTAATACAGATCCAAACAAAATAGTCATGTGAAATATTACTTGCAGTAAAATATGACAGTGAAATAAATTTGACCTTTTCATTATAATTATTAGTTACAATATATATTGTAACTAAATAAAAATGATGCTAAGCAGTTCTTTAATAGCCCATAGATTTTGATGACATTTGTAAGATAATAAAATTGATGTCCTGAAATTGAACACCATTTGTAACTGAATAAAAATATGAGTCAAACTGTGTCTTTTCTTTAGTCATAGTCTAATTACTGATTACTACTTACAACAGAATAAAAATATGAACCAAGAAAGAGAAATCCTAATTTATTAATGCCCTTGAATTATAGCATCATTCATAACAAAATAAAATTAATAAACTAAGATAAATAATATTTACTGAGGCTATAACCTCGATAATATGCGTGTAAAATGCGATAGTAGGGACCTCTACAGGTGTTTTAACCACAAGCTTACGCTATGGAAGAAAAGAGGGGAACCCTTCTTTACTTCAACCTACTGTCTATTTAAATAGGTGAAGCTGAAGCGGTTAGATCTGCGAGCGTGAAGCTATTCAATACTTCACTGATTAAGTCCACATTTCTTATTACACATTAAAACTCGCGAAATCTTTTGATTTACAACGAGTCAATGGAAAGATTTTATAGTTAGAAATCTATTAAAGTAATTTAAAGTTGTAATTATAAATTTATTAAACGCACATTGATTGCGTAAATAATATTTACTGAGGCTATAACCTCAATAATATGCGTGTAAAATGCCCATATTATCGAGGTTATAGTCTCAGTAAATATTACTTACGTAATCAATGTGCGTTTAATAAATTTATAATTAAAACTAAGATAAAATAAATATCAATCAATGAATAACAATCTAACACTTAATTCAATAAAACAATGATAATAATCTTGGTTGTAAACTCATGAATTCAAATAGCACTTAAAATGGATAGATAACAAGCAAAATCATTATTTTAAACTACCCTAAAATATGAGCATTATTTGCATTAGATTGAAGATAAAGCAATAAAACTAAATATCATTGTCTTAGAAATAACAATTTATGCCTAAACCACTTATAATATCATAAAAAATAATGACCAAGAATTTGACAGATAAATATTAATATTTTTATGGGTCAAAACACTTTATAGTAATACCAACTTATACTAAACGTTAAACATTATTTATATTTGTATTTAAACAAAATAATTCATGCATGGATGAAGTAATAATTTTAATATGTCCTACAAATTTACAATATCAATGATATCTAACTAAATATATAACTCAATAATTGATTTTTAATTACAAATAACTAAAATAAAAAATAATGCTAATTTAGCCATGTTATCTAAATACTCAATATTAATACAAAATCAATTAATCTAATATATCTCTCCACTTTCATCAACTTATAACACTATAAAATCAAATTATCTTATTAGATAAGATTAAAACTTATAATATCCAATCACATCAATATATAAAATAAATGATAGATTCCTATTTGATACTTATTCAAATGCTATAGATAAATCAATTTAATAAAGCTAAATTGTTAAAACTTTAGACTATAATCATCAAGACATATGAAAAATTATTAGTGTTTACAAATATTAATATTAAAACTTAATATTTAAACTGAATTTTATGGTCCATATCATCATACTTTAATATAATTAAAAGAAATCACTCTAATTTGTAACAGAATGAAATACAATACTATTAAAAGCTCTACAACTGAATAAGATTATGATTTTTATGGCTGCATACTGACTTAATATAATATTCACTTCAATCAATAATGGCTTAAAATAAAATATGTGGACATTTTATTTCAACCACCTTTACTCATCTTCAATAATTATCTTGATCAATCATCAAATCAATTCATTTATAATTTCTATCTTAATATAACTGTTACTTATTACTAACAAAATAATTACAATAAGCTTCTAATTACTTTTTAAATATTTAATAATGTCAAATCAATTAATTTATTGCTATATAAAAATCTGTACATGTTCAGATAATAAACACAATTCTATTCAAAGAAAATGATTTGTAATTATACTCTCTTACCTATCTGGTGGTTTGGGTTTTGAAATACTTTGTAACTATAATCAATTAGTGAATACTGTATTATCCAAATAAGATTATCCAATAAATTTGCATTATAAATTAAATATCAATCAAACAAGTTTTAAATTAATTCAAAATTTATTAAGAAATGAATATAAATTAAAATCAAATATCTATATAATATATAAATAATTTAATGGTAAAAGAAATATTATATTTAAATTCTTTAGTAGCACTTTCAATTATGTAGTAATCCTCATCAGCTTTATATTTAACTGAATTTCAAATTTTAATGTTACATAAATTTCCATAAGCTGTGTATGACCATATTTGCAACTTGCATATTAATAACATTATCTTTATATTTATCTATTAAAATTGTCTATTAATTTTCCTCTTTTTATGATTCCTTTCTTCCATTAATATTTTTATTTCATTAATATTAAATGTAAACCTATAATTACAAATTTTTTCATGGTCAAAGACTACTGAAGCTGTATTAAATTGACTACTTACATTATTTTTAATCCAATTATATAACAATTGATGCTCCTTTAATCTTTTTTCCACAGAACATCTTGAATCACCAATATATAATTTACATCCACATGAAATTTGATAATTATATTACTTATTTGCAATTTAGGAATTATATCCTTAGAATTATTAATCAATCGATTAACTTTTGGAGAAACACAAAATGAAATATTATCTCCCAAATATTTTATAGAATATTTGATTTGTTAAGCTAGTTAATTTAAATATTTAAAGTAGAAAATATCTTTATACTCTCATAACAAATATGCATCTCAGTTATTTTATATAAAATATTTTCTTTATACTTATTTACTTAACGTGTATAATAAATATGATTATATTCATCAGCAACATTGTTTTGATTAGTATATACCATGATCATTAATAAGTAAAATATCACTTCTCTAAGTCAACACAGTTATACTTCTGTTTAATTTACATATAAAATGATGAAATATTAGTCTTCTAATATAAAATTTAATACAACATTAGATGTATTTTCTTTAATGATTATCAAGTAAATATATAAATCATAAGGCTATGACAACAAATATCTTTTTACAAATGTATATATATAAAAACACCTGTTCACTTTCATAAAATAAAATTTGTTTTACTCAAGGAATAATATTATTTTACTATGTCAATTTTTATATATGTATGCCATTGCTATACATTAAAATATTTCAAAATTTGATATTTATAGGACATATTTTTTCTTAGATTTACTTATACATATTTTAAACACTGTAAATAATATACAATTATAAAGCCTCTAAATGTGTATGCTTATCATTGATTATTTTTTATCAAAGTTTTCCAATAACACACACACACATATATATATATTGAACCGGATCGATGTCTGATTCAAGGATTTTACTGCCAAAATTAAAAACTTAATTTTGTTAAATCTCATCTAATGTTAAATTTTTTTTTTATTTATTTAAAAAGAGTACGTGTATTAAAACACCTACTCGTTTATATTTAAAATAGATTGTTTTAATGTTTTTAAAATTGTTTTTAAAATAGTTTTCTTATACTGCTTGTTTTCCTTTTTTTAAAATCAATTTGATTTAAAAACAAGCTGGCTAGCTAATTACATTCCTGTTGCTTTTATTTTTATTATTGTAAATTAATTCTAAAAGCGGAGATTTGATTTTTATGTAGTTTTCATTTCAATAATCCCTGGGTAGAATTCTTAGATTAGATTGAGCTGGAGATTAATATTTGCCCTGCCTTAGGTGTAGAAATTCGACAAGGCTAGCTTTCACAGGAAATGGAGTGAGGTATAAATAGCCCTGAAAATTTGGAGTGTCAGTTATTAATTATTCTTAACTAGACAAGCTGTTTCTCAAGTGAAAGTTCGTATTCTTTTACGCACTTGATTGAAGCCTGTTGTGATCCAGAGTTTTGATAGCAGTTCGGACATTTAATTCCTGCTAAGAACTTACGATTATTAACAGACTTCTTTGCTGTACCAGATGTCAAAATCTACCGCTCTGAGTTTTGCCATTATCAGGATGTCTTGCTAATTTAACTCAAAAGACAGACTCACGCCTGCCAGCTCTCCTTCAATCCTGCAATGAACACCTAAAATAAACAAGACCCCCTGCCTCTACCTTGCCATTGACAAAAGACCTGAAAATGGACTAAAATAAATGTGCGCACTCTACGCGAACTGTGTTTTACCGTAAGATAACTATTCTCTTTTAGTCTTCCAGGGTAAATTTCTTTTCATTAAATCTCTGTTCAATCTAATTATAAAACTGTATTCATATGTAATATTTGTTGTGATTTCTTATATTTTGCCGTGTGTCTTAGAATCTTAGTTTTAAGATTCCAAGTTAGCTTTCAATTTTGTTTATTGGAGAGTGACGAGTGAGTTTCTATATTTTTATGCCTAAAACTTTTATAAATGCTTTAGCAGTCATTATATTTTAAATGCTTACCTGTCATTATTTTAGTAGCTGATAATTAATTTTAACCACTGTGTTTGCGCTTTTACAAACCTCCAAAAATCTTTTGGCTGGCGATTTTATTTTCCTAGTTTTCCACAAGTGGGGATTTCATTTCTTTGTTTCTTATATCTCTGAAAGTGGAAACTAGAATTGTTTTGCTTTGTAATTTTACAAGTCACCAACAGGAAGATAATATTTATTTCTTTTTAAATTACAGTTGAGAGAGACTTTCGCTGCTAAAGTATTTAAAGCTTTCGTATTTTCGTACTCATGTGCACTCTCCGAAAGAATTATTTTGTATTTACATGTGCTTTAAATTTATCAGAGCGTGTACTCAGAACTTATTTCATAAATTTATTTCATAATTATAATTATTTGTAATTCATTTTCTTTAATTGCTAGGGCAGATGTAACTGGTTTTCTAATGATTTACTTGTCTCCTATTGAGACCTTTAATTATGATTTTTAGAGAAGTTTTTGCCAACCATTTGGTTGGGGATTCACCAGTTTTAATTGTTTGTTTTCATTTCATTTTCAATCATATTTTTTGGTTGTTCTTGAGGTAAATCAATCACCTTTATTTTAAATGTAATAATAGGTGTAGCTTCTACCGACATATGACATTCATGGGCCCACCTTTTTTTAGACCTCGAAAAGCTCGCCGGCACTGGTTTCATTGATTTATTTCAAGAACATATTGTTTAAGTATCTGAAAGTGAAAACCAATGTTTGGGTGAATCCTCTGCTGAATGAAATTGCTTCCTCCCTTTTATAATTCTTTATTAAAAAATCAGTAAGTCTGTCAGCACATAGCATTAGTCTTTCTGGTACACGCCTGAGCTAACCCTATTTATTGTGTCATAAACTTATACTTCACAATTTATTTTCTCTTAAATAAATTTTTTTTAAATATGTTTAAACTTAATTTGGCTGACGTTTGTCTTGGTGCTTTTGTGTCTCAATTGTCTAAACAATTTTAAGATCTCTTGTTTCTCTCTGAGTCTAGTCGGCGCAAACCATCATCATCTATTCTGATCACAGTAAATAAATTTTCCAGATACGTAGTGGTCTGGTGGCGCCCTCTGTGTCAGAATGGATTGAGTGTCCAGTACAATATATATATTAAATACTCCACATGGTTAAGAAATCCAACATTGCCCTCTGCGAAATAAATATGTAAATATTTTAGAATCCCTTATTTCAAAATATTTATTTCAGTTTAGTGTTAACATTGGGATTATTATATATATATTAAATATTATTAGAATTAAAAAAAAACCATTAATAATCATTTGAAAAAATGAAACACTATCCTCAGAAATATTGTAAATTTAATCTCTCCATTAATAATATTTTGAAATAGATAAAATAATAAAATGGTTTTACCATTTTACTAAAGTTGAATAATTTCTTTCTTTAGAATCTTTAAATTTGAATATGATACTTCTAATCACATTGTTTTTTGATTGAAGTAGTTATTATTTGGATTGATATCTCTTAATATTTTAGCATTGTTTCAGCAATAGAATAACTAATAAGTTAATTATAAGATGAAAAAAAAGATACATATTTTAAGATAGTCAATTCTTTCAGTTCCTTGGAAATCTAAAGAAGAATTTTTCCTCTTTTCCTTTTGTTCAGAAATTCATTTTGTTCATAAATTCCCAATAAAAATATATATTTGTTTTGTTAACGGGTGTGAAGGCAAAACTGTTAACTTTTCATTACTAAAGTCTAGAGACTTTTTTTTCAAGCATTCTTCACATAGCATTTTATTAAAATTTAGATTTTTCTTGTAGTATTTGTAACATAGTATTATTTTGGCATTCTAGTCAAGAAAACTGATTATTATAAATAAAAATAAAATAAATAATTTTATACATTAAAAAAAAATCAGAATGACTTATTTTTTAATTTTGTACACTACAGATATTAATCATTAATATTACTACTATTTTTTATAACAAAACAATTCAATATGTGTGTGTATGTGTTTTATATTTATTTTATACCACATATATTTTCCCATTCTTCTCGTGACAAAGTTTTCTATCTACCTGTATTTAAGTTAAAAGTTGTTCTCCATTATTTTAACAATTGTTATCTACTAACAATTTTTTATAAATTAATTATTTTAAGGAAAAGTTAACTAAATAATATAACAAATATTATTATTTTTTTGATATCATTCTCTCCCTTACTAAATTATCAGTGCGTTAATTACGAATTAGATAGATAAATGAAAATTAATTTAAATTGAGAAATAGTAAATTAAAAATTTAATGCAGTTTTGAATAAATGTATTAATATTCTTTCACACAATCACACAAACTAATAAATATATAAAAAGTTAAAAAAAGAAGATTGTTTAATTAAGTAAAAAAAAATATGTGTGACGAAATGCGTATAATTTGATAAATAGCTATTTATTTTAATAAAATAAACAAAATAATGACTTATGAAAATCACTTATTATAAGGAAAAGTAGCTTGAATTAAAAATATCATAATTGAGATTAAAAGGGTAGTGTTATTGTGAATACACATAGCTTCAATTTGAAGATATAGTTTTTTCAGTCCAAACTGTAAACATTCAATATATAGAAGTAAAGATTTTAGATTAATTGTATAAATATTAATTTATAATAACAATTTTCTTAATAGAAATTTTGTATAAATCAAGATTATCATAAATTACATAAACACACACACACACATAATATAAAACGAAATAATTATAATAATCATAATAATCTAGAATAAATACTAAAAAATACAATATGTCTATATAAAATAAAATTAAATGTTCGCTTTAGCCATCTTGAGTTAAGATGGCATAAAATGCCTTAAACTGGCTATAGTGAAAATTTAATTTTTATTTTATATAGGCATATTGTATTTTTGTAGTATTTATTCTAGAATATTTTGATTATATATATATCTGGCCTTTCAAATATTACACATATTGCTATGCTCAATATTTAGTAATATATGTAATATTTGAAAGGCCAAATAATTAATCGAATCATTTAAGTTGTTTTTAGAATTAATCAGAGATAATTAAAATTGTTTTCCAAACAAACAATAAATAATTAAAGCCAACGATGGTTGTATTAACATATGAGTTAAGGAAAACGTTATTGAATGCAGTAAATGCAAGATGTAGCAGAACTATTATAGAAAGAAAAACAAATGTGGATTACACTAGAGTAGTCAACCAAGACAGAGGTAGTTATAGCAGTTTATTCTGAAATCCAAATCTCAAAATACTTCCAAAGAAATTAGACAAGGAATATGACTTCTGTATCTTCTTTGGCTGTTGGATGCAATGAACCCAACTACAAAGCTAGTTCAAGCAGTCATCAGTGAGGACAATAATGTTAAACATATCCCATTGAAGCAATGACCAATTTTGTGGCTTTAGATTTGCCTAAATGTCTGACTGAGGCATTCTAAAAATGCATCAGGCATTTTATATTATCTGTCAATGTAGCACTCAGAAGAGAGAGATTGTGTATTCCAGCCTTAGAATGAAATAGATTACAGTCTGTTCACTGCCACCATCAAAAAAATCATTGATCTATTCTTAGAAATTATCTGCCAAAATATTGCCTAATTTAAGAAAAATCAAAAACTGTTGTAAAACATATAAATTCACCATCATTTAAGTAAGTGGGAAAAATTATATGTTGTCAGTATTTAAAATAACAAGTGAAGTAAATCTTGTATTACACTTAATATGTCCATTTAAGTATATAGAAGAAAAATAGGCAGAATATATAATATTCAAATACATATGTATTGTCTATACTAAACCCAATGTAATTAGAAGGGATGAAGTCAGACTTTCAAGCTCTCCAACAGCTATCCACTTCATTTTATACAGTTGGTACACGTGGTCACATAATGTGAAAAAGATAAATGATCTCCAATACATGTATTTTGGGTTGATCCAGCATTCATTAGTTGGTCCAGATTATCTCCCACACATATATACAATCAGTGCTCAGTTTATATTAAAATAGCAAATCTTCAAACTTTAATGGATAAGCTTCAATCCTCTCCACACTCCATATCTTCAGCCATCCATATCATTGAAAATCGGAGGATGGAATACTCAAAGCCCTTGTTGATGCCAATATTATGACACACCCATGTTGACTTTAAGTTACTCTGATGCCTCACATACAGGACCTTAATATGTTCATTTAAATATACAGTAGAG
>JAQFVV010000335.1:741221-843721 GCA_028023455.1 Epiperipatus broadwayi | reverse complement strand
GATACCAATATTAAAGCAATACCATTAAAATACTGATGGTTTTTTCTTGATGGGCTTTAATGCACGTGGAGGTGCAAATAATAGATTTTGACCAAAAGTTATTGAAAAAAGAATTTGGTACCACAAATTCAATGGTCAGTGATGTAACAAATAGTAGACTTTGATGAAAAGTCACTGAAAATAAAGAATATTTTTGTGAAAAGCACGGTTTGACTATTACAACTACATTGTTTATCCAGGGAAGGTGCTATAGGAATATGGATGTATTCATGCTTAAAACAATGGCAATTATTATATTACATAGTAATTGGGAATACAAATAAAAGAGTTCATTTTACTACAGGCATTTATCAGGGTAGAATGTTGGATGAATCATAAATTAGTATGATTCAAAATTGAAATGATAGTTGCATTAAAAGTAGGTCTTATTCCATATATATTCACAAAAAAATTAATATTCATTCTTTGAAAGTATTTACTTTACACACTAAATTTTAAGAGCTATTAAATATTAAAACTATTAATTTGGATCTTCAGGGCTGTTATATTATTGTGGAGTGGAATTATTTTAATAAGAGATTATGAATACAATTAAATATATCCATAAATTCATTAAAAAGAATTATGACTGATTTTCTGATAATGGTATTATTATTAGTGATTTGATTAAAAGAAAATATATGACATTTTCTGCTTGACATAATAATAAATTAAATCTAGAGCTTTACAATAAGTATAAAGATTTAAAGCAAAAGTTCAATGATTGATAAGAAGGTTTAACAATGATTCCAGGATTAAACTGCAAAGGAAACACAGACATAAGGATTAAACTTCTAAGGAAATACAGACATTCATTGCATCATGGTCATTTCAGATCTGTTTTGATTCCCTGAAAGCATTACATGAACCTGAGAATTGATATCACAATTCTATTAAATCCAGAAGTGGTCCTCTTTTATATGGTGTTATTAATATTTTGAATAGGTGGAAAGAGTATTTAAATCATTTTTAAAATAATGATACAAGAACTTGAGATGATGACTTTTAATAATATATCTGTTTTATTTACTAATTTATATTTGGAAAATATATCCAGCTTAGTAAAGTCAAAAACAGCTTTTGTAATCGTAAAAATAATCAGATCCTGAAGAAATAACTGGAAAAGTTTTAAAATGTAATAATATGTTAGCTTAAAAATATTTGAATTTTTTGGGAATACATGGAGTCATGAAGTTATGCCTCTTGTTCTTAAGGATATTTCTATTATGCAAAATTTTAAAAAAGAAAATAAATATGCAGTTATGATCATGGAATATCATTATTACCCATTACAATAAAGGTACTTTCAATGATTTTTGTTGAATGCATGGCTTCCAGTCATAGATAAATGGTTACCATATTCTCAATAAAATCTTAAAAATCAGGAAGCATTATACACATGATTTTTTTTACCAGACAAATTTAAAAAAAGTATCATAAACAGAAGAATACTTTATATATTGTTTTTGTTGATTTGATCAAGGCATTTGACACAATTAACTGCATATATCTTTTGTATTACTTAAAACTGTTTGGTTTTTCCAAAGTTTATTTGAATTTGACAGTTTTTACTTGATGGAATGAGAAAAAATGCTGTTACTTCAGGTAAGAGATCTGAGTCATTTGAAATAAAAACTGGCATTAAACAAGGATGAGTTTTGGTTTCAACATTGTTTGATTTTTATGATAGAGGTTTGTAAATCTGTTTATAAGGAACTTAATGAAATAAGAATCTTGATCTGATACAGGTTTGATGATGGAGTTTTTAATTTAAATGAATTAAAAGTGAAAACAAGAACTTCATATTTTTGCTTTCTGGATTTACAATATGCTAATAATTGTGCTATTTTTTCCAGTTCAAAGGATGACCAACAAAATGTATTTAATGTTTTGACAAAATAAAGATTTTGATTTAATAATTAATATTAAAAAAAAGACCCCACTTTATCAGTCAATGCAGTAAAAAATTATAAAAACTTTTATTTTGGACAATTATCTATTTCTAAATGTAAAATAATTTAAATATCTTGATAGTTTTATAAATTAAAAAATGTGATTTTGATGCTGAGGTGAAGCACAGAATCTAATATATTGTTGCTACTTTTAGCAAGTTAAATGATAGTTAATCACAGAAATAATCTATTTTACCTAATTCATTGTATGGGAGTGAGACTTAGTCACCTTATCACTGCAATATAAGTATATTACAAAAGTTTCATTTAAGAATGCCTTATAAAAATATAAAAATACGATGGCAAGATTATAAAAAAACAATCAATATATGTTTCAACTTGATGGATGTGATTTTATAGAGTTAATTATTATAAAATCATGTTTTCACTGAATTGACATGTAAAATGAGTAAATAATGAAAGATTTCCTAGTGAACTTAAGAATGATTTTCATAGGAAAGATAGATTCTGTTCAGTTATAAAGCTGATTTCAAAGTCAATCTAAAAATGAAATATTAATTGTTTCCATTAGAGAGATATGGCAAAAAAATAGAATACTTTGGAGTAGTATAATTAGACATGCTATTTTTCATACATGTTAAATTTAATATTTTCATTATAATATATAAAGTAAATTAAGAAACTATTTCTGTGTAAATAACCAGAGATAACTTTACCTTGATGTTGCTAGAAAACTATTAGTTATTAAGTGACAGTTTTGAGACTAAACAAGTCTTCTTTAGTAATCTGTAATAGATTTTTTGTCAAGTTATTATAGATTAGTAGAGTTATTAGAGAAAAAATTGTTCAGCATCAGAACAATCAATTTTTATTAGATGATTTCCTAGCAACATTAAAGGTAAAGTTATCTCTACTTGTTTAAATGGATAATGGAAGCTCATTTTCTTCTAATTAAAGTCATGATAAAAGAATTATTACAGATTACTAGAGAAATTTATAGGACTACCAATTAGTAGGTTTCCTAACAGTTTCAAAGATAAAATTACTTTTAATTGTTTATATGGACATGATCTTTTAATTCCCATTATATATATATATTATAGACAGTCACCAATTCTGGCTATATAAAATATTACAAACTTATAAAAATAAAGTTAGAATGGAGAAATAATATTTAATGTTTTCATATTTTTTAATAATAATAAGAATTGATTTAATTAAATATTTTTTATTTATTAAATGATAATATGAAAATTCTAAATATTTTAAAAATAATAATACTGTGTATATTTATAATTTGTTAGGGGTTAGTTGCAAAAATAATAAAAAAGTATAAAATAAAATAAATAATTTCTTTTGTTCTCTCTCTTCAGTAATTTAATTTCCTAATTTTAATTTTGAAAAGAGATACCAAGATAAATATTTTTTTTCTCTTCAGTAACTTACTGATAAGTTTCAATTTTGACTTTAAAAGATAAGGAGAGAAGTAAATAAGTAAAGTTTTTAAAAGAAAATAAAAAATAAGGTTTTATCATTTTGCTAAGAAATTGTGTTTTAATTAATTATAGTTGCTTTTTTTTCTTTGTTTCTCTCCAAAATGAAAGATAATGTTTTTCAAATAAAAGGATAATTAAAAAATTATCTTGTTTTTGGTATAAGAAAAAAACAATAAAAAGAGGAATTTTTCTTGTAATTGGAAGTTTTTTAATTTAAAAAAGGGAGGGAAATAACCTAATAACCTTTTGTAAAAAAATAGACCTAATTGGTCAGCATTTAATTTTGTCAAAGTTTGAAATAATATCTGATTGGATGAATACAAGATTGTTCCAAATAAATAAAATAGGGAAAATAAAATTAGTAGACCTCATTGTCTTGTGAGGAATAGTCATTCTGATCAAGATGTTAAAGAAATCAATAACAGTTAGTCTTTATGGTTTCAGCTATTGAAGAAAGCAGTAGCAATGGTTCAGATAGAAAGAGGTCAGTAAGAAATAGTTTTGTAGTCTCAAGTAAGACTCATGTTACTATTTATTTAAAAAATAACTTTTAAAATGGATTTTAGAAAAATTATGTGCTAGATTTTAGCTGGTAGATAAGCATCATCAAACATCATAATGCAGTCAGTTCAATAAAAGACAATATGGAAGGAGAATAACCATAGCTGCAACAAACCCTGTTTCAATTCAAAAGCATGACTGTCTTATTATACATATTAGCCTGACCTAAAGATTATTATATTGAAAAAATGATAAAATTCAGCCTGTGCATAACATAAAAATATTCTTTTGTAAAAGTAAATAAATTTAACTGTGTTCATTACTCTAGAAATATGTTTTAATGGAGAATTTACAAGAAGAAAACCAATATAGAAAAACCTGAAAATCACAACTAACAAAGAAGGATTAAAAAAAAAAATCTAATGTATTGTAATGTTCATATTATATCTACATTTATGAATAATTGTTTTTAGAAAAAAAAGAGTAATAATTAATGGTATTGAATAATTGTTAATATTTTTATTCTTATTGAAACATGTTTTTTTCTTTTCTTTATCTTATTTTCCATTCAGAATTTAATTGTATAGAATCTTTTCATTTTTATAAGTAAAGGGAAAGAGATTTTTTTCTAATGTAAATTGTTTTGTCTTTGTAAAATTTTGTTTTACAACTTTAGTTATTCTGCTTAAAGTAACGTAAATAATTTATAAGTAAGTGTTGACAACTAGTTAGTCATATTTGCTATAAGACATTATATATATTTTTGATAAAATGTATTTAATTTGAGTTACATCTCTTCCTAATTTTTAAAGTAATTTACTATTTAATTTATTAAATAATTGTTCAAAAATATATTGTTTAGGTCTTTATTTTCCTAATTATGTGTTCTATAAATTAGCAGTGCACGTGACTTGATTTCATTACACCATAATGTTTTAGGGATTTGTAATTATCCCAGTAAAACTATTTCGATTATAATTGGGTAAGCTTATAAATTTATACTTTCTCTTGTTCACAGTATCTAGGGTCCTTGTGATCTGAAGCTAGCTTTAAAGCAATAATAGTTAATTTATTTATATGTGTGGGCTACCATAGTGTTTGGATATCCAGATAGTTCTCTGGATGGTGTAAAAATCTAATCTTTAAAGTCCATTCACTGCACTTTACTTTTTTAAAGAACATTTAGTTTATAATTAGTCTGTACACTCATAATATTCTATGGTCAGAGCATTGATGATGATCAGCATATATCAGAGTCCCAGCATTATTTTTTATGATAGATACTTAAGCACTTAAGTATGTGCATCCAAATAACAGTTACATATCATGCCCTAAGTCTGCCAGTAGCTAGATCATCAGGCTGTTTATAATGTATCTCCTTTAGATCTGGCCACAGAGGATGACTGTTGATTACTTTGTTACTGCTACTATTGCAGCTTATAATCATAATTATTGTAACTACTTATATTAAAACAGGCAAAATCTTCATACAGTAGTGCCATTCAGTGCAAGCCAGAAAATCACTGGATGCCAGCAGCTAGTACCTACTCATCCAATATCACCAGACTAGTTTCCAGCTTGTGGATTTCATCAGTGAGGAACCTTGGATCTGAAAGCACTACTGCATGGAGAGTTTTGCCTGTTTTAATAACAGTTATGAGCAAGCATAAAAATGATGATTTTAGTGGTTTTAACTACTTATATTATTATTCCAAAACTGATTCACATTCTCCTTATATATTTATTCCTTTTATAATTTATCATTTTATATTTATTTATTATATATGTGATATTCATTTTATTTATTCATTAGGAATGATGATGATTTCCTATCTCTACATATTTATGTCTTACCTTCCATATTGATACAATATATATATATATGGAAATTCTAAAAAAAAAGAGAGAGGAAAAAGAGTTGTTCTAGAAATGAATTTTATGTAACTATACAAATCAATCTGTGAAACGTAAATATGTTCACATATAGAACATGCTGGTTCACTTGATATTTTATTAATGTGAACTTTTAATTTCTTCAACAGAACACTTTTTTTTTCTAAAATATTTCAACACCATGTCTAATTGTAGCTCTCCAATATATTCTATTTTCCGTGATATCTTCCTAATGGAAATAGTAAACATTAAATTTATTTTGAATGACTTTGAGATAATCATTATAATAAAGACAAAGTCTACTTCTTCACGTTTACAATAAAATATCCATTTTAGAAAGTCTTGCATTGATCATTTGTTTTCCACTTCCAATTTTAGTATGGTGAACTCTATAATATTACAACCAGCTAATTAAAGATTATATTGCTTGGTTTTATGATTTTACCTTTATATTTTTAAAATTTTATAGAGCTTTCTTAAATAAAAGATTTCTATTGCCTTTATATTGTACCAAGAGGGTCTCTGCGTTTCATTTTTATACAATAAATTTGATAGCAACGCTACATACAGCTCACTTAGTTGGAGTAGTAATGTTCATGTGATGAAAAACTCTATCTTTTAACTTGTTAAAAAGGGAGCAACACATTGAAGTCTATGTTATCCCTCAACACTTAAATCCATCTTTCTATTTAAAAAACTATGAAGATATTTAAACATGTATATATTCTTAAGTTGATAAGCATCTAAACCACAAGTTCCCAAACTTTTTTCGATCGCAGCTCCCTTTACCAGAAACTTTTAAAATCGTCATTAGTCATTTATTTTTTCTACTCAAATTAATAAATTTGTATAGGTCGACATTAAATATTTCACTAGATATCAAACTTTTCATTTTAAGCATTTGTAATTAATGATTGAAAAAGATAAAAGGACTGCGGAATATGGCATTATATTATGCAACATTTAATATAGAAACCTGCACTAACGAAAATTAAAGCAACAAAATACGAGCAGTTTTTTTTTTAACTTTTGATATTTATGAAATAAATATGTAAATTCAAAATAAGTACAAATATTGAAATCAAATTAAACATAAAAATGAAGTATGTAAAGTTAAAAGTGCAAGCTATATATAAGTCATGTGACTTCTGACTTGTTACTATTACTATAAAAATGAAGTGAAAAAAATCATCATATTCAGATAGAGTTAAACATGAACAAAATTACAACAATGAAAGATTTTAAAAATTATAAAAATAAGAATACCAAATAAATTAGCTTGGAAAACTGAATTTAATGAGATGAGTATAACTGGTGATCTGTTAATAATTTATCTATGTCCGGTTTTAAATTAGTAAGATGCATTCTCAAATCTCCACGTTCAGCAATATGCGATCGATGTCTGTTCTGAAGCAGGTTTACAACTACAGTGAAATCTCTCTCTACCAGATACGACGATGGAAATGCCAGCAAATACTTTTGTACATAAGTCAATAGATCCGGGTACAGAAGTGGAATATCTTGTTGCAGCCCAAACTTTTGATAACCTTGTTTAAATTGTACCTTGAGATTCTCATTCATGCTGATCATTATCAGCTCATCTTGCAAAATTATATTTGGTTCTGCACTAGTAGAGTATGGGTTTATTATCAGTCTGGTATTTTTAATGATAGAATATCTTTGAACCTAATTTTGAAATCTGAGGATTCTACAAGTGGTTGATGTACAGCAAGATGTTTTCTTCTTGGATGGTGTCTATCTTAAATAAGTTGGGGAATTGGGAAAGTTCAGATCTTACAATATTTTGCTTAAAAAAATATTAATCTGTCAACAAAAGCCGATATGATCGATTTTGCTGTGATGAGATTTAAATTGTCTCCTTGCAGTTGTAAATTAACAACATTAAATTTGCTAAATAAATCGGTTAAATAAGCAATATCTGTTTTACTCTTAAGTAAATTTTCTTTCAAATTGGAATCCTATTCTTCCAAAAACTCTAAACAGATTGAAAAAGTGCAAAAAAAATTGGTATGGAGAACCAATCAATAAAAATCCTCATTGATTTCCTCACATAATTGAGTGAATGGTCTAATTAATGTTCAAAGCATTACTTCAAATTTTGTTCATAACTGTTATAAAAAACTAAAGCGATTGATACAATTTGTTGCTAAGGTTCTTGGCTACTAAATGTTGCCTATGGATTATGCAGTGAACTGCAAGTGCTTCAGGTATCTGTTGTTTCAGGTAACTTATAAAACCACAATAATGATCAACCATAGCTGATGCTTTATCTATCACAACAGATATATTTGTCAATGGAATTGCTTTTTTCCTGAAAAATAGATCCATTAAAAATCAATTCTCCTCTAGTGTCAGTTTCTAAAGTTTTAGAAAAAATAACTCTTCATACACTCCCTGATCTTGAATAAAGAGAATGTAACCCAGCAACAAAATTTCATTACCAGGTAATATTGATGCATCCAATGGGATGGAAAAACATTTTTTTGCAAATGATTACACAGTTTTCCACATCATGACTCATTTCATTGATATTTCTTCTAACTGTGTTATTGCTCAGTGGAATTCTTTTTATAACATTTTGTGCATGTTTGTAGAGTATAGTGCTCAATACCTTCATGATGGGCAGTAGAATCAGTTTCTCCCCTATGGTGTGTGGCTTGTCAGACTTCACGGTGAGTAAGGATATGTTGTATAATGTCCTTATCCCATCATCATTTTGCTTTGATAATGAAACAAACATATTATCTATCATAGTTCTCTTCAAAATTTTAGTCTGTAAGTGATTGAAAGCATGACAAATCTCTTTCCTTTTTGTCAGAGGGAATTGTGTTCAAGTGATTTGTTAATTTTGATGATTTCATACATCATTGCTAAAGACTTTTTCACATATGAGGCATATTGATAAATGTTTGTTTGATAACGATAGGACAAATCCTAGCTTCAAATTGTCCAAACTGTACTGTCTGATTTTCTTTTTTGGTTCAGTCATATTATTATTGCAAAAAATAAAAACTTTTATTAACAAACAAATTTTGACAGCTCATGTGATATAAAAAAACAATGAAGTATGTATTGACTTGAAACAGAAGATTTTTGTTCAAACTCAAATAAATAAACTGTCTTTTGATTTTTTTATATAGTACTGCTCCTCAATAAATAATTATCTTCAAAGTTCAAATCACAAATAAGTATATGTCACTTCAAATGAACCAATTTATAGTGTTTTATGAAAGCATGACCATACAAGACTGCTAGATTCTGCTAATATCAAATGTCGTCTCATCCCACTGCGAGCAAGTGCAGACATGCAGTGATTTTTCATGACCGCACTTGCTTTAGTATGTTTAATAAGATAATGCACAGACATGTTCATGCTACATGTATATTCAGGCATTCTTACATGTGACTCATTTAATAACATATTTTATCTTTTTGTTTGCAAGTTTGGTATGTAATGTGTTTTGATCAAAAAAATGTTTTTTTGAATTATTTTACTTCTTAATTAGGTACCTATTGGAATCATAGATATTTTGAAGTAACAAACAAATAGCATTGGATTGAGAGTATATTTTATTTATTTCATAAACCAGTAGTTTGTTTTATTAGTCTCAATGTATTATTACATAATATTAAACAATGGGAATATTTATATTTAGATATTCCATTATTTGAGTCAGTATTGACAATGTGTACATTGAAAAATTTCATAAGTGTCAATTAAAACAATATTAAATAATATGTATATATATTCAGTTTAATGTTGCATTTTGTTTTTTTATCTTTATAAATATTATTATTAAAATAAATATCTGAAAACAAATTAATATTTACTTTATTGAAAAAGAGACTCCCTAAACATATACAAGAAAACTTAGGTTTTAGATTCTGCTAAATATATGAAGGATTTTCATTATCAGAAAAAAAGACTGTTATTAATAATGACTTTGGTGAGTGCAATTACACCATTTTTTATTTTTTGTAATTTTATAAGTATTTTTAGAACATTAAAAATGTTTTAATTTTAAAACTTAGATACCAAAGTGATAATAATTAATATATTTAAAATTAATAACTTTAAAAATGTTTACAATTTTAAATACATTTTCTTAGCTTTATTATTTTTCTTATAGCTTTTCAATATTTTTTTTATGATGCATTATTAAGTTTTTGTGAAAATCATGTAATCGCATTTTCAGTAGATACATTAAACTGTGTATATAGTTTTTTCAAATAACTAATTATTAAATTAAATGTCATGTTTTAAATCTAGACTTCAACATGTGATCAGAAATTTTAAATAATAGCATTAACTAATGAAAATTTATGTTAATGAAAAATGATCATAAACTATATTTTATATAGAAAAAAAAGAAAATAATGCATTATTGTTAACTTAAATATAAATAAATAGTTTTTAGATAATAATGCAAAACCTTGCTTTGTTATCAAATGCTGAGCTCTTTTTCAGATTTTGGTTTCTGGTAATCTGCATTTGATAGTTCTCTTTTATAAAATACAACGGAATATTAAAATGATTTTAAATTCAAATCTTAATAACTGCAACAAAAAAGAGTTACTATTAACAATCATTGCAAAACTAAATGTATTTTTATTTTATTTCTTTAATTTATAAGTTTACTCCTAACAAATTATCTCATGTTTTTTGGTTTTATTGTTTCCATCTTTTTTTTTTTCATGTGTCATAGCATCGGCCGGGAAGTGAACCAACTAACACAGGACAACTGCTTATAAGGCAACTGTGCTGACCTCTCAATTACCAACACTTGACTATTGTTTTAATCTTTGCCACAAAAATATAAAAAAGGACATTTTCATAAATATATTCATTAATAAACATTTTTAATATTAAAAATGTCTTATAACAGATATTTAATAAAAGCCAGTATCCACATTAAAAGATCATTGAAAATGACTTCAGATTGGCTTTTAATCTTAGATCAAAGTCAGAATAAGAAATAAATGCAAGACAGAAGATGTTCTGACATTGTTACATCATCTTATATTAACACTACCAGTGCAATATTTAATGTATAATAATGCTATATCATTTTAAATGATTATGATATTAAAAAAATATACATTACAAAAACGTTTTATTCTTAAAAATGCAATTAATGACAACATTAAGTCTGATTTCAACAAAAAAATAAATAAATGATTTTTTATGATTTATTTTGGTACAGCTTAACCCAATTTTACTGCCAAAAACTTGCTATCTTAAGCAAATGCATAGGTTAAACACACATTAGATCTGATCTGTTCACCCAAATATTTTAGGTTCAAATTTAACTCTGAAAACCTTCTTTAAATTTATACATCAACCAACCTTGATAATAATCTCACTAGTGCCTACTTCTTCATGTTTTACCTTCAAATTCCTAAATATGTCTTCAAAATGTCCTATTGTTTCTTTAGCATATCTATTTACAATATCATTTGCATCCATCAACACTACAACATTATTATCATTATTGTTTTTCCAAACATTTTAATAATATTTAAAATCTCAGTTTGTAGCAAACACTCTTGTATATTTTTCTCTTATACTTTCTAAATAGCACATTTTCACTACCCCTAATTATTAAATCACTCAGTAAAAATTCTCCCTAGTTTTAATTTTGTTATAATCCTGTCTCTTTGTAGCATATTCTTATTATCTGTAAAACAACTTTCACTATTTCCATATCTCATCCAAATCTATTGTTTCCAGAATTATTTCTTGCTTTAATAATGTCATCAATGTTTTTGTGTTATATTGTTAAAAATCTATATCTCATTTCAATTCAATAATTTTAACAGATACAAATAATGTGGCAGTCAGTCTATTTTTTAACATGCTAAACAAAGAGATTATGTAACAACAAAATCTGCATTTCTACATAAAATGCATATTTGAATCTGTTCTTATTATCAAGATGGTAACTAACTAAACCAAAAGTTGCTGACATTTTTTTTTAGTACTGACTACACCAAAGTGTTTATAGATTAAAACACTATATAGAGTTTATTTTGTATTGAGCAAAAATAGAATTTTTATCAGCATAAAATACATCTAAAATCAAAGAAGATAAAATTATAATTTTTGGTTTTAATGAGATCAAATGTAAACAATCATTATTAAAACTTATATTGTACCTTGTTATATGATACATGAATTCACTTATAAGTTGTTCTAAAGATCACTATCATAAAAATAAAAAGCTAATGTACCTTTCTTCCTAACAACAGTTTTTATTTCAAATGTCTTTGATTTTCTACTAGAAGTAACAATGCTTCTTCTCACATACCAAAAAAATTATAATATAAAAAATTTAAGTTTCATGAATAATTTAGTCAAATGATATCACCAAATTGATAAAAGCAGTATTTTACAAACCTTTGCTCACAATACTTTTTTTGCATTTGTTTGGCAACAAAACTATGTTTTATAATGGTCAAAATAAGAGTCATAGATCACATGACCCTATTCTCTTAAGCTTGTAAGTAATAAACAATGAGGATTGCCAATTCCTCAACAAGCTTTGTGGTAAATGCTTAGCCAGAGAAAGCATTTAAAATATCTCTGTCAGGAACCCCTCCCCAAGCCCATACCATAGTTTATGCTAAGACTACTAATATATGGTATGGCTGATGATATATCAGCCCCATATAGGTATTTGAGTTGGATAGTTGGGTTTGAAGACATGTAGGTGTCTGAAAATTTCAGATTTTCCACTCAATACATAAATTTTAGTTAAATGCTGGTTTTGGGTTGGTATTTTTAGATCTAGTGTCTGATCCTACCCTAACACCTCTCTGAGGAGTGCCAAAGCATGAAACCATGGTCAGGGATTTGGGGAGGGGTTCCTGACAGAGATATTTTAAATGCTTTCTCTGGCTAAGCATTTACCACAAAGCTTGTTGAGGAATTGGCAATCCTCATGTTTATAATGCTTCTTGATTTTCAAAAAAAAAATTCCCACATTGTATCTGATATATGCACTTTGTAATGGATACAAATATTTCATGATAATTACTTTATACTTTTCTACTCTCTTTATTCTTAACAATTGGAACAATAGAAGTATTTAACTTCATAAATCCATATATTATTGAAACGTTCATTAGTTTTGAAGTTTGCATATCGTCATCATGTTTTAAAATTTCTTCAGTTTATTTGTTCAGAATTTGCAGTCTCTCCATTTTAAAATTCCATAGAACTGGATATTACTATCCAAATCGAAATGAATTAGAAGTGAATATATAAAAAGAAGTAATATGAACTTTTATACAATTATTCAATGTGATAAAATATTTTCTCTAACTTTTTTTAAAAGCCATCTGCTTATTTAAGAAGAATATTATATAACTTACAATATACCATATATTACTTTTAAAGAGTTCAAAACAGAAACTCATATTTAAAACACTCATTATATTTATTCAAATGTTTTAAAAAGAATGTTTGGTGGTATGTACATTTATAAAATATATTACACATGGAAAAAGAGGAATGAAGTTGAATTACTCAATGTGAGTGTGTGTTTAATTTAAAAAAACCCCAGATATATTAATTTTTAACTAAGGTTTAAAGCTTATATCTGATCTGAAAATAATCTCTAGTTTAACAAGTAGTTAGTGATAATCATTATTATATCTATCTTGAGAGAATCAGGCCAAAGTTGCTGTTGAAGTACGTTTGTTACCTACAAATACACAGAATATATTTAAAAGAATTCCATTTCTCATTAATATGATAAAAAAAATTCAAATTAACAATTTTAATAATGTATGTTGAAATAAATTAACATAAATAACATTTATTTCTAGAAAAATAAACATCAATTTTTTTATTAATATGATTGTATTAAAGATTTATATTTTTAATACAATTCCCACTTTAACATTGAAACATAGTAATATATAATGTGATCAATAATTTGCACTTACAGGAGCTTATGTAATATCGTCTTAATAATTAGATATTTCTGATTGTTAAAATATAATCCATAAATGTGTTATGCAAAATTCAATGCCGGAATAACAAAGTCTATACTATTTTTTAAAATAACTTTGGGTTACAGTTTATTATTTCAACTATCTCCAGAAACAAAAATTTGAGTCTTACTGGTATGAATGAAATAACATTATAAAGCAAAAATTAAAAACCTTTTTTCTGACTATTTTAAACTGGCGCATAAACATTAATAAAATAGGCAAAGGTATCACTTAAATATGACAATTTCTGTAAATCTAGGAATTTCAAAAACAAAAGATAACGAATTGAACTTCATAATAAATCTAACACCATATAATCTTTTTTCATTTAGTAATCTTCTCTTTCAAAAAACTTATAACTACCTGCCTAATCAATTAAAATTCATTATTCTTTTAAACACTTATTATAAGCTGAAAGTTCTATGCTCAGATTTTTAAAAAAACATGTATAAATCCATTCACACATCCCATGTACATATATTTAGAAAAATTGAAATACTTAACTTAATTATTACAATTAATTTCTGCAGTAATACTAATTGTTATTACTTATATCACAATTATTTCTACCATTTAAATCCATAAGATATAGCGAAAGAATTAGATTTTATGAAACTGACAATTTAACACTAACTTTTACTAGATTATTGTAAATTTGTGTGGACAGAGGAATCTCAAATAGAGTTATGCACATTGATTTGAAGAGAAAACTGCTTGTCTAAAATCTAGTTTCATTGCTTATACTGCCTCCATCAGCATCACAACACAAATATATTTCTATTACTTCTATATCAGTGTGCAGAGAATTCTGCATACTTACTTAGTAATATATTAATAGTCAGAATGTTTGTATTTGTAAATAATAGTCGAAAATACAGTTGCACAAATATCCAGACTTGTTATCATAATGCAGAGAAATGACTGAGGCTTAAAACTCTAAGTCCTATACTATCACAAGTAACTAAAATAATAAAATGAAAGATAAAAACATGAAGAGGAAATAAAGAAAAACACATAAACACAAGACAAAAAGGTCTATTTGTGTGGAATCAGAAATATATCTCTGGATAAAAAAAATTCATCTTATAACAGTGACAATCTGTGAAATTTTTAAGCAGGGGTGTTTTTCTATGCCAGAAAGTAAGCAAAGAAAACAAAACAGAGCCTTTTTAATTTTGCAACCTCACAATCATTTTATTTTTTCTTACCAATCATTGCTAAAAGATCTAATGCATTTTGTTTTTATTAATTATTGTTTAATTAACAAATAATATCTGGAGTAGATCGACCAGTACTTTTTATTTCAATTTTTTTCATATAAAGTCAATCGGAGGAAACTCATCATGATAAAGATTTAAAACATTGCTCTTATTATTTTTTTAATATTTTTCTGTAATAAATACTTACATGTTAATTTATAAATGTTAACTACAAAAAAGAAATAGAAAATTTTATTGCTTATTCTAAATAAAAACAAAAATTTATTCACTCTTAAGAGAAACGAGAATAGATAAACATTTCACTCTCAAAAACTACTCAGCTGAAATGATCAGAAGCCCCATGGCAGCAAGCAGGTCCAATGGTGGGCATTGAAAAGAACAAACAAATCTTGTGAAACTTGCTAAAATTCACAAAATATGACGTGCTGTAATTAGCAGCACTTTGAATAGAGTCTCAAGCATTGGTTAAAATAATTGTTTTTAAAAATAGTTTAATTAGTTGTATTTACATAATAGTTATTCAAAATATTGGATGCCTGTTATATTACGGATAATTTCAAGCACACATTTAATAATTAATTTTCATATTTGTTCTGATGGTGCTGCAAAGTCACAAAGCTTATGGACCAGCTGCGTATAAGATAACTTGGAAATAAATGATACTACTTATTGGTTATTTGTAGTTAATTCTTTTATATAAAGTTCATTACACTTTTTTTCAACTGTGGATTTTGTTGCTAATTAGTGTTATTTCAACACTTGACATGCACATGTTTGTGAGTATACATGTGTATATGTATATTGGGCAAAATGAACATGATGAATCAGCAAGCCATTTCAAATAAACAAAAAAAATGGGTTTTTAAATTTTTTAACAGTACAATACTGTGGGGTTTTTTTTGTTTGTTTGTTTAGTAACCATGATTATGATGGTAACTCGCGTCGAAAGCATAAATGATCTATTTAATTAAATTTTATTTTTATTCTATGTTACCGTGTTTTAATAATGTGTACATATATATACACACATGATAATTTTAAAGATTTGTTGAAACGCTAAAACAAATTCTCAATTTCAAAAATTATCCTATGTTGACCATAAAATTTAATGTGCAAAATCATTTTAAATTCTGCACGCTTACTTTCTTATACTATACATACATAATGTGAGTGAACACTAATGCAATAATATATATACACACACGCTAAGCGTTTAACTATTAAAAAAAATTTTTTTTTATGTGCAAAATCTGAGCGATTACCTGAAAGAAAAATCTTTCAACTGTTTTAAATCTGGAAAAAAAAATCGTTTTATTTGCTCAGTTTGAATTAGTCTATCATTAAAAGTTGAAATATAGCAGTAGAGTTAATACATATACTATTCTAAAAAAACTTCAAATTATTGGCACATGATTTTCAAAGTTTTTGTTATATTCAGGTGTCATCAACGCCTAAAATATACTAAATTAAAAAACGACAGTTTTTAAAAACATGAAAATCAAAAAATAAAAAGTAGAACCTACTAATTACTAAATTTCTATTTTGAAAATCTATTTAGAATATCGAAAATCTTTAAAAATATCACATTTCTCCACTACTACTTCAATTTAAAAAAATATAAAAAATTCATCAAAAACTATGACAAAAAAAAAAAAGGTTGCAGATCTCCAAATATGCTTTAAAAGATGCTAAATTGATTTTGTATCTCACCAACATTATTAGTACAAGTCTCTCCCCAGAAGAGCTTTATAAATTTATGGTTAGTTATGATAATGTAACTACTCCTGCTTTACTTAAGAAGATAAACCCAGCTCTCTTGTTAAGCTGATTAAACAGATGATGAAAATAAAAACAAGGACAAAAAACCTTTAGATTAATAAAAGTGAATGGAAGAATGAATTCTTTCATATTCTTCGATAGCTACTAAAAGACTATCGCATTTTATACGCATATTATCGAGGTTATAGCCTCAGTAAATATTAAAAGACTTTTCGAATATGGTTTTACAACAATATTTAAAAGAAAAAAAAACAAACAATACTAAGATGATGTCCAATTAGCTAAAAATCGCCCAATTGTGAACTATAGTAATGTGATTATACTTGATAGATAATTTTTCTGCCAATCAAAAATGGTTTCTAAATCCAATAAGTTAACATTTAATTTACTTCTTCAGGAATCCATATTTTGGAAAACAAATTAAATACAAATAAATTAATGTTTATTTTTTAAGTAAAATAAAATAATTGGTTAAGAAGTGATGCCTATGTTCATTTGTACGTCAAAAGCTAAACTAATAATATAATAAAACCAAGTATACTAATTATCATTTAAATCTCTAGCCAAAATAAAATTAAAGCATTCACTATCAATGCCAAAGCAGAACAGGTAACTCATAGTAGTAAATTTTTAAATTTGATTTTTGCTAATGATTCAATTGAAAAATTATGCATTTGGTTATATATAGACTTTTCATAAATTTTATAGATTTTAAATAATAATTTAATGACATTTTTTGTATATTTATCCAGCTATGATGTTATGTAGCAAAGTACCAATTAAAAACAAGTATTGATACCTGGAAATATGTTATACAATAAATATATTAACCTGAAATATTTTCAATCAAAAGTGAAAACTGTTAAATCCAGTTAAATTTCTATCATTTAAAATATATAAAACCTACAAAAACTCTTTTATATAAAACCCAGAGCTTATTATAGAAAGCTTTGTTTAATTAAGAGAATATTCAGAGAGTTAATGTATTTGTAATATTAACACATTTAAGTAATATTGTATGATTTACAACATAATATAAATGTACATAATAAGTTCAAAGTGGTTTCTACTTTTGACTTGACTTAAAAATATTTCAGACAAAACATGAAGTATTTCTAGTAGGCAACGCCAGTTTTTTTAAGTGGTACTTGGTTATATTACATGGTAATTGGAAAAATATTTAAATAAAATACACAGAGAAATCTCATTAAATTTTTATCATTTAAAATACATATATATAAAATTAATAAAACCAGATAACACTTAGGCAATTCCAATATCAATAACAATCTCAAGCTGTTGTCAAGGCAATCTTCTTTTAACAATAATATATATATATATGTTTTCCCTATGGTAATTATCACATGATCACCATTTCTTATGCTTGTACATAACTGTTATTAAAACAGACAAACTCTCAATACAGTAGTGCCACTCAGTGCTAACCAGAGTAATCAATGGATGCCAGAAGGCTTGTGCATAAAATCCCCATCTAGTGCTTACTCATCCAATATTCCCAGACTAGTTTCTGGCTTGTGGCCTTTGTCAGTGAGGAGCCTTAAATCTAAGATCCAAAAACACCAAAATGTATGGGTACTGAATTGAGTTCAGACCCATATGACTGTATAAGCTACTGAGCTTAGATTGAAAATATTATTGTGTTTTCAATTTTATTCTTATAGTTTTGTAGTTAAGTAGAGATAAAAGGTGGCTGTTGGAGAGTTGCATTAAATACTAAGATGTAGATGCAGTGCTCTCAGATCTAAGGCTTTTCACTGATGAAGGCCACAAACCAGAAATTAGTCTGGGGATATTGGATGACTAGGCACTAGATGGGGATTTTATGCACAAGCCTTCTGGCATCCATTGATTAGTCTGTCTGGCACTGAGTGGTACTTTTTATTATGTTTTTATGCAATCTTTACTCAGCATAATTAATCTCATTTATGTGTAAATGTTTAATATTTTAATTTATTTTCAAAATAAACAACAACATTATAAAAAATTAATATATTCTTTAATTGTCATTGATGTTATTGATATTTTGCATAATTTTGGATCACATTGATCTTTAATGGTTATGGTGGAAGCAGGTGTTCAAATTTCTATATCCCTTTAAAATATGCAACACTTCTTGTGTAGAGGAAATGGTTGGTGGAAAAGTCTATAATCATGATTTTGGTGCTAAAATTATTTTCTTCAAGACCATACTGTTTATTTTTCTTTGTTAAATTTTTCACAATAATTGTTAACTCATATTCATCAACAGCCAAAACTACAGCATATCAGTATATTTTATATTTCTCAAATTATTTACTGGTCTTCCTTCTATTGTTATCCCATAAAATCAATCTTTAAAAACATGGGTGTGATAATCTTACCATAGGGATTAGAAATTGGTAGAAAATATACATTTTAACTAACACAGGTCTGCACTTAAATTTTGTTGATAGAGTTGTGTTTATTATGATTTACACAGAATTGTATTCATAGAGATTTTCAAACATCTATTTTTTTGTGTTTCATTCAGGCATTATTTAATATTTACTGGAAAATAAATGCTTTTAGGTGTTCATTAGTTATGTTAAGTGTTATTTTATTAGCACAAAAAATTAGTGTCATTGTTTTATAATTCCTTGCTTTTTTTTTTTTTTTTAGAGAAGGGACAAAGATTAAATTATATTTTTCTCTTGATCATATTCTGATTTCTCAAACAATTTGACAAAATTGATCATGATTTCATTTCTATGTGGTCTCATATCAGTTTTGATTCCAGTCATCATTCCATTTACAATAAAGATTTTGTTGTGATTCATTTTCTATATCTTATTCTGATCTAAACATATCTGGTTGTAGATTATTCTCTTCAATTACTCTTAGTTTTGAGTTTTAAATAGATAAGAATCTACTTTAGTGTATAATTCCAGTGATTTATTTTTGTTTACAAGCTGCTCTCGTTCTGAAAAATATTTACATAGAAGTAATATTTATCCTTCAGACAATAATTTTTAATTTAATAGTTTATTTCCTATGTACTTCTAAACCTATCTTTCATTTTTATCTTTGACAAAATTTATATTTTTGCAATCGTTTTTCTATCAAATTCAGTTTACTTTGGATATCGAATGCTTATATTTTGATACTTTGTTATGATATCCTTTTTTAAAAAAGCTACTCATTATTTCTTACAATACCGATCAACATGGGTCATTTTAATTGTTGAAAGGATTTCCAGAAATGTGATATTTTTGAATATCTTATTATTTTTTATACGTTGATTTTATTTATGAGACTTAATTTTGCATTATTTTGTCAAAGAAGAAGCATTTCATTCTTGTATAGGGATAGTATTAATGTCTGTTGATTACCATTTGCATTAGATAAAAATATAATCTACTTCATTTTTATAATTTTTTTTATTAATCCTTGATTTCATATTATCTTTCTTAGATTTAGATAATCATTGTCTTTGTGTCTTCCACTTTCACTTTGAAGAATTTTATTATAATTATTATTTATTTTAAAAGTTTTAAGCATATCCAAATCTTCAATATTTTTTTTTTAGTTTTGCAGTCTTGAGTCTCATATGTTGGCAATTCTATCGAAATATAAAGTTTTGTTGATAATATGATAAACAACAATCATAATTCAGAAGTTTGTCCATCCCAACAAAATGATTTAATTTTTTATTCACAAACATAATACTTATTTTGGCTATTTGAAATGTTTCTTAGAATAACATCAGATGATTAGATATCATACAATGATTACTTTATGCACTTTTGATTTATTTATTTTTCATGTAAAAAAATATTTTCTCTTATTTGTAAATGGTTTTATTATTTGTGACAATATCAGATTTATCCCGCAGACCCTGATCATCTACTTCTGCATATAAGGTATTAATTTATACTAATTTACAATTTATTAGACCTTATGTTGGTACTAATGTCTCCTAGGATAGCATGTTATATCGAATATTCTTTGTTTACTTATCATGATAGATTCTGATAGAAACTCTGATACTTTCTTTCGGTTTACTCTAGCTGCATACAATTTGATTAATCTAATTAATCTTTTTCAACTTTTTTGCAAGTGAATATTTTGATTAAATTTCAAATATTTTTTCTTAGATGAATTTTCTTTCATTGCAGCTAATGTGATCTATCTTTTCAGGGTGCCATAGCCAGGTTACTTTTTCCTGGGCAGGAGAAAACCTGGAGCTTATTTGGTGAAAGTTTAATCAGTTTACTAAAAACTGAATTAAATTATTTATATAAGAATTTTTAGTAGTCTATTATTTTGATTCTAAGTTTGCTTTCCTGTCATTTTTGAATAGCAATCAATCACACACACATACAATTATCTGTAATCATTATCAATACTTATTGCAGAAAAAATTCTCCAAACTTAATCCAGTTTTTCAGATCCACAATTTCTTCATATTTCTCAAGAAAACTTTTTTTATTTCATTCCTCCATTTCACATATGTTCTTTTACATCTTTTGACATCTAATTCAGGACTTCAGTTATTTATCTACAATTATTTTTTAACTGAAACTATTAGCAAACATTTACTGCAGCTTATGAGATTTGTGAAGTGTGGGGAGAAAATATACATGAACTATTTATACATGTAAGAACAGGTAAATATCCGAAGTTACTTGTTTTAAGTGCATGAAGATGGAAAATAACAACTCATTTATGTTGTCGTGTTTAAGCAATATTGCGATTCGTTTTAAGTATAGCTAAGCTTGCATTTACTTTTACCAGACATTTAGTTTATTTGAAAAATATTATATATATATGATAAATGAAATATAAATCTGCACACATTTTCAAATCTTTGTGTGCAGAAATATGAAAAGAAAACACTGCCTCAGTTATTAAGTTTTAATTACCATTATTTCTTAACAATTATAAGTTTCTTATAATTTAGAAATGTAGGAACTCATTAAAAGATAGAAAACAGAAAATGAAAAGCAAAAGTATCACTTCCCTAACGGAGTAAAATAAGCTTAAGACTTCGTTAACCCCTCACCTTCGAAGCACTCGATAGCAACCTTTTAACCAGCATTTTAACCCAACTAATTACGTCGCAATGGTTTATCAAACACAGGTCTAGCTTATATTTGTCTATATAAAATCCCGCTCCCGGATAACAGCTTTCACTGATTAGGCTCTCTGTCTTTTCGTTCCCGCTGTGTTACCTTACAGGTGTACTTACCTATTGTACTAAGCCGCAGGATAATCGGAGATATGCCACAACGTTCTTCGCAAAAGTAGAAAAAAAAAATATTATTTTTCTGTTAGTTCCGTTTGTATAACAATTGAGCTTATTAATAACGGTATGTAAATTAAGGATTGGAATTATCTTTTTTCATTTTTTCTTCAAAGCGTGTGTATACGGTAGTCTTAATTACAGAGAAGAGAATATTTTAGGCCTCTATAATAAGTCAAGACTCCTGTGGAAGCCTTTATTCACGGATACTGTGGATTGTTAGGGTTTTTGTTACTAATTCGTTTCTATTAACCATTATTTGCAAACATTAATATTTTAATTCATGCGTAAAGATCGGCTTTTTAATTCTTTCAATCAATGGGATGCACAATACGAGAAAAATTAAACCTAAGAATTAAGCAAAATATCAAGACTTTAACCGATAACTGATATGAGTAATATAATTTTTAACGGTGACGCGGTAAATAAAATTAGTGTTTATTATAACATTTATGCACCATTTACTTCGAAATAATCTGTTACTACTAAATATATACTTAAGAAAATAAATACTTAAAAATATTTATATAAACATTTTTTAAACGATATTAATATGTCTAATTCTAGAAATAAATGTTTATATGATTTTAATATAGAGTATGTACGACCCACTTATGGCAAGATATCAAGACATAATTACACGCACACAAAGTTTTTAAATAATCAACTGCATGGTAAAGAGTTTTTCAACATATCACCACTAGCTTTTTTTAACAAACTTATGACCATCATTCGTATACCTTTATTGCCTATAAATTTTCACTTGTAGAAGTATTATTGATAAAAACAGACATGATTCGTAAATGCTTTTCATCTGCACAATACAATCACGTTTATTTGTTTTTTCATTTATACTTATTTAAAATTGTTTCATGGTTTATAAGTTATTAATAAATTATATTTGATTCTTCTTCTCATTTTACCTATATGTAGCAGAAAAATGATTTATTAGACATATTTTTTTTAAAAAAAGTTTTCAGACTTCACACGTGGTTACAACTGTAAAAGTTGTCAATGTTCTTTTCTTCTCTTTCATTTGAGAAAAACTGTCAAAAAATTATTTGAATCCCTACATTTTTATCTTTTAAATATTTGATAGGCATATCATCATTCATGCCATTATACTTTATGATTTTATTTGCTAAAAGTTCATTTTTACTACCTTAGATTTTAGAATATTTTTTGTATATCATATTATTGTCTCTGCTGTTAGACTATTTTTCTTCCTTATTTTATTGCTTGCTGTTAATTGAATTAATCTTTTTCATTGATTCCATTGTTGTTATTAGTTTTAAGTTTTATATTTTGATTTCTTTTTATATGTTTTTATTGGAGTTATTCTGTTTTTTTATATCTGTCTGTGAAATCTTATCACTCAATTTTCATTCACTTAATTTCTGATTAGTTGAAAATTTACATATATTTCAATGATAATATGCCATTGTAGAGGGATCAAACAATTTTAGCAAAAATTAGTACAAAATTTAAAAATTTAATTTTTTATGGGATTCAGTATTCTTCATGGTATTACCACTAGCAATATTAAATTATATCACAATTTTTTTTTCATAAAGCTGATTATAGAGTTGGTGTTTAGATCTAGTTTCTAGTTTTTCTACCCTTTACTGACGTGAGCCAACTAGCTTGAAACCATTGTTTAAAGTTTGGAGACATTTGAAAGAAATATTGAATTCTATCTCTCTCAGCATTTATGTAAACAAAGCTTGATAGTGGGCTATTGGTAAAGCTCCATCTAGTGATCATATATATATATATGAAGGGAGACTCAAAAATAACTGAAATTTTTAAATAAAAAATTGTGTATTTATTTTTAAGTGTTACAAATTGAATAGCTTTCAAGGTATAGTCTATTTAATGCAATGCATAGATCTAAAAATGTTCATAAATTTTTTCTTCACCATTTCTAAACCTGCAAAAAACAAATTGAGACATTTTTTTATTCGAGAGATTAAAAAAAAGTCACACTGAGCAAGATCGAGAATGTGGCTGATGATTAAGCTAAGCTATGTTGAATTTAATTAAAAACTGTTTATACTCAAGTTTTGTGCATTATCCACATTGTCATGATGAAACATGCACTCCTCACTTTGCCACAAAAAGGGATATTTACATTTTACCACATCACATAAAAATTTCAGAACTTTTAGCTTTTCAATATGTAATCATTAAGAACAAAATCTGATTGAACAATCATCATTTGCATCCAACAATGTCAGCATCATCTTGACATTTGATTTTACTCATTAAGATTGTTTTGGATGTGGTAAATTTAAAACTTCTACTAATGCACATATAAACTTGTGTTTTTCCAGAGCTAAGATCTTTCAAGTATTACAACTGTTTTCCCTGCCATTTTTCCTAAAAGACAACATAATTTCATGTTGTTCCAACTTTTCAGTTACTAAAAAATTGACAAATATGAGAAACACTTTATAAAAAATGTGTTACATATGGATCATGATTTCACATAATGAATCATTTGGCAGAATAATGCAGAAGGTCTCACAAGAGATATTTAGAAGCAGAAACACGTATTACAATAGACATGGCTACCAGATAATGATTCAGTTATTTTTGGATACCCCTTGTGTATATATATATATATATGAATTATTGTGAAAGAAAATTATTTTTCACACATGTACTATAAAATAGACATACATTCTTCTATCAATATTTGTTTTAAAAGTATAGGTTGTCCACCTATGCTTAGATCATTCTTTAAATAATCAACATTTATTGACTCTGCCTGAATTTAGGGGTTGATCTTATTGTAGCCTGATATATCCAGGACTGAATGAGATAGCTTTAGTAAAAACTCAGCATATCACCAGGGACTCCGGGTTAACAAAATGTACAATATGTAAATTAGAAATAAGAATGTAAGTTTATTATTGTTTTATTTTCTAAGTAAATGACCTCTTTAAAGTAACACTTTTTAAAAAATTTTTAGTCATCAGAAAAATTTATGATTTTTTACTTGGATCCGTAGATTGGCTTTGGGATAAAATAGGGCTATAGACAAAAATGCACAGGGTACTGATCACTCTTGAGCTAACTCTGATTATACTCTTTCTGGTTTATGGATTATTTTCTAGCTAAAGCAACTATATTTTTATCAATTGAATAAAAATGAACTCAACTCCTCAGTTGGCATTCGAACATTGCATGATTTGTTTAGGAATAAACCATATGACTATTATTCTTGTTGTTGTTGTTGTTGTTGTTATTATTATTATTATTATTATTATTGTTGTTGTTGTTGTTGTTATTATTATTATTATTATTATTGTTGTTGTTGTTATTATTATTATTATTTTTATAAAAGCAGATATTATATAGAAAAAAAAAACAATTGCAATAAAAAAGATGGATTTGAATTGTTAAATAATCGTTATAAATATCAAGAAACATTATATTATCTCCATTTATGCAAATCTTTTCAGAACTTTTTAGAAGACTTGGTTTCTAATGCTACTATCTATTGTAAATTTAAATAATAGATAGATATTAGATAGTAATGATTATTACATTCATATCCAGGTACTATTCTTATCTCCCCTAGACTAATTTGTGGATTATGGTCTTTGACAATGAGGATATTATATCTGGATATACAACATCTGGTTCTTTGAATCTAATGCACCATTTAACAAGAAATATATATAAAAAAACTTTTTTTTTTATTATCAAGTCAGCAACCTGAAATTAGAAAACGTCTTAATGTTCTAAATCAAGTTCAAGCTTCTACTGATAAAGATCTAAATACAGAAATTAGTCGGAAATGTAGCACTGAGCATGGATATAAGAAGCACTATTATTAATAAACTACTTAGGTTTACAATAGACGTCAGCTCCGGAATAGAAATAAATAAATCTTGTCTGATTTTTATACATTATTACAATTAATATACCTTAATGTCAAAGTTAGCTTCAGATTAATGGTTTTCAATTGTTTCAAAACAGATTCAACTTTACATCAAAGACTTATGATACATAGAAAAAAATGTAAAAAAATAGGGCATAAAGAGATGCAAATTGTTAATTTGTTCTCTCTCTCTGCTAATGTTTTCTCTCTGTTTTATTAATATTTCTTAATACATTTTAAAACTTTTAAATAATTTTGAAATGAATCAATGCATAATTTCCACAGTGACTCTTAAATCTCAGAATGCAATTAAATCAATGACAAAATAGTTTCAGAACAATAAATATTAAAGTTAATATCTTCTGCTCATGTTAAAATAGATACCATTAAAATAAACAATATTCAGAAATTATTTGTGATTCAGTACAGTATATATATATACACTTTCAGCTTTTAACATAGATAACTGAGTAATAAAATTTAATATGTAATTTTAAATTGAGTTTTAAATTTAACTGTTAGGTTTGAAAGGGAAAACTTTTTACTCCGAATAACATAAATAATAAAAGGTTAGAAATCACATTACTTCAAGTTTATCCAACAATTAAAAAAAAACATACTACTTTAAATAACAGAAACACCAAGTATTTATTTATTAAACCTTTTTCTAAAATGTTTTTCTGCTTAGAAATGATAATTTCAGCTTTACCCACTGTCAAAAATAAAAAAAAGGAGGCTAATGTAACAATTTATAAAGATCAAATAATGCTAATTCATTAATGTTTGTTTATTAAAATACACTTTTCAAACATAAATAATATTCACTGATGAGTTTTTAAACTTCCATTTTATCTTTAAAAACAATTAATCAACATCTGGATTATTTCGTTACAGGAACACATTAGAGGAATACCCCATGCGATTTACTACTGGTGCACTCTAGAATCAAAAGTTACGGGTCGGTCACTTCAGTGTTGAAAACCACATAACTTCCGCAGCGACAAACTATTTCATTACTTTTAATATGAAAATCATGATGTTTAAATGAGAGATAGTTTAGATATTTACTTTATAATATTCACGTTTTCAAATCAGAATTGCAACATTTTAAGTAAGATTATTTCAATAATTAATATATAACAAATATACACATATATTTTTTTATATAAAAAGATTACATAAATAAATTTTATACTATCAGTAAATAATAAGAATAAAAACAAAAGAAGATGGGCGATTCCTAAAAAAAGTTTTGACAAGAATACATTGCAATATCTTGACGCAATAATCTTTTGGATTCTGTTTATCTTTGTGTATCCATTGAAAAAATCCATTTGCTCTCTATTGAGGTTGGAGGTGAAGAAGGGGATTAAATGTTGATTTTATTTGTTAAATATTTTCTAAAAGATTTTTTTTTTATAAAAATACTTTTTTAAATATTTAATTTAATAATCCTATTAAAAGCATCCACGATTTTATCAAAATATAATCTCATTATTCAAAATATAAAAACTGATTACCTGTTTTAAGAGTAAATTATATTTTATGGTCTGGACAACGTTTGATATACTTCAAATCACAATGTCTTTAGGAAAAAAAAATCCACTTAAATATAAAAATCTCACTATATATTTTAAAACTATTTGTGAAAATTAAAAATAGTATTAGCAAATTATTTATTTAGTAATTATCTAATTATAAGGGACTTGAATTCTGACGTTCAAACTCCCCACAGCTATCCAATCCATATTATACAACTGATACCCATGACCTCATATGTGTGTACGTATATTAGAGATCATTTATCTTTTTGACATTTATGTGATCATGTGTATCAATTGTATAAGATGGATTCGATAGCTGTAGGGAGTTTGAAAGTCTGAGTTCAAGCCCCTTATAATTACATTAAGTTTAATATAGACAATATACTTGTATTTAAATATTAGTAATTATCTATAACTTAACTGATACTCCACGTAAAAAAAATATCATTAGTGGTTAATATTTTTTTTAAAATGCTATAATATCTATTATTTTTTAAAAGTATTAAAAAGGAATAAAATGTGTTGAAATAATTTAGGAAGATAAATGAATTATATTAAGTCATTTTATGTATAAGAAAACTTTGATACAAAAAAGGCAAAATGCAATATTGACATATTCACATAAATTTCTGCAAAATACAGACTTTCTATAAGAAGTTTTAGCATTGTATTCATTTGTATCTGTATATTGGACTATTTCCACCATCTAATATTAAGTATTGAATGTCTTTAGAAAAATATAACTTTAATTTTCAATTTACCTTCAACTATTAAAAATAGCACACAGGTTAATATATGCATAACATTTCGAGAAGTATTATTCTCCTCTCTTCTTTAGGTGTTGCTAGCCTGATCAGTGACAGTATTAGCATGAGAAGTGAACCTGAACCCTTAGATTTTTGAACATTGAATTTTAAGGTAACACTCTAACCAACTGAACCAGAGTGTTATCGTAAATTTCAATATTAAAGAATCTAAAGGTCCAGGTTTGATTCCTGTGCTAGTACTGTCACTGGTCAGGCCAATAACTCCCAAAAAAGAAAGGAGAATAATACCTCTCTAAATGTTAAATTTTTTAAAGACACTTAATAAATTAATATTAAATGATGGAAATAGTTTAATATGTAAACACAACAAAAATGCCATCATCACAACTTTCAGGAAAACATTGTATTCATTTATTTGTAAATAAATATTCAAGAATGTTACTTATGCTAATATTAATAAAAGTTTTCAGAATTATAATTTTATATGCCTCCCATTTCCATCTCATAGTTTTTAATGTAATCTTCATAAAACATATTGCTCTGCTTCTCTCTTTTCTATTCATGAGGTAATACATTACTGCTTTAAAAAAAAAACAACAACACAGGAACAGGTTTAATTAAAAATTGGTTTAGGATTAACAATATGAAACTAAAATAATTAAATCTCTTTATGAGCAACTGATAATTTTTTTGAAAGATTATGTACATAATCGTAAACTTTAGTTTTAATTTATATTAAAAAAAATGTCTCTGTTATTATTTATGCATATGTAACTCCCCTTCTCCCCATTCATTTTGTTTATCTTGATTACAGAACCAGTACTGTAGAAATGTTAATTTTTTCTGATACTATCATTCTTCGCTATTATAGTTTATTGCATTAATCACTGACAAATCATGATCTCCAATAGCAATATTCTCCCATGTAAATATATTTTAAAAATTTGAATGCCGTTTAATTTCGATTGTCTTTTTTAATTTTGATTGTCTTTTGACCTACATGAAACATTGGAAACTCTATTGTTCAAACAAGTTCTTCACTCCCACTTGTTACTCTAATTATTATATTTTATTTTTGTTATACAGTAACATTTTTTCTAAAAATTGAAATGATATGAAACTCTTCCTTTTGACTAAGTGAAGATTTTAAAACCGGTTGTTAGAAGTAAACGTGCATTCAAACATCCACTTTTAAATTTTATTTCATAACAAATGTTCTGTGTATTTATGTGTAGCATTTTTATCCATTAAATTGATTTATTATCTGCTGCAGTACACTATTTATTTTAATAAATAAATAAAAAAAGTAAATGATGAATTTGATCCATAAAGTATTATTATTATTTTTTTTTTTATTAAGGAAATATTTATTGGAAAACAAATTCTACAGATTACATTAGATTACAGCTCTATTCATTTACATTCATTTTAGTCTTTGTTTACATTGATTGAATTCAACTTGAATTTGCATCTCTCTTTTATCTTGTGTAGATTTATGTCACATCTTGGTCTTTGGTTACACCGTGTCAAATCAAGCAGCCATTTTTCATTTGGTGGCAGGTTTTATCTGTTTTGTGTTATCTTTGTTCTTTCCCCTTTTTGTCAGTCTTCCTGTCATCACTTTTTCTATCTTCATACCTTCTTCTTTCTTGTCTCTTGTAGTTTCAGTTGACAGATCATTTTATAACTTAGATGTCAATTTGAGAGGTTTTATTGTCGGCTCATCCAGAGTGATCTGTTCCCACTGCATGTCTGTGGGATGTTATAAGATAGTCTCTGGTTTTCATACCGCAAAGGTGTTTCTTGAAGACTTGCCATGGGTTTGCCGAGTTGTCTCGAAAAACACTGTGACACCTGGTCAGCCACTTTGCAAAGAGAATCATGATTGCCATTCAGATTATAGCAAATTCTCCAGTTCTCAGTGCCCCACTGATGTCCAGTGTCTGAGAGCATCCTGACCTAATACTAGATATCAATCTCATCTCCATGTCTCTGAATTTTGAGCAATGGGAGATAAGATGATCAATATCCTCCTCCTCCTGGTTGCATAATGGGCAGATGGGAGAAATGCTCTTAAATCCCCTATGATCTACCAAGAATTGATTTGTTGGAAGAGCATCCAGACTGAATTTGATAATAAAATTTACTAGCCTGACGTCCAACGACCAGTGTTTGGACTTTTTTTATCAATGATTTTAAGGTTAATTCTAGCCTGACTGGATTACACTGCTGACTGGGATACATAAGTTTGTAAGCATCCCAGTACCTAATCTTTCTATCAAAAAGATCTTCTTTGGCAGATATGAGCCCTGTCACATGATCCTCCATTTCTGCTACCCACCTGTTCTTGTTAGGTGGTGGGGTGTCAGTGGGTTCAACTGAAGGGGAATGTTGGCTTCTACCTTCTAGATCTTTAGATACCCTCAGAATAGTTATCATCCTCTGCATAAACAGCACCTGAATGTCATGCAGACCAAGACCATTTAAGTCCTTGGGTTTTCTCATTCTATTGAGGCCTATACAAACAATTCTACCAGGTGATGATTTCCTAACACTTTTGTACACTGTGACCCTATTTTATTTTGGAAGGTCTTGGTTGGCCTGATAAATGGTAGATAATATGCAATTCTCGGGAAGACCAGCATATTCAACAGTGTCACCTTGCCTGGAAGTGACAGGGAGATCAAGGATAAGGTGCCAGCCACCTTGCTGGTCCTTTCTAGTAACATGGATTCTATCTGACGTCTCATTGCTGACCGTGACATCGCCACTGGCAGCCCCAGAAAATTTTGGGGTGTGCCTGTGAAGTTAGATGTAATGGTTTTGCCACTGCAGGCCTTCCAGATTGCTGTTTTTGCTGGATTCACTTTCAGGTGGTACTTGATGGCACACTGTTCTAGAAGCAAGTGTAGCTGGGGAAGATGCTTCACAGATGGGAGGATGATGGTTACATCATCTACATATGATATATAGTGAATCACCTCCCCCAGTGCTGGGACAAATACTCCAGGCAGCCTTTTTTCCACATCTTTCAAGAAGGGGTCAATATATGTTATGAAACACAGGGTGCTTAGTGGTGACCCCTGTGGTATGGAGATGTGTGGCTGGAATCCAGGGGCAAGAGAGCCATCTAAAGATACATACATATTTCTGTTGAGGAGCAAATTAGCGATGATGTTAATGTAGACCAATGGAACTCCATAGCGCCTGAGAACTGTGAAGAGTTGAGCTGGCACCACGGAGTCAAAGGCTGCTGCAAAGTCCAACTGGACAACCACTGGTAAAGATTTTCTTTTTTCCCTGATGTAATCAAGTGTTACCATGAATTTGTGAACAGCATCTCCAGTGGAATGACCTTTGCAGGCAAATTGATGCCTGGAAATTTTTTCAAGCAGCTGCTGCTGAATCTTGTCTTTTATTATTGATTTGACAGCTTTAATCAGTGGTGTCATAGAGATTGGACACAAGTTTGTAAAATCAGGTGGGTTTGTTTGAGGAAGGGCACAAGGACAATCGGATATAGGTCAGAAATGGGCTGGTACTTCCCCACCAATACACCAATTAGCCTCTGTACCACAGGTGCTGTGAACCTGCATAGGTGGACCAAGACAAACCTTGGGATCCCATGCAGGCCAGGATGTGTTTTTCAGGGTAATCCAGCAGCTTCTGCATGATGAGATCTTGTGAAATTCCATGATCATCCACCTCTTTTTTCTCCCACCAGAAGTCTCCCATGCTGAATGGCTTACATTGTAACTTATCTTTAAAATGCATGTAAATTTTGTGTAACATTGCTTCTCCTGTGTAGCTGTATTTGTTTATGATGATCATGGAGGGTGTGGGTCTTTTCCTGGCACCAATTGCCCACCGGAGATAACTTCATGTTCAGTTGTGCTGTGCTGCCAGATGTACCTTGGCCCTCTTTACTGCTATGTATTGTGCCAGCACTCCCTGTCTTTCTCTATATTGACCTTTTAAACTCATGATCTTGCTGACACTAGCTCCCGTGGTTGAGAGCTGAGCAACCTGGTTGCCTATTGTGTCCAATTTCTTAAGTAGCCTGATTGGACCTTTGGTGCATGCAGTGAAGGTGTTGATTAGACCACTCAGCACACCCACAAAGGTCAACCAGGCATGGACTGGTGGTAGTGACAGAAAGCCTATTTTATGGAACAGAATATATGCCTCAGAGAAAATCCACTCAGGTGTGTTGGCTTTGTTTAGCATTCTGATGGTTCTAGACTGTTGAAGTGCGGTTAAAGGCACCTGGTATAGGTTGAGAGATATCAACATGGCCAAGTGATCAGAATATGGTACCAATTGGAATGAAGCATATAGGATATGATGAAGTTCTGAACTATAGAACAACAAATCTATAAGTGAGTGATACTGCCAAGTGTAGAAGGAATAGGAGTTTTCTGGGAAGCATCCCTCTCCACTCAGCAGCACACGATTGATCAAGTGCAAGAATTTAAGTGTGAATTTACTGTAGGCCATGTTGAAATCACCAAACAATATGACTGGTGACACTGTTGATGCCACAATGGAATTGATTTTGTTAATTAATAATATTGCTGCTTCGGCGCCTTTTCTCAAGTAAACATAGGCTAGGATCAGGGTCAATTTCCCAATAGTTATTTCTGTGACAATTAGTTCATTGTCCATGAGGAGTGTTCTGGTATTATTTATTTTTAGTATTTTATTGATTAGAATTGCTACATCCGACTGGGCAGTGTCTCCAGGTAAATATTGAAAGACTCCAAATTGGCTGAGGGTGTCATTGATCTTGTTGTTTGAGTTCCAATGCAGCTTTGTCTTGCCTAGGCACAGTATGTCCAGGCGAGACTGATCTAGCCATCTTTTAAGAGCAAAAAGGCTTGCTAAGTATTGTTGAAATAAAATCTTTTAAAGTGTTATTAATTACATTGAAAACACACACAAGAAGCATACTATATATAGATGACATTGATAATATAAATGGGTACTTTAGTATTTTTCTTGCTATGATGTATTACGCTTAATATGTTTTTTGCCGGTAAGATTTCATAGAAGATTAGGTAAATGATATTATAGCAACAAAAACACTTGCATGACTAATCCATGGGAATGGTGATTTTTTGATTGTTGTGATCCACAAAATTTAAAAAGTCAAGAGACCAATGGGGAAATGTTGTCATTTCTCTGTTTTTTGCAGTTTTGATATCAGCGTGAGCATAGTGATTTTTTTGATCATGTTGAGAATATTTTCATATATTTCATATTTAATATGGACATTATATTACTATATAGAGTGAATTTTTAACTGTCAATTGGATGATATTATATTAATTTTCCACCACTGTTATTTGTAAGTAATTTTCATTTTGTTTCTTAATAATTAAATATAGTAGCTTTTAAGACATTTTTATATGTTGCCATTACAGTTATTTTTTTATTTTGTAATGATAATTGTGGTATTACTTTAAACATAATTGTACGTATTTCCATATATATTTAATGCTTGCTTCTTTTACATTTTCCTTATAAATTATTCTAATTTTCATTAAAAAAAAATTCATAATTTTATGTACTACCTTTTAGGTTATTTTTTATTTTGCTTCTTTTTATTCATTGTCTGCTTTTTCATTTTTCTTATAAATTATCCTTATTTTCATGAAAAAAAGACTATACTTTTAATTTTATAATTTTATATAGTACCTTTTAATTAAGACATTTTTTATTCCACCCTTTTTCACCATATGACAGATTCACACTATATCGGGAAAAGTGTTTTTTATTGTCTTTAATTTTAAAATTACAAATATTTTTTATAAATTTTTCTGCAATTATTTTGTAGTCAATTTGAATTTACAATAATTTTAGTAAATTACTATTAATGTATGTATTTTTTGGTGCATGTAATTTTTTTCTTCGAGGTATGACAAACATGGCACCATATTTTTCTTGCTATTAGATGTCTTCTTTCATATTATTCTTGCTATTAGATGTCTTCTTTTGTATTTTTCTTGCTATTACATGTCTTATTTCATATTATTCTTGCTATTACATATCTTCTTTCATATTATTCTTGCTATTAGATGTCTTCTTTCGTATTTTTCTTGCCATTAGATGTGTTCTTTCATATTATTCTTGCTATTAGATGTCTTCTTTCATATTTCTCTTGCTATTAGATGTCTTCTTTCATATTATTCTTGGTATTAGATGTCTTCTTTCATATTTTTCTTGCTATTAGATGTCTTCTTTCATATTATTCTTGCTATTAGATGTCTTTTTTCATATTTTTTTTGTTATTAGATGTTTTCTTTTGTATTATTCTTGCTATTAGATGTCTTCTTTAGTATTATTCTTGCTATGTCTGCCAAAATCTTTAATATTATTTTTTAACTATTCTTGCTATTACACATCTTATACTAATTATTTATTATAGTAATTTTTTTTTTTTGGAAAGGAAAAACATGGCGTCAGATATCTACCAGACTGCTGGCTTCTTTATTATTTTTCTTGCTATGACATACTACTCTAATCTTTTGATGTTTAATGTAACAATTCCACGTGATCTTTGAACAAATTTTAGCGATTAACATTATCCGGAAATCACTAGAAGACGTTATCTTAAAGATCGAAAGATTAGAGTAGTACGTCTTTGGGGTAATACGTCATTTTAATATTAGAAAGATTGTGAATAAATTTTAACTTGATGCTTAAAGTTGCATAAAATAAATGCTAATCAAAGATTGTGTTTATAAAGTAAGTAGTACAATTAAAATTTTGTAAAATTTATAAAACTTAAATCAAGACACTGAAGTTCTTTTAATTTATAATTTATCTATAAAACTAAAAATCAAGATTATGTAACATAATAAAAGATCGCAAATGTCTAATGAGTGTGCAAAACTTTATATGAACTTTTTTTTTTTTTACAAATAATATATATTTATAAAATATTAAAATTATATATATATAAGCACATACGTTTTTCATATAATAAGTGTGAATTGTTTAGGATTTTTAAAATCTAAGTTGTCATTTATAAATATTTTAGTGAATAAATTAATTAGTTTTTATTCAAAATTTTTAATAATTGCAAAAGACAAGTACCCAATATTTTAGCAACTATAAAATTAATAATAATCTTAAGAAAATTACATACAGATTTGACGTAGTATGTAACCCATTTACATTCATAACAAAACTAAATGAAAGTAAATCCTTAATTACGAAGTTCTACAACCACAGCCAATTCAAGGTTGCTGAATCCTTAGTATTTTTATCTCAAATGCCATTTTATCTCAAACCTGATTTAAAGATCTCCCCTCTTCCAATGAATTTAAATTAAAACTTAGAAAATGCTTTAAAATATTACCAGACTTGAATTAGGATTCAAATTTGAATGAAATATTATATGAAGATAACTACTAATATATCATTAAAAACTTCAAAAAAGACGATATATAAAAGCAGGAATTTACCAGAAATTTTCTATTGAGATAAAACAATGTATAAAGAAAATAATATAATTTTTTTAAAAAAATAAACCATTAGAAAGAATTCAATATCTATAGTTTTGAAAAATTATCAAAAAAAGTCTTAATAATAATATAAGAAAATATAATTATAAAATTGGCAAGGAAAGCTAAAGAAGAGAATAAAAGTCACAAAAATCTAAATCTTGGTATTAGAAAAAAAGTTATTTTTGCAATAAGAAGAAATGTATGAACTATTGTTATAAAAGAGAAATGAAGTAATGAAATGTCTGGAAGAGTTCTATGAACAATTATATAATAATAAAGAATAAGAAAATAAGGTATTTCTTACAGATTTGTAATATAACAACTTGTGAATAGTTCAGCATTTCAAATAAAGAAGTAAGGCATGCTATTAGATCTATGAAGAAGGAAAATGCTCTAAGAAATAACTGATATCTTAAAAGAATCAAGTAAAGAAGTAGAAAAAAAAAGTCAAATGTTTAAACGATAAGGAAGAATGCAGTAGTAATATTGATATTTAAGAAAGATGATGAAGATATTAAAAATTAAAAACTTTATCAATCTTCTATCAATTCTAATAAAATCTTTACCAAGATAATTACAAGTTGTTTACAGCAACAATTAGATTATTTAGTGATATTAGGAAGATTAAGAGTAGAAAAAAATTGTCTAACAGAGTTATTTCATATCTCCAAACTTTTTATAGCAGTTTTACCAGAAGTATTTTGTGGATTAAAATGAAAAGTTTAAAAGAGTAAAAGTAAGTGCAGTTTATTTCACTCATCTAGATTTTACAGAAGATATACTTATTCTTGCAAGTACCAATGCTCAATTAATCTGCAAATTCTAAGGTGGTCCCTAGAGGCAAAATTCCTTGATTTCCCCCTCAAAATCAACCTTCACTTCCTTCCCACCAATCAATTTTTAGTCAACCATAGGAGTTTCACCAAGATCTCACCCCTACTCCCTCTCTGTAAAACCGACAATGAAACCCTCCAACACTTACTACTCGAATGTCCCTTTTTGCTTGGAGTGAGATGTGTCACCAACTCCTGCCTTTCCTCACACAAGAATACCATCTTCAATCTCCGAGGATCCATCAAAACATGAGTCTTTGCAACTATCATACTTTCAGTTCCTCATCTATATACACTGGCTGCTCTGATGTGCTATTATTTTTAACCAGAGAGTACACTCAGTGAATCAAAAACAATTGGACCTAACTTGCTCTCTCAAAACCAGAGACATCAAACTAGCCCCACCTCTGCTCCTCACAGATACTTGGGCAATCCTCAAGCTCCCACCCACTCAGTCTCTGTCACAGGATTCATCCATATGAATGCTTGTGACTTGTGAGTCGCTCGCTCGATGAGGACATATGTCTCAGACTTGCAACCAAAGGCTATTCTTGGCCTGGACTACACCCCATTTCTACATCCCTTTCCCTTTTTTATGTATTCTTCCCCTTTCACCATGTTGCTCTTAAATTTCATTTTACCTTGTAATCACTTCTTTGTAAACCTTTTTAAAAACTATATTTGTACCTGTTTTTTTGATGAATAAACTTTCATCACTGAGAAAAAAAAAGTAATGCTTCAGGTCTTCAGAAAATGTTAATTGAGTTATCAGATGAAAATAAGAAAGTAGACTAAAGATAAATGCTTTTTGCTAAAAAGACTTTCTCAAAAAAAAATAAAAAATAAAATTTGATAATCATAAATTATAAGAAACTAACTACCACAAATATCTTCATCATATTATTTATACAGATGTAAATATAATATATGAAATTAATCACAAAAATAAACTTCGATGGAATATTTTTGATAAAAATAACTTTGTAATAAAAGAAAAGTTTTCTATATTTGAAAAGGAAAGTTTTTACTAAAAATATTTTACCAATTTTGACTTATGGATATGAAACCTTATCACTTAACACATCATCAATTTGGAGATTTCAATCTACTCAATGAAATATGTTAAGATTTATGTTAGAACAAAAAGTGATCAAAAAATGAATATATGAGTGGGAAGAAAATCATTGGAAGAAAGAGAAGCTGGGCTGGACATATCACTGAAAAAAAAAGAAGATAGTATATGGATAATTGCAATTTTTAATTGAATTACAAAAGATTGCAAAAAAAAAAAAACATGAAAAGAGGCCAAATGTAAGCTGGATCAATGAAATAAAGAAAGTTTGCTGATATGTTATAGAGAAAAAAGAATATAAGTCAAAGAAACTGGATTAAAATTATTCTGCAGTAGATTGATTTTAGAGAGTTTTGTGTTATTGTTGTTGAAACAGGCAAAACTCTCTATATGTATTGCTACTCAGTGCAATACGTATAGAGAGTTTTGCCTGAAATGGTGATATTGTGATGCTTATTGGCTTAAAACCAATCCTGCCTAATAGGGTGATGGTGGCTATGGTTATTGAAGAACCAAAGATACCAAAATGTATAAGTACTGAACTGAGTTCAGACCTATATGACTATATAAGCTGATGAGATTGAATTGAAAATATAATGTTTTCAATTTAAGTATCATAGTTTTGTAGTTGAGTAGAGATAAAAGGTGGCTGCAGGAGGGTTGTATTAGATTCTAAAATCTAGGTGCAGTGCTCTCAGATCTAAGGCTCCTCACTGATGAAGGCCACAAGCCAGAAACTAGTCTGGGGATATTGGATGAGTAGGAAATAGATGGGGATTTTTGCACAAGCCTTCTGGCATCCACTGATTACTCTGTTTGGCACAGGGTGGCACTACTGTATGGGGAGTTTTGCCTGCTTTAATAACAGTTAAGAGCAAGCATAAGAAATGGTGATCATGTGATGGTTATTGTTGTTGTTATACTGGTTGCATTTCTAAAAATTCTTACTATTAATATTTATTAATATGAACAAGCCGTAAAAAAATATTTTCTACTGGTTTACCCCCCTCATGTTAGTTGCAGCAAATTTCATTTTATTTATAGTTTTGTTTAGATATGTGTGAATCAATTTTTTTCAAGACAAAAATATTCCATTTTAATTATTTTTTTTATTTTATTTAAGTGAATATCTAGAATCCTATTATTGCAAAAAAAAAAAAATTACCGTGAAACACGAATCCATAAGTGAAATAAGAAAAAAAAATCTAAAATAATGTTCAATGGAATTTCTCAGAAGAATAAAATAAAGATTGATATTTATGAATTAGAAGCTAACAATTACAAATGCTTTAGCCAGATTATTAATACACATAGAGACATAATGAATGAAATTAATCATAGAATTAAATTCGGATGGTGTACTTTTGGTAAAATTAACTTAATATTGAAAAGAAATATGCCTTATTTTTGAAAAGAAATATTGTCAATAGATAGATGTGTTTACAACTTCTGACTTATGAATCTGAGACTTGAACAATTAATAGAAGAGTACTCAGAGATTTTGAGCATTCAATGTAGTATGGAGAGATGTATGTTAGAAATAGCAAGAAGAGATCAAAAGCAAAATACATAGATGAGAAAACAAACAAGTATTACTACCATCATTGAAATAATTAAAAAAACAAATGAAATTGGACTGGACATATTATTAAAAAGATAATAGACAAATAGATATTTGTAGCTTTAAACTTGCAAAAAATATAATTGCAAAGAAATCAAGTCATATATCACATAACTTTATATTACAAACGTTATCTAATCCTATCACGTCACCGAGGAAGCCGGAAGCAGAAACTGGTCTGGGTTAGGGATATTCTGAAAAGTTTGTTAAGAGCTATTGGCAAGCTCATTAGATAATAATCTTAACTGGATTTCAATAAATTATAAAAGTTTTGGAAAGAGACCAAAATATGAAAGGAATGAATGAAATAGGGAAGTTTGCTGGTATGTTGTGGAAAAGGGAATAGAAATAAGAGAAACTGAACTAAATTTGGAAAAACATTCATCCTGCATTGGATTGATAACAGTTAAAAATGATGACAATAAAACATGAATTATCCATATTTGATATCTTCCATTAATTACAATAACTAATCTTGCCATTCTTATATATCATCAGTCTCCAAAATACAGCTCATCCATTTTTTATTTGCAATGAATCCCATTCTACCTGTACTTCCAACTTTTATTATAATAGTGATGAAAGAAAGATGTATGCTATTGAAACTTCTAACTCCTGTGATTTTGTAGTAAAGAACATTTTAAAACCAATTGTCTTTATTTTATTCTTTAACTTCACAAAATCAGCAATGACCTATTTAATATCAGACAGTTTTTCCAATTCATGCAATCTTCCTTCACTGAAAAGTGAACTGCATTTGGAAGTAACTAAATAAAAAGGCATTGGTGAGTAGCAGCCTGAATCTGAAATCAGAGAATTCTTATCACTCCCCACTTTCTGTCACCAACTGCTGTTTTGGCTGGTAACTTTATATTTTCCTGAAAGTAAGAGCCACATATAGGATTGTCTGTAATGATTCTAAATATCTATAGACAAATAATCATCTTAACTTAAAAAAAAATTCAATTAATATCACAATTAAGAACTACCAGACAATTGCAAAGAAAAGACCATGTTGCTTCTTGATCTTAAAAGTAGAGGTATAAAGACAATAAAGTCACCATGCTGATTGTTGCTTATTTCTGTAATCCCTTTTTACTCCATTAGTGCAATAATAAAGAATTATAGGTATATCACTGAAACCGCACTAGTAATAAATGTATTGAATAAAGTTATATCCGTTTTAATATATGTATAAGACTGTCCCATAAATAAATGCATTTAAAGAATAAAATATACTTGTTTTAATATACGTAGTTCATTGATGTTCGTTTACTGTATAAATAATTGATCATATAGTAATAATAATTACAACAACAAGTATTATGTAGTGGACATTAGGAATTTTCCCTGTTTTTTTAAATGAAATGAAATTTCTGTTTTGAAATACACATTAATTGATTCAAAAATCAATGAGAACTAATGTTAATCTAAAAACATATCATGTTAGATCTGGTTTGTGACGTCATTCAGTTAATTCAACCATAGGAAAAAAATAATATAAATCCTATACCAATAATAATCAATACAATTTAATTTAAGAAAATACTATTGTTGTCATTTTTTTAAATCTGAAAAAGGCTAATAATTGCAAAAGACAATTACCCAATATTTTAAGCAAGTTTAAAATTAATAATGATCTTAAGAAAATTACATACAGATTTGACTTATGCAATCCATTTGCATTCCTAACACAAATGAAACAAAATCCTTAATTACGATGTTCTACAACCACAGCTAATTCAAGGTTGATGAGAATCTTAATGTGCCATTTTATCTCAAACCTGATTTAAAGATTCCCCCCTCCTCCAAAAAACTGGTTATAATGAATAAATAAAAAGATTTAGAATCATAATATAGATTTACTCCATTCCAAAAATGTTATTCTGAGAATGGAGTGAATCTATATTATAACATTATCCATCAGTTTAGTGATTTTCTTGATCTGGCACCCTGATGGATTATAAATTCAAATTTGATGCTTCAAAATTGACACTGCATAAGCATTTTACTAGAAATGATATATTTTTGTACAACATTATCAAATATAGGTCCTTTTTTAAAGTTTATTTGTATTTTTTATACCTTATTGATTTGACACATTTAAATCTTGTACCTTTAACTATTGCCTATCCCAATTAATTAAAGGTTCAGCCATGCCTACAACTATAGAATATAATTGTGTTAACCTATTATGACAATATTTGGAGAATTTATCTGTTTTTAGAATATCACAAAAATATTGTTTTTTTCCCTACCACAGCCAATTTTGGAAATTTTTTTACTAAATTAATTTTCATGATGTTTTCTTGAAGGTTTGTGATGATGGTATTTTAGTTGGACTATTTCCACGATCTAATATAATGTATTGAATGAAAATGTTTTGAGAGATATTATTCTCATTTCTTTTTCAGGTGTTGCTGACCTGCCCAGTGACAGTACTAGCATGGAAATCAAACCTGAACCTTTAGATTCTTGAATATTGAATTTTAAGGTAATACTATAACCAACTGAGCCATTCTGCCAAAGGTGATCATCAGTAAAAATTTCATATATTTATCTATGAGGTTTCTCTTGATTTTGCCACTTTTTACTAAAAGCAAAATTGATTAGTGGTTTCCATATGTTATGTATAGTTATACTAAAATGATTTGCAGTGTTATTTACCATTGTCATGTGAGCAGATTTTTTGAAATTTTTGTTTTGTACCTTTGCTTCTCTATCCAATATTTTTGTATTTCAATATGTTTATTGGAATATAGATGGTCTGATATCTTAGATAGATCTGTTTACTCTCTTCAATCATCAGTTTGTGCTCTTGCAATCACTTTTTAATGGCGCAAATGGTCTCACCAATACATATTCTTTCACATTCATATGATATTTCATAGATGCAATTTTTTGCTTTTCAGCATTTAAAGTTTAGGCTTTGTCAATGTTGGAATTCCTCATAGTGTGGTATAATTCTAAAAATAGTCAAATATATAAATACAACTAATTTTCATGATGTCTGACTGATTTTATAAGTTGAGACAATTTACATCTCCCACTTTTTAATGCACAGAAATGTAAAAGTCTGATTTTGAAAGGTGACAATATTATTACTGTTTCAAGATTTAAAAATAAAAATATTACATAGTTTCTTAAAATTTTAATTGAAATTTCTATCAGAAAAATTTTCTCAAAGCTATTGTAGATTTTTTTTTTACTATAATTATTCAATCAGTGAAAAATTTAAGCACGTTTTTAATTCTGAAATGCAAGGGAAGTCATTTTTCAATATGAGGAGAGGATAGTAGATTTTTTTGTCATGTATAATATTTTCAAAGGATGTGATTTAACTAACAGAGTCTTTAGATACAAAAATTTATGATGTTTAAAAAGATATTTTACAAATAAACCCATTACATCAGAAAATAATTGAAATAAAAGTCTTGGTTATATCTCATGATGACATTGAAAGTTATAGGATTTGATGAATATTATTTTTAACATTATTAAAAGTAAGAATTAATCACACTTTTTTAATTATAAACAATAGTGTTAAAAGGTTTAAGAAATGATAATGTTTAAGCTTTTTAAAGATGGTTAGCAGTTCATAAAAAAAAAAAAAAAATTCAAGTAGATCTTTTTCTCTATTATTGGAGATAATAAAACTCTATAGACTTTTGGCAATATCAAATTAGCTTACTTAGGTGGGAGACATGGTTGATGGTAAATTACATACTCACTGATAATGAACTGATTTTTGATCCAGCTAAAGATTTTGAAGATAATTTGGATACTAAAAAAAAAAAAAAAAATCCATAGCAGAAAGCAGAAAAGAAAACCAGAATTTAAATTTTTGTTTGTTATATATAAAAAGATTAATTTAATAATTATTATTTTTCATTTGTTATATACAAAGAAATTGAGAGAGAGGGAGGGAGAGAAAGAGAGAGGGAGAGAAAGGGAGAGAGAGAGAGAGAAAGAGAGAGAGAGAAAAAAGGAGAGAGAGAGAGAGGGAGAGAGAAAAGGAAAGGAAAAGAAGAGGAGTGGGGTAATTTAATAACATTTTTTTTTAAAGATTTATTTTCAAAATAACCTGTACTATTTTAAAATCCTTTAGCATAATATAAAAAAAAGTAATTAAATGATTCGTTGTTCATAAACATGTATGATGTTCGAGCATGGAAGTAATATTTGTGTTCCATGGTCTGCCATTTTGCTATTGCACTAAAATATGTAAGGAAGCTGAATAATATTAAAAAAACAACAACAAAGATTGGAGAATCAAGAAAAAAACCCCAGATTGTTTCATTATTAATTCATGTGAAGTTAAGATTAACTGGCTATTGTTTTATATTAAGTAGAAGGTAAAATAGTCCTTACATAGCCTAACGACATTTCTCTACTGTGTTGTACTTCCAGCTGAAAATGGTTAGATATTTTTTGCTCATTAATAACTGGATAGTTAGCTGTATTTACTAAGGGTGGCTTATAAACAACAACAAAAAAAACCCTACAAATTTTATTGGAACATAGCAACAATTAAAAATTAAAATTTCACTCATTCATGTGTATTGGCAGGTAGATATGTTAGCCCTTATGCCATAAATATCCTTAATTTGGAAATACATTTTAAGTGTTATAAAAATAAATGTTGGCATTAGTAGATGCAAAAAGGTAATGGTTGTTCAAGTCTTATTGATAGGATACTAGCTATGTACACATTTGCAGTTGTTTATTCTCAAGTATTAAATTAGATTTAACCAAACAGATACCTTAATATGCAAAACCTTTATGATTTAGATTTCCACAACTGTATAAATTACTTGGTGCTAACTATTCGTTTTGATATTTTTTTATTGCAAATCTATAGTTTGAAAATTTTACATTTATTAATATTATAAGAGATTAATAGAACTATTTACATATTATATACAAATGACGAATTCATTGCCAGATTCATATTTATCAAGTCTAAATTGGGAGTTTTCGAGAGAAAATGTTATCATTTATTTTATCTAATATTTCCAACTAGACCAAAGTTGATAATACATTGACCCACATCAATAAAAATATAATAATCAACTTATGAAATCATATATATATATAAATTTTAATTATATATATATTTCCTTCTAATTTCTTTCTAACAACATTTCATGATTTTATCAGTATATCTATTTATATAAATTACTCCCCTCCCCACCCCCATTAAGTATAAAATCAAATAAATAAGTTAACCATCATTTCATATCCACACCAGTAACTGAAAAATCATTCAAGAGATCACAAAATCATTTGCATTTTCATTCATAATAGTATTTGTTTCAATTTCTGATTAAAGCAATATTTTATTTTTACTACCTGATTTATTATTCATTTATATTTCAATGTTTAATTTTATTTTCTCATCAAATAGAACCGAATTGTTTTTTCTGGTAATGTAAAAACATTTTTTTCTAAGTAGACTAAACTAATAAAATTAAGTTTTTATTTTCAAATGCTATATATATATTTTAATGAAGCAAAGAAGTGAATATTTTCCCTATATACTTTAAAATAATTGTTGACCAGCAATGCTCAGGAGGTCATGTGATGTTTAAACACAATTTAACTAGATAAGATAATACTTCTATCGAATTAACTATGGTTCTAGTCAATCCAGGATTAAGCTAGATAATTTAACATATTTCATTGGGAAAAATATAAAATATATTTCCAATTAAGATGATAATCACTTCAGAAAACTTGAAGTTATAATAGTAACTTGAATTAAATAGATAAATATAAATACAGTTGCATGTAATTTATCTAATTTACATTTAATCTGCGTCAGCCTTAATAATCTATCTTTTTTTTTACAGTGGAACCCTATGAAAATAATCAGGTACAAACAATTTTTCATAACTGGTTTTTGATTTTTTTTTCCAGGCTAGAAATCCTATTTTGCATTACATCACCTAATGATTCACTTTTATATATACTATTCATGATAAGTGCTGAAAATTCCAACACCTAAAGTTTGAAGCTAAGGCATCTTGCTGAATAGCTATTAGGTTTAATCCTAGATCAACTATACCTCCATATATTCATTTATGAGCCAACTTCCAGACTAAAAAGTCTTCTGATATAAAAAAATTACATTATTGCAACAAAGAATCATACGACTCTTTAGAATACATTTAGTTTGCAATAGAAAGAAAAAACTATTTCTCTATTCAGAACCAATTCTTTGAAAAACAAATAACCAATACAGACTATATGACAACTCAAGCATTTTAATCAATAGTTTCTGTCTAATTATCTTATTTCAGGATTTAACTCTTATTATATTAAAAAAAAATCAAGCATTAGTTAAAAGATATTAAATTTATTAAAAGTATTTAAAAAAAGTTATAAAATATATACATTAGCAAATTAAGTATCATCTGATTTTTCCCTTTTAGTTTACACTTTCCACAGTGCTCAATAATAACATCTATCTTTTTTCTTTTTTTCCCCCGTGTCAAAGCATCGGCCGGGAAGCGAACCTGCGAACCCGGGACAATTACTTGTAAGGCGGTTGTGCTGACCGCTCGACCACCAATGCTTGCTTTCCGCACAATTTACACAATATTGTATAGACGTTGAAATTAACAGATATCAAAGAATTTACTGTTTATTGTGAGTTTATTGAAATGCATATGATTATGAACAAATTCCATATCTCTATAGTTAAAGAAATCATAATCTAGGATGCTTCAATTTTAGATCTCATAGTTTTAGATTATTCTTATTAAAATCTCAGGCTCTGACTTCCAGTCTACATACATATACAATATATATATAAAAGCACTGACCCATATATTGTTGAAGAAACGGTCATATTTGTAGGAAATTGAAAATGAAGGATATTCTGAAACCTATGAGCCGCGCGGAGATTGACTCAATTTTTTTATTTATATAATCAATGAAAAAATAACAGATGATGCTTTGAAAAATTGATATTGAACTTTATCATGATGCATGTGTTTGTTTTTTTACATATATAGATACGAATTGCATTGTTTAATATTATTGAGGGAAAAAAAGATCTAGTGCCTTAACATGTCTTGAAATAATCTTGACTAAAAAATTAATTATCACACTTTATCAACAAATATATGAGATCAATCATCTCTCTGGATAGTTGAAAAGAGAGAATATCTTGAAATGTGTATTCTGCATTAATTAATTTGATTTTTTTTTCACCAAAGAGCTATTGAAAAACACACGCACATTACTATTTTTGTAGGAGATTGAAAGCATCTTTTAGTGACCAAAAAAAGTGGATTGACTTCAAAATTTTATAATCATAGAATGTTTTCAATGCATTAGAAAATGAAAGTTAACTGTGAGATAATATTTGTAACTCAGTGCTAAAGATCAAACTTGGAATGATCTGATATGAAGTGAGATAAAATGCTGTTTGTGAGTTTATTAATATTTTTGTGTGTTAGCTAACTTACACATTCATTATATCTTTTTTTAAAAAGAAATTTTATTCTATTGCTATATTGAATTCATTATATCAGATATTATTTTATATAACTGTAATAAATCCATCTTTTTTTCTTCCTAATACTTTCTTTTTAAATCAACAAATCACTTTTCCAGCATTGTTTGTTCTATTCAACACTATTTTAATAAAAACTGATTTATTAGATCTAATATACTATCCTCATAGTCAAGAGTTGGTGGTCTAGTGGTTAGCATAGTTGCCTTCCAATCAGCTGGCCCGGGGTCGCTTCCTGGTCAACGCTTTTGACATTATAATAATAAAAAATATATATCCTATCCTCATAATTATCATTTATGTCATAAATACCTAAACCTGAAAAAAAAAGTTTTATTTCTTTCATATTTATATTTTTTTCCATTTTACAATCGAATTTAACCTGGTCGTCTTTCAAACTTCTATACACTAGAAATCAATATTTAATATTCTTCCTTTCATTTCCACATAGATAACATTTATAATCCACATTTGCTTCTTTTATTTTTTGCATCAAAAGCCCATGTCCTTGCATTAAATAATATCCTTTTATATTTTATATGATTTAAAATTATCATTTTTATTCATATTTATTTTTTACCTCAATTCTACTTCTATTTTTCTAAGCAACTTATCTTTTTTTTCATCCCTCATAATTATGTACCTGCAATAATCACTATACATTTATTGTTTTATGTATACATAGAAATAAATTATCTGCCCATTAATGTAGAATATTGTTAAATCTTTCTAGCTCACTTGTTTGTGTTTTTCAGTCATGTTGACAATGCTTTCTAATATCTATTGATTATTCAGCTTACATAAAATGATTTTAGAAAATAATAATTAATTAATCACTTTTATCTAGTTGGTTTTATAATAACAGTATAGGTTCGATTGCTGATATTAAATGTATCTTAGAGATGTCTACTATACTTTTTCCATATTTCATAGCATCGGCAGGGAGGCGAACCCGCAACATCCGTCTGCAACCAACTGCATGCTTACAAGGCGGCTGCGCTGACCTCTCGGCTAACAACGATTGACATGTCTACTATACTTAAAGACATTTAGTTGAGGTGTGTGTATATTTCTAATATTATATATATATATATGCAAGATTTTTATTATAACAATGAATCTATAGTTATTATGTCTTGGGAATTAAGGAGCCACTTGTAATGTGATTTCATATGCATCTATAATGAGTAAAACTAGCATTGTCTCAACTGATTTTCTATATAACTTCTTAATGAACTTAAACAAATGAGATAATATTTCGTTTGATTGACAGTTAGACATATGAGTTTTTGTGAGATTTTAACAAAGCGTGATGGGGTTACTTTGCCTTCAACAATTGTATACAGTATATAAATTTTGTTATATGACTTGAATTTTATTTTTTCCAATATAATGATAATCAAAAGCCACAACATTTTCAATTCTCATTCTTTACAAACTTTTTTGATTCTATCATATCATTTTCAATTAAATTTGGGTCTTTTCACTTCTTTCTAATTTAGATTTCTCCATTATTCACACTATTTTAAATAAATCAGATAATTTATATTTGGTTCGATCCTCATTTTTTCTCAACAGTATAGTTTTTATTTTATCAGTTATTCTTATTATTTTTCCACGTTAAACAAAATAATTCAATTTCTGCGTTGATTGCACATTAACATTATTGATCTTTGGCTGCATTTTCAATAAATAGTTTTTTGTTTCTTTCTATTTTGAGTTATATACAACGGTTCTGAATTTTCCAAGTTTTTTAAACTATTATATTTTTATAACTAATGAGATACATTGATTAAAAAGATATAATCCTGTATGAAAAAAAAATCAGTTATATTAATAATATTTGGATTCTCATGTTTATATTCATAAAACATTTTTTTTTAAAAAAAGTCATTATTTTATATATATGAATACAAATACACATAAAATACGTAGTGATAGTTTTTGAAAAGCATATTTTTTCATTTGATTGGTTATTAATTTAAAAAATAAATAAAACTAATTGAAGAGATATAAAACATACATAAGATTAGGATAGCTTGATATCTTAATAAATTAAAATTAGAGAGGTAAATAAAGTAGATAAATATAAATGTATGGATAGATAGGAAGATATATAAATAAGAAGATATATATATTTTAATAATAAGGAATATAATAATAGTAATATAATACTAAGGAAGTAGAAGTTACAAAAGTTGAAACAGAACAACAACAACAACAACAAAAATTAAAGGAAATTCTTTTTTATTTTTTAAAAATAACCCAAAGATAATAATGTAAATATTCTCGATGATTTTAAAAATGAAGGAGATACAGAACCGCCTACATATATCTATAAACTAATCAATAAATCTAAATTAATAAAAAAAAAAAACGTAAATAAATATTTTAGGAAATAAATTTTTATATTTAGTATATTCGATTTGTCAGAAAGTTTTGAAGATTTTATCAAATCTTTAAAATTATATTACCGATATAATGTAGCTAGCTATTTTTGCTCTAGGTCTTACTTTAGCTGTTAATTTGACAATTTTGCCATTCAGTCTGAGGTGTTTTATGCTGGAGGAACCATCCTCAAGGCTCTATTTCTAACAAGAGAGGAAGGCGGGGTGATCATCAACAGCTCCGGCAGCGCCAGCAAGTGGAGATCAAGTTTCCAAACTTTCGCTTCTTTCGGGAAGTCATTAAATAATTAACAGAAAACAAAATTGCGAAAATTGAAAGCAGGAAATGAATGAAATTTATGGTGTAAAAGAAGGCGTCTATAAACGATCAGTAATTTTTACTCAGAAAAAAAAAAAAAAAATCTTTGTAAATTATTTGTCTTGTCATAAGACAATTACAAATCAATTGTCATATGAGATGGCGACGTGCAGTGGGAGGGAAGAGAATTACCGCGCATCTGGTTTGTTTTGAATCTGCAAATACAAAAGCGTACGTATTACTATCGCATTTACAATACAAGCAAATATCGACGTTTGTATTGTAAATATAAATTCATTAATTTAAAATCTTTAATTTAAAATGATTATATATATATAAAGTCAAATCACTCAATTATGTTTTAATAGCAAACAAAATACGTTTGACTGTTTGCATTTTAACTTTTTCGTACGCGTAGTATTTCCACACACAGACAAACACGAGCGCGCGCGCACACACACACGGAAAGATATTTTCTTTTCCAAAAGCACACCAATTTATTTATTTGCTAGACTTTAGAACTCCCTTCAAAAAAGTACGTAGATTTAGATAGAAATTTTAAATTAACAATTCTCATATATAATTTAAATCAATTATTTTATATAGTTAAAATCTGCAAAGCGCACGTGCACAGCTTAATGCTGTTTAACTATTACAGCATATATAATTTAGTAAATTTTTATTTTCAATCATTAGCAATCCAATGTAGAATAAAGATCTTTCTTATTCCGATTTCTAATTCTTTTATCACACTAGCAAACTTTTTTATTTCATCCAACTATCTCAAATGTAGCCTTTTTCTAGGTCATTTAAAATCTCGGATCCTATTTAAAATTTCGACTGACCATATTATCATCTCTTCTAGCAATATGTCCAACACAGCTCCAGTTCAATCTCTTAATTTATTCAATGATATCAATGATACTTGTTTCTTCTTTCACCTAAGCATTTTGTTTTCAATTTCTTTTGTTACTTCTAACATGCATCTCTCCAAACTGCTTTGAGTAATTTGTAGTATTGGTGGCCGAGTGGTTAGCACAGCTGCCTTACAAGCATTTGTCCCGGGGTTTGCTTCCCGGCCGACTCTTTGACACATAAAAAAAAAAAGCAACTGGTTAAATACATCGATTAAAAACTTTCCATTTCAAACATACAGACGTATTTCCTTTTAATATGAAATTATTCTATGATTAATTTCATTTATTATGTTTCCATTTTCATTAATAAGCAGACCAAAATATTTATAATTGTCAAGCGTTCTTAGCCGAGAAGTCAGCGCAGCCGCCTTGCAAGCAAGCAGTTGGTTGCAGACGGGTGTTGCGGGTTCGCCTCCGGCCGATGCTATGACATATGAAAATAAAAAATACTTGTTAACTTCCTCTAATTTAGGAATATCAATCATTATTTTCTTCTTCTGAAAAATCAAGTGAACATTAGCTTTTTTAAATTTTTATCTTTAGTCCTACCTTTTTCTTTCAATTGGTAATTCTTGCAATATTTTGTGAAGCTCTGAAGCATTATTTTCAAAACAATCAAATCATCTGAAAATTCTAGATAGTTCAAATCTCCATGAAAAGTTTTGGAGATATAGAATCCCCCTGTCTATTCCTTTCTAGAATTTTATATTCTGTTTCATAACCAAATGATAGAATGTATAACATTTTATGTTTACCAATTTTATTTGTATATATAAGGAAAGTGATGATCAAATAGTGATGACTTATATACCTGGATTATTGAAATTATTGTTTAATGACAACTCTTATTAAAATTGATTTGGACCATCATTGATTTTTTCAACTAGTCTGTGATAAAAATAAAGTTGTAGAAAATAACTTTCATGCTAGAAATGCTGCTGCCATAAGTATAATTTTTTTTGATCAAAAGAGCCGTTAAAGTCCAGCCTAACAAGAAACATTTTTTAAAAATATGTACAGTATCTCTTAATATTGGAATTAATGTTTTATAAGAATCAATTTTGAACATCAAGTGGGTAATAAGTATTTTTTAAGGATTTGTGGGAAGCAATAGCAATTTGTAAATTATGGTCAAAGTATCTACTGTTTGATGCTGGCCTTTTGCTTATAACTTTAAAAAATCACAAGTTTCTTTTTTGGCTGATTATACAATATGATATCTGCTTTGTGTAGATGCTTTATCTTATTGTGCCAGAAGACCATATCTCTATATAAAGAAGGTAAACTATGGGTTCAGAACTAATAAAAGCATAATATCCTTCTGACAGTAATGATAGAAGGATATCATTTGATCAACCAAAATTTATTTGGGGTGTTTCTTTTAACTACTTAGATATGTTTACTATATAGGATGAATATCTATATTGACTATAGATCAACAAATTTAAGATATCTTTTGACATAAATTTTTTTACAAAGTTTACTCAACTGAATTTGAACTCCAGTCATGAACATGACAAGGTTATGTGCTTATCATTATGCCATTACATAATACTAACAGAGATGAACTGTTTGACATTTCGAGATGAGTTTCAGCATTTTGAGTTTGTAATGTTTCTACTAAAGACCTACACCTATCTCATAAAAAAACTTTCTCAAATAAAACTGTATATGTGGCTTTGAAGAGAGATCTAATGCTTTGACAATATAATTTATAAATATTTAAAAAAACATTACATCATTCTCTTTTGCAAATTATCAACATGGACGTTGAGATTCAGATATAAAATGTTTGTAACTCACGTGATGAGAGAATGTTGCTTTTGAAAATTGTCTATAATGAAGTAGAGGGAAGTAAATATTTGTATTGGTTAATGGTCACTTTATGATAGAGTTTGAGATGAGAATTATACTAATAAAAATGTAAAAAAATATGAAAAGATTATTATTACACTATTATATTTTGTTCTCTATCATTAAATTTTTTTTTTTTTTTCGGCTGGTAGGGGAAAGATAATTGATGTTGGGTAATATAAGTGGCAGGACAGGGCAAACAACACAATTTAATTGATTAAACTAATATTAATATATATTTACTCAGCTGAGTAACGGCCATTTTGCTCTTGAATCCATATTCTATCACTGTACCCAAAGACTCTTTGATTAGTAACAAAAATATTTGTTAAAAATGAATTAGTGGATTTTATTATAAATAATCTTTAAATGATAATAAAAAATTTAAAAAAAATTATCAAACAATATTTTATTAAAAATAAATATATATTTAATTATATACACCAAAATAGAATTATTTTCCTAATATCCTTATTTGTTGTTTGGATAACGTAATATACATTTATTATTAATATTTGGAAAACATTTATTGACGCTATTTTTTTTTAATACAGAGTAATTAATTATTTGCTTTTTTTTTTAAAAAAAAAAAAAAAATCAAAAGAATTATTGATATTTTTTTGTGAATAAATTTTTTTTTACATTCATTATGTATATAATGATCTTTATTTATATACTGTTTTAATAACTGATATACGTTCGATTCCTCACTATTCCATTTCTTCTTCAACATCAAATCAAAATTCTTGAGAATTTTTTCCAGAATTTTTTTCTGTAGCAAATCAGTTCAGAAAGTACTAACATTCATCTACCATCTTTGTAACAACACCAGAAAAGCTTCAGTAAATATAATTATTTTTTACTTGGCTATGGAATAAGACAATTAATTGAAATTATGCTCTAAATGAATAAATATTACAATAAGCTAATCTTTTAACTGAGTAAAATATTAATAACAACTTGCTATTAAATAAAACTTTGATATACAGGATAATTCAAAATATTGTTTGCATTTTAATTTAATGCTTCAAGACAAAGCCAAACAGATTTTCATTTTAATACATGAATTAGAAAACGATAATATTTTAGTATATAGAGGCTACATTCAATAAGAAGTTTCAAATGAAGAATAATAAGATAATTTAAATAGATGAAATTAGTTAGTTAAATGTTAAAAATCAACATTTAATATTACTATCATCGTCATCTGAAATATATATATATATAGCTAAACCATCAGGAGAATTTCATCTTATAAATTTTGTTGACATTTGCAAATACAGTTGAAGCGGTTTATGATAAAGTGGTTAATGATATTTAAAGTTTGAAATAAGGTTGGTGAAGCTTGGAAATTTATTCAAGCTTCAAACATGTTTAAGATTATTTATGGTAGACAGTTAATAGCCAATCCAGCGTTACGTTTAGATAATGGTCAGTAAATGAAAAATTTGTATTCTTAGCTAGAGAGCAAAATAGAAAAACCAACAACTAAATCTTAAATTTTTATTATCAGGCAATGTGGATGCTGATGGAAAATACTTTATCTATCTATCATTAATTCTTTTTAAAGTACATTTGAAAGTGCTTTATTCTGCACTGGATTATTTAACATAGTAAATGATTAAGATGTACCAATGCCAAAAATTTGGCACTTGTAAATCAAATTGTAATAATTTGATTTCTTTATCTTTTATTTATATATATGAATATATATTAACTGAAACACAGGCTTATTCTATACCTGTGTCTATATATGTAATATATAGGATATATGAGCACAGACTTTCAGATGACCCATCACTCTCCACTCTATCTAATAACACTGATACACTCAAGCATTTATATGCTGAAAAGATAAATAATCACCAATATATGTATTTCATGCTAAACCAGCAATCATCATTCTTGTGAATAAAGGCATCTGAAAAAAATTAGTGACTTTCGAAATGTATTTCATGTTGAACTAATATTCTTCGACCGAGACCATAATCTCTTATATGTCGCATCATTTGTTTCAGAATTTATCAATATCAAATTATTACAGATTAAATTATCAACTTATATTTATTTAGAGTGGATGGTGTCAAATATATAGGGCAGAAATCTCTATATATTTAAATAAGTAGATTAGATTTATTGTTTTTGTAAATAAATATTTTTATTAGATTTTTTTAATTAAAAAGGTAAAAATATGATTAAATTTTATCATTTCACTTTAATTAACAACAACAAAAAGCAAAAGCAAAACATAAAGATTGCTATTTGAAAACATTTTTTGTTTTTAATGTTTTTGCAGATCTAGAGAAGTGGTTTCTGCTAGTATTTTTTTCTCTCTAGAAAATGGAATTATTCTGCAGACAAGATGATTTGCCATTAAAATCAACATACAAAACAAATTAACTAAAGTAAATATTTTTGAATTTCATAAATTGAAGTAAAAATTAGGGGACAAAAGTCTCACAAAATTTAAAGGCCATGGTTTTTATACTTTGGTATATATCATCAGTGAAAGAAAAAGATCTCATTGTGTACAGTAATTGTTTAGATATTTAATTGATATGTCCATGACTAGAAATTTAAGTCTAAGCTGGATGAATTTTTGAAATTTTTTCAGGTCACAGCTGACTTAGTATTTTCCCTTCATATACATGGATTAATAATCTCTTATTAGATAGTAAATGTGTATCTATAAACCCTTAATCAAGGAATAAATGTTGTAGCTCAATCTGAAATTGAGGAGTGAGAATGCACTGATTGTAAAATAAACAAAATGATTTATTACTATAAGACCTACATCAATGGTGATAAAGTTATTATACTCCAATTAATACTGAGCTCATGGTTTATTTTTTTAAAAAAATATGGTAATGCTATTCACAATTGTTTTATATACTGTGAATGATATTATTCAGACTAACTTTTAAAAAAGTAGATTTTACTCTTTAACATTTGGTAATGTTAATTTATGCAAAGTTACAGTAAAAGATTTAGATAATACTTTTTCTTTTGTATACCACATGTATATGTTAACCATTTAACCATTTTCTAATGCTCCTTGATGTGAGATTCCTCTATTTCCAATGCAGGTAAAATCTGTCTACATATTCAAATGTTTCTGCAATTTCTAGTATTCCAGTAGGTATTTTGCTTTTGGGCGATTGTCTGATGACTTATGAATAATATCTCTTAAATTTAAAGTAGCACAGCAAACATTGTGATCATCAATGATTACCAGACCAGTTAGATGCTCAGTGATGTCTTCACCTTTGATATCAATGGTTTATATATGAATATAACTTTTTTGAATTACCTATAGAATATATTATAAATGGCTATGCAACAAGTCAGCATCATTGAAACATAGGAACCATGCACTGTGAAAAAATAACAAATTTATGTTATATTCTAGGCATATTAAAACAATTATTTCTGATCAGTTAACTCCTGGACTAAACTCATCAAAGCATGCACATGTAGAGTTAGCTAAATTTTTAAATTTAAGAATGAATACCATCATTTAAATGTGAGAATTTTACAAATTTGTTTTTAATTCATGTTGTGATCATCAAATAAGACAATAGATTGAGGAATAAAACTATTTAGAAATATTAAATTTTATTTTAATTAATATAATTCAATTTTTATAATGTATATGTAATATCAATTTATCTGTATTATAATAGTAACTTACAGTTGTTATTATTAGTCTAGCGTGTTTTATCTCTTGTGAAATTATTTATAAATATAAATTTTTATTTGACTATTTTATTATCAATTTATCTGTATAGAGACTATATAGCAAATGACAGAGTGCCAATGAAATGTAATAAAAGCTAAATGTCAAGGACACCTTTATAAAAAAGGATTATATTTTGAATTACATGTTGTGCAATTTCCTTGTGACCTAATATCAACTTTTAATTCTCACTATATTTTACTAATGCTTCAACCACAGTTTTTTGTTAGTTACAATATCTTTTTTTTACTTTATTTATTACTTATTAAGCATAAAGATGTTACATATAGTTTAATTTATGGCAAACAAAATGAGGAGGAAAGAGATAAATAAAAATTGACTTCTGAAATGATAACCTCATGTGGTATTATTCCAGTTTGATCCACAAGTATCAAACTTTTTAGACTCATAATCTTGACATCATTAACTTCAGATAATTACATTATTACAATCTATTCAATTTTTTATGCTTATCAATTTTTTATGTTTAAAAATCTATCTATCTATCTATCTATCTATCTATCTATCTATCTATCTATCTATCTATCTATCTATCTATCTATCTATCTATCTATCTATCTATCTATCTATCTATCTATCTATCTATCTATCTATCTATCTATCTATCTATCTACCTACCTACCCATCTATCCATCCATCTATCCATCCATCCATCCACCTATCTACCTATCTATCTACTTATCTATCTACTTATCTACCTATCTACCCTACCTACTTACCCACCTACCTATCTATCTATCTATCTATCTATCTATCTATCTATCTATCTATCTATCTATCTATCTATCTATCTATCTATCTATCTATCTATCTATCTATCTGTCTATCTGTCTGTCTATCTATCTATCTATCTATCTATCTATCTATCTATCTATCTATCTATCTATCTATCTATCTATCTATCTATCTATCTATCTATCTATCTATCTATCTATCTATCTATCTATCTATCTATCTATCTATCTATCTATCTATCTATCTATCTATCTATCTATCTATCTATCTATCTATCTATCTATCTATCTATCTATCTATCTATCTATCTATCTATCTATCTATCTATCTATCTATCTATCTATCTATCTATCTATCTATCTATCTATCTATCTATCTATCTATCTATCTATCTATCTATCTATCTATCTATCTATCTATCTATCTATCTATCTATCTATCTATCTATCTATCTATCTATCTATCTATCTATCTATCTTGTAAGAATGTATATAGTCATATTAATTTTATTTTTATATTTTAATTTAAATAATGCTAAAAGAATAATCAACAATAAAGTGATTAAAAATAAATATGCTCTATTTAATTCACAGATTGACGACAATATGGTTTATCAATGTAAATTTAGATGAAAGAAACCTCAGATGTCTGAAATTAAGTGACAAGTCATGGTATACTATTTAATTAAACTACATCAAATATTTGCCTTATATGGTTATGTACAGAAATTAGCACTTTTCAAGATTTTTAATTAAATTGAACCAGTATCGTAATTCCAAGTATAATTCGTTTACGGTTACATATTGAATAAATAAAATAATAATACTAATAATTAAATTTTGTTTATACAAAAATACCCGTAATTACTACTGATTAAGATTTAATGTCAAGTTAAAAACTTGAAAAAAAAAAAAAAAGTATGAATGAACATAAAAAGATTTGTCTTACGTTAAAACAAAGAACACCCAAATAATTATATTAAATCAAGCAATTTATTTTCAGAGAAATATTTTGAAGCAGCGGATATATTTATTTAATTTTATTCTTAACTATGAATGTTTTATTATGGAAAATTTATGCTCTCTTTAAATTCATGGCGGTTCATAAAAAATCTTCACTTAATAAAAAAATATTTGATATATGTAAGACTAAAATAATGTTCAACGGATTTTCTCAGAAAAAGAAAATAAAGATTAATAATCATGAATAAAAAGTTAATGATTACAAATATCTTGGTCAGATTATTAATACAGATGGAAACATAATGGATTGAAATTAATTATAGAATTAAACTAGGATGGAGTGCTTTTAGTAGAAATAAGTTAATATTAAAAAGAAACATGTTTATGCGTTTGGGGGAAAAAAATTTTTCACAGATGTGTTCGTAAATAATCTTTTATTATATATATAAGATGAAAATAATATTCGATGAATTTTCTCAGAAAAAGAAAATAAAGATTAATAATCATAAATTAGAATAAGTTGATAAATTCAAATGCCGTAGTCAGCTTATTAATGCAAATGGAAGGATAATGGATGAAATTAATGATAGATTTAAACTTCAATGGAATGCTTTTAGTAGAAGTAATTTAATATTAAAAAGAAAGGTGCATATGTTTATAAAAAGGTTTTTACTAAATATGTTTTTCTAATTCTTATTTATGCGTCTAAAACTTGGACAACTAACAGAAAAACAGAACCGAGATTTCAATTCCCTCAGTATAGAAAGATGCATGCTGGGAATAACAATAAAGAACAAGTACTTGATGAGAGACTATATCATTGAAAAAAATTAAGACTGAAATGGTCAGTTGAAGTCTTAAACTGTATCCCTATAAATTGTTAAAAAGTCTGAAAAGAAATTGTAATAAAATTGGATGGAATAAGAAGTTTGTTGATTTGATATGGAGAAGCTAGGGATCAGAGAAATTGGCTTAAACTTGGAGAGACTTTTTATTCTGTAGTGGTTTGAAAATGGTTGAAAATAATGATGAAAATTACTTGAATCTATATATTTGAAGACTGCTATAGTTTATTTTTAATGTAGCTAAGTGTTTTTTAAGGTTGATATTTTTTTTTAGTTCATATAGTTGTTAAATTTTATTTTTAAATACAAAAAGTAATTTTAATCCTTTAGTTATTTGGGCAATATTTATCATTTTTTGTTCGTATTTATTATAATTACAGGCATTGTAGGTTTTATTTATACTCTATACAAGTTTTATCTATTACAAATGCATGTTTATTAATTTGTTATAATTTATTCATAATCAAAAGCAGTACTTTTTTGCTATACTATTATAAGATTGAGGAGTAGGTGATTACTAGATGGTGGTTTAATTTAATTATTATGCCAAATCCATTTCTGACTTTTGATTTTATCAATGATCTTTGAGATTCAAAGTTTGGTATAATGCAGTTATGCATCTGGCAGTGCAAGTTAAAGAATTCTAATAATAATTAGAATCACCAATATATTGTTGAATCTACTGACTTGGAGATTCACATTTTTATTTGATAATTTTAATTAGATTTATTGGAATATACAAAATTGTAAAGCAGTATTTGGCTAAATCTTAATACTCTATTGGCAAGTGTGAATGATTGTATTTATTATCTTCATTGAAGAGCATCATGGTGCATTGGCAGGACATGATTTCTATTACGATTATGTTCAAATTTTAGTTGGAAGAAACTTTAAAACTTTTTCAGGTTTCAATCAAGCTTAGATTTTTTTTCCAGGTAGTTTGTCCATAATTAATCCTGCTAACCAATTACATATTTGTCAGTAATTAATCATCTAGTTATTCTTAGCAAAAAAGTGAAGGAAGGAAAAACATTGAAAAGCATTGTGAAAAATATGCTGACTTTTATTTTTCCTTTATGATAAGGGGGGGGGGGCAGGCTGTTAAAGAAGCTTTTACTCTGCAATGGAATGTTTGCAATTTATTTTAACTTTTATATATTATATTTTTTGGTATTCATGTTTAAAATTGGAAAATATTTCATACATATTTGTATTTGAATGAAAATTTTAAATAAATATGTTTTTTAGTTATTTTAGTTTTTAATTTTCAGATGTGGGTACAACTTCAGTTCTAAGATATCTAATGTCTAACTCAACTATTTTCTTAAACGCCCTTTGCAAGTATAATTACAAAAATTGATTAAGATATACTTAGAAATATAATTATAGTATAAATATATATCAAGCAATAAATTAACACTTTTTTTTTAAGTGTCATAGTATTGGCCGGGATGCGAACCCGCAACCCGGGCAACTGCCTGCAAGTGCAAGGCAGTCGCGCTGACCTCTCGACCACCAATGCAAGACAAAAATTAACACTTTTTGTTTATAAAATTTCAAGAATTTGCTGATATGTATATGATATTAAATATATACTAGATATTATAACTTAAACAACTAAATATCACATGATCACCATTTCTTATGCTTGCTCATAACTGTTATTAAAACAGGCAAAACTCTCCATACAGTAGTGCCACTCAGTGCAAGCCAGAGTAATCAATGGCCAGAAGGCTTGTGCATAAAATCCCTAGTGACTACTCTGGCTTGCATTGAGTGGTATTATTGTATGGAGAGTTTTGTTTGTTTTAATAACAGTTATGAACAAGCATAAGAAATAATGATCATATGATGTTTAGTGGATTAATACCAATCCTGCATAATAGGATAATGGCGGCTATGGCTATTAAAGAACCAAAGACACCAAAATGTATGGGACTAGACTGAGTTCAGACCCATATGACTATATAAACTAATGAGCTTAGATTGAAAATATTATTGTGTTTTCAATTTTATTTTCATGGTTTTGTAGTTAAGTAGAGATAAAAGATGGCTGCTGGTTGCATTAGATCCTAAGATCTAGGTGCAGTGCTCTCAAATTCAAGGCTCCTCACTGATAAAGGGTACAAGCCAGAAACTAGTCTGAGGATGTTGGATGAGTAGGCACTAGATAGGAATTTTATGCACAAGCCTTCTGGCATCCATTGATTACTCTAGCTTGCACTGAGTGGCACTACTGTATGGAGAGTTTTGCCTGTTTTAATTTAAGATAACATTAGAATTTCATGAAATAAAAATTTAGATAAAAGAGTATATATTTTAGATTCATTATAACAAAACTTTATTTTTAAGACAAGGGTGCGATATAAACAAGCAATACAAGACATTGTAATTTTTGCAATAAATAGAAAAAGATATAACATTTAGAAATACATTATTATATTATCTACAGTGATAATATTAAACTGTATTTTTATTATAAAATAATCTATAACTGAGTTGCTTGTGATGTTTGATAACTATTTATTTGGTCAAAATTTTTCACCTTTTGATTTTACCATTCCCAACACTAAATTGATATACACAGGTTAATAATGTGCATATTTATGATTTTTTCCAATAAATGTTCATGCTAATTTATTCACATATGATAGATAAAAATGACTAGCATTGGTGGCCTAGCGGTTAGCATAGCTGTCTTCCCAGTAGCTGGCCCAGGTTCGCTTCCCGGTCAACGCTTTGACATATATGTATTTTTTTATCCAGATATCTTTTGTAAATGATTTTTCCATTTTAAGGTGGTTTATGGCTTGAACACACCCACATTAATTAAAATTTTTTTTTCGTGGACTTATAGTTGTAAGTACTGAAATATGAAGAGGAAGCAATTTTTCCATGTAATAATCTGAATAATATTGCAGCTATAATGTAATTAGGCAACAACTAATTAAAACTGACAATGTATTGAAGCTATGTGATTTAGTAATGTTGTCTGAGCCATATTAAGCCAAAAGTGAAAACAGTTTTTGCTTAATATTCTAGTTGATATAAGAATTATTAGTCAATCATAGATAGTAGACAGTTAAAAAAATATCTTTGGATTTGTATATTTATGTCTCTAAACCTGTGAAAAATCTTGAAATTAATATATATGTAACTTCTTAAATACAATTTATACACCTAACTTCAAACACTTTATGGCAATTTTTTTTATTGTATATATACTCACACACAATATAAAATATAACAAAATAAAAAAAGTAGTTGTTTAGTGACATTCATATAACTTCTTACAGGAGTTGTTTGGTTTTTGAGGTCAACAAAAGTTGTTATATTTCAGATTTTGACATATGTAAAATATATATGTTTGAACTTACAACTTTTAGTCAGAGTATTAATCTAAAAGCATTTTTACTTTTGGCTTACTAGATCATGTGGTTTTAGGTCATAGTTCTTTTAAATGCTGGTTGCTTATTCTATGTCAGAATTAAAATATTTACCTTATTACACAAAAATTCTTATTATAGTTCATTCTTATTACAAATTTATGAAAAGTTTTAATTTAATATAAAATCTTTTATAGGAGAGATTTGGTTCCTTCTAAAAATTAAAAAAAAGTTTTTCTAAAAAATTTCCACATATATAAAATATTTATGGCTGAAATATAATTCTTGTATGGTTAAAGTTAAAAATGATTCTACTTTTGGTTTTGAGTAGTCATGCAAATATTATTGCCAATTGACTATGTGGTTTGAGTTTGCATTGCCAGTTTTAATTGGTCATTGTCTGGTTACATTTTAACAGATATTTTTTCTAGATTGTTACATAGAAATATTTCGATTATATTTCAATGTTTACATATACATAAATATTGAGTATTATGTTAGAAGAAAGTAAGTAACCAGTCAAATCAATGCCCAGAGCTGCTAAATTGCATTTTATAGTCTTCTAAAATGTTGAATTAGTGAAAAGGATATCAGATTAATTATTCTCCAAAATTATTAACATTTATTTAATTAATTCAGGAACTACCTGCCATTAAACATCAGAAAATAAGATGGCACATATATTTAAATAAGATTTGAAAATATTTTCTTTGATATGATGATGATGATCACACATTATTTGCAATATCTGGCTAAATCATGTAGAACAAAAATGATTCCCAATGAAATTGACACAGGATAAATATGCATCCCAGATCATATTACAAATAAAGAAGTTAACCCATTATTACAATAAACAACAACAATAGCTTATTACAAACATTATTATTGTCAAATAACATATAATGTTGTTTTCTTAAATAAGCCATTTCTCCAATATTTATTATTATTATTATTATTATTATTATTATTATTATTATTATTATTATTATTATTATTATTATTATTATTATTATTATTATTATTATTATTATTATTATTATTATTATTATTATTATTATTATTATTATTATTATTATTGTTATTGTTGTTGTTGTTGTTGTTTTTGTTGTTATTATTATTTTAACATGCATAAGTGGAAAACAAGAGTGATTTATAAAGTGTCCATGGTTTATTTTGATTAATTTTAAAACACTAACCTTTTAATTAAATCTTATAATACAACTTAGTCTTTATGATTGAGCACATTTCAGCAGAGTAAATTCTGGCCTTTAGTACATTCTGGATATAATCCTATATATGATTGACTCTCACAAATATAATAAATTTATTTATATTACAACCTCATAACATATCAAATATACATATAACTAATATGTAAAAATTATAATTAATGCACCTTTCTTACAATGATAATTTTATAAAGTTGTCACTTTAGGTCCAAAGCTTAATTTAACAATAACACAAGCTAATTATGTGGGGTGATTCTTTGAATTTGATCCCAATTTATCAAAGAAAACCATGAATAAATTCTCCATATAAATATAATATATAATAACCATTTAATCATGACATAACAATTGTATGTACATAATAAGTTCTAACACACATTAAATTTAACTCACAGTAATCAAACAGGAAAGTTAATTTACTTATAAATGAACTCAAATAAATATCAAAACAAACCTGTGACATAAAATACCAATAATTATATTACATTCATCTTTCTTAAACAAACATTTAATTAAACACTTTAAGTATCTTAAAAGTTTGCACATTTGTGTTTAAAATAAATACTACATGTTTGATTATTTATCTGACAATTTCTCATACCCTTTGAGCCCAAAGAGCCTCTGAGAGATCCTGAACAAAAATTTAGACTTTCAACTGAGTTTGTGCAGAACCAGTAAGCAGTACACTTACGGTTCTCAGATCATTCAATCCGATATCTTGTTACAATTAAAATGAGGTATTACTTTTATTTTTACGATAAAATTTGAATTTTTTATGAAAGTTTTTGTAAAATACAATTTTTAATTTTTTTATTTTTCTTTTGTTTTTTAGATTTAATGACCGTAAATCACATTCCCGGTCAATTGAACTTGTTTTACAGTGTAATAATGACATTTATCTACATAGGGGCTTTTATAAGCCCTCTTAGTAGAAACTAATTTTTTTTAAAAAAAAAATTAAAACCTTAAAAAAAAGATTATATCAAAAAGACATAAGGATTACTGTTGGATTTATTTACTATAGTAATGACTTTTGATGCCTTCATAACTGGATTCAAATTTGAAACTGATGCTAACATTTAGACAGAATTCTGTGAGTATTTGAATTCGTTTTATTATTATTATTTTTATTATTATTATTGTTTTCTATAATTAAATATAATTAGAAATAATATATATATATGATATAATACAAGTGAAATAATATAAAAATGTTTATTTTAATATTTTTCTGATCTAGTTTTAGAAGTCTTCTTTTTATAAAAACGATAAAATTTGAGATAAAAGCAGATTTGTTTATGATGTAAAACTTATTTCAATTAGTTTTGTGACCTAGTTTTTATTACTTTATATATATATATATAAATATAGATATAATATATATATATATGATATAATACAGGTGAAATAATATAAAAACATTTTTTTGAATTATTTTTCTCACCTAGTTTATAACTCTTTATTATATATATATATATACAAAGCAATATATATACAATAGAATTATATATATACATGCAGAAAAAAATATATATACGATAGAATTTGATATATACATATAGAAAACAATATACATATATATATACGATAGAATTTTAGACAATACATTTGAATAATATAAAAACATGCACATCCACACTCATCATATATCCTCAGCCATCCACTCTCATATTTCATCTCTCACACACATATATAATCAGTGCTCATAGTAAATTTGTTTATTTTGATATTTATTGATTTTTCTTGTTCATTTTATCTTGGAGAAATTTTTGTTTGATATTTATTTTTTGAGTACATTTTATTTACTTGAAAAGAATATACATTTTAGGTCACACCATTTTTCACTAATATAATATAATAAAAGTAATATATAATAATATTATACTATACTATACATTACTTTATAATTTACTAAAGTCCTCAACATCTTGTAAATTATTCCTGTTAGTTTTTTTCCCACTAAAAACCAAACATATTTCTAACAGATACCTGCATGCAAGGCCAAACAAATATTTCTAGATATACTCTGTTGCAAAGGTAAAACGTGGGGCAGCTAGTAAAAATTGAAGTTACCAATTGCACTGTTTTTGTAATTTTTGCATAGAAAAATTACCTCAGGTAAGACATATATAATTTTTTTCAGCATTTTGAGATGCATGTGATGAAGCTGTCTATGAAATTGTAATTTTAAGTTATACCTTTCAAAATTGAGAATTTGTGAACCAATGTAAAAATAAATATGTTTAAAAATGTAAAAAATCTCCTTTTTTTAATTATTTTTTTGGTAATGACTATTTTATCAGTTTTATTACATTCTTTCATATTTGCACTTTCTAAAAATGTATATATATATTTATTGTAATAAATTAGAAATTTCATTTAAAATTATATGTCCTGTAATTTTTTTTTGAAATTCAAAATGGCCGTTCAGGTCTGTAAAGAAAAGTTTTTTTTTTTAAAAAAAACATGTTAATAAATCATAACATATATATAATAAAGAAAAGATGGAACAATTTTTTAATACAAATCTTTATATATATATATGGAATCTTATTATTAATTAAATCTCTTTATATATATATATGGAATCTTATAATTAATTATTAGTAAATACAGTAATCAAAAATTTTGAAAAGTACAAAAATATAATCGTCACTTAGGAGCGCTTTGGACTATCCTCATAGTCTTTGTCAACTAATACTTTGAAGTATTAACCTTCTCATAATTCTGTGATCTTAACATTTGCTGCCTGCCTATTGTTTAAGTCCTGCTTGTATTTATATATTAGCATAGCTTCCTTTATTTTCCTTTTATTGTTATTTCTTTCAATTTGCAATATTTTACATTATTATAATTGAAATTAAAATCATATGTACATGATTTATTATTGTTGTAAAAAAATGGAAGCTGATACATAATTTTGCCAAGAGTTAACTGACTATTATCAAGAATAAATCTTTGATCTTTATTCTTTAATTTATCAAAGCCTTTCTTTACTTGTGCTAAAAAATTATAAATGTTATGCTATATATAACTGCAGAAATAGACTTTGAAAGCTAAGAAATTTACAATATTGTTTGAATTTTTTTAATAGAATATTTTATTAATTGAGATAAATTTGCCTTAATAACATTTATAACTTTAAATTCATTTAAATCCTCCATTTCAAATATTTAAATAAATAATATTTATCGTTAGTCTTTTGTTACCTGTACCCCACCACTAGAGGTGCTGTTTCTGTGTAAACACACAGAAGTATCCACAATAGGGGCCAAAAGCAGCAATGCTTGTTCCAGCCGCTAGGTGGCGTTGTTCACCTATTTATCTTTTCATAATTATGTTACAATTTTCATATTTTTTGTTGCAAATCTTTATATATCAACTACATTCATGGATATTGCATATATATGCAAACAGACTTAATCATTAATTTGTTTTAAAAGAAAATTATTTTATTAATTACTACTTTTAAAATCTTTTTTTAACTTTCATTCTCCAAATCTTATTTTCTCTAAAAAAAATATTATTTTAAGAAATTTTGAAAGAATTGTGCTTCTGGTTATTAACCAACAAAAAGTAGAAAATTCGAAATGAATATTATACATTTTTTAGTTTGTCTTTCACATAGTTATTTAATATTAAATATAATGCTAACTAATGTCATTATTTAAATACAATGATTAAATGTTTGTGAACTATTAGTTAAATCTGTAGTAATTATATATGGGCATCTTAATTCATCAAGATCTGAAAAAATTATGTTTTATTGTTAATTTATTAAACTATATAATTTATATTAGTGTCTGAATCTTTATGTTTTACTCAAACTAGTTTGATTACATGTATATATAGGTAAATGAATATATTGTATTAAGGAGACTATTGTGATTGTGTTACCTTACTTTAATTAAGGTGTGATGGAGTGTCTGAATCTTTGTTTACTCAAACTAGTTTGATTATATTGTATTTTTATATTGGACTATTTCCATGGTATTTCATAGATGCAGTTTTTTCTTTTCATCAGTTCAAGTTTAGGCTTTGTAGATGTTAGAAATTCCTCATAGTGTGGTATGGCTTTGGAAAGCTGTTCTGATGTTATACTGATTGCAGATTTTCCTTAATTTGTCTGCTATTTTTGGAATGTATGGGTACACTACAGTGTGCCAATAATTATCCTTTCTCTTGATGGTTCTTTTTGTCTATTTAAAATTTTTTTAATAATAGATAACCATTTTTCATAAGAGTTTGTTCTATATAGATCTTTTCTTTTTCCAAATCACTGGTTTCTGAACAAATTTCCTTTGCTCTGTTCCATAGTGATAGTATAACTCCATGTTTTGTGTTTCTGGTGTGATTAGATGTATAGGCTAGGTATTTTTCTGTATGTGTAGGTTTGGGTAAACTGTAGTTTTGATTTTGCCATGAGGGAGTCTTGTCACAAGAACAACTAAAAATGCCAACTTTTGTTCTTGTTTTGATTCTATTGTGAATTTAATAGAAGGGGATATATTGTTGATGTGTTTCAAAACTCAAGAATCTAAGGACCCAGGTTTAAATCCCATCTAGTACTGTCACTGGTCAGGTCAGCAACACCTGAAGAAGAGGGGAGACTAATACCTCTCAAAATGTTGTGTATATACTAACCTGTTCGATATGCTATTACTAACAGTTGAATGTATTTGGAATATTTAAATAAAGTTAAATTTTTCTAAAGTCATTCAATACATATATTAGATGAACAAAATAGTCCAATATGAAAATACAACTAGAACACCATCATCACAAACCTTCAGGTAAACACTAAGTATTCGGTATGGACCCGATACTATATCAAACTTTAGACATTATAAAAAATTATGTCTAAAGCTGGCAAAAGTAGAAAATCATTTAACTTTATCTAAATGTAAATCTGAAGGGATAAATTCCTAAAGGTTTGCAACTAAAACCTCCAATTTATTTTCAGAGAGCTGAGAAAATTACTCAGAGAGCAAGTGAAGCTTTGTTAAGAGAAAGAATAAATGCTCAAAGGTTTTCTAAGTATTAAACATTGCTTTCCATTAATAATGTAGAATGTTTTCTAAAAAATAAACTTACTGATAAAGACTACATGAGAATTTCTCGAGCAGTAAAAAAATCATATTCTACATTACATGAAAAAATTAAAGAACGTTAAAAGAAGAAACTTGCTAACCTACATGGGAATATCAAAAAATCATAATGTACCAAGCAATGTACCAACTTCATCTGTTAAAAATCTCAGTTCTAAACATCTAACAGATACTGAAATTTCTGTTCTTAAAAGAGGATTAAACTTTTCCATAACACCATCTAATATTCCTTTATTAGATATAATGGCAGCCACTGAGGAAGTCACTCAAAAATTGCCTTTAGAAGAAGCAGCAGAATTATGCTGAAAAATAAAAAGAACATTTAACAAACCAACAAAAATTGAAGTCAAACATATCTTATGGTGAGAGGAGAGAAATTAAATCTCTCAAAGTAGATAAATCTATAATTATTCTCCCTTCTGACAAAGGCAATGCAACAGTTGTAATGGATACAACTGATTATGATAACAAAATACAGGAACTCCTTACAGCATGACAATATAGAAAAGTGGCAAAAATTCCAATGCTGAGTACAGAAACAAAGTTACAGGCATTACTCAGAAAGCATCATTAATTCAGAAAAAAGTAAAATACCATCATATTTCAGCAAAATTCTTCATCTTTATGGTCTACCTAAAATTCATAAGGATCATGTTCCTTTAAGACCTATTGCTAGTTCTAGAGATTTACCTTGCCAAAATGTGGGAAGATTTATTCTCAAAGTTTTAAGTCTGTTGGCATACAAGACATAGTCCTTTGCCAGGGATTCTAGACAGTTTGTAGAATTAATCATGAACATGAAAATGTAAAGAATTGACTTACTGGTAAGCTTTGATGTGGAAAGTTTATTTACAAATGTACCATGTGAAGAAGCAGTGTTTACTGTAAAGAAAAGATTAATGGTGATAATAGTTTGCAAACCAGAACAGTTCTTCCTGTTGATAGTATAATGGAACCATTAACATTCTGCATAAAAACAACCTACCTTCAATGTAACACAGAATTCTTCCAACAAAATCAAGAAATGGCTATGGGATCACCATTGTCTCCCCTGATTAGCAATATTTACATGGAAGAACTGAAACATTAGCCATAAAACTACTCCACATCCACCTAAAGTATGGCTTTGCTATGTGATGATACCTTTGTTGTATGACCACATGGTGAAGCACTGCTACAAACTTTCTGGAAATGCATAAACAATATATCCCTTCTATTAAATTCACAATAGAATCAGAACAAGAACAAAACATGTCATTCTTAGATGTTCTTGTGACAAGACTCCCTCATGGAAAAATCAAAACTACAGTTTACTGAAAACCTACACATACAGGAACATACCTAGCCTATACATCTAATCACACCAGATCACAAAACATGGAGTTATACTATCACTATGGAACAGAGCAAAAGATTTAGAAACCAGCAATTTGGAAAAAGAAAAGGTTTATATAGAACAAACTCTTATGAAAAATGATTATCCATCAGCTGTTATTAAAAAAACTTTAAATAGACAAAAAGAACCATAAAAAAGACAATTATTGGCACTGAATCTGCAATCAGTATAACATCAGAACAGCTTTCCAAAGCCATACCACCCTATGAGGAATTATCTACAAAGCCTAAACTTGAAATGATGAAAAAAAAAAACTGCATCTATGAAATACCATGTGAATGTGGAAGGACATATATTGGTGAGACCAGTTGTCCCATTGAAAAGCACTTGCAAGAACACAATCTGATGATTAGAAGAGAGAAAACAGATGTGTCTAAGATAGCAGAACATGTATGTGCCCATGAATATATGTTCAACTGGGAAAATACAAAATATTAGATAAAGAAGAAAAGATACAAAGAAGAAAATTTAAAGAAGCTGCTCACATAGCAATGGCAAAAAATCCCATAAGCCAACCCAGTGTGACTATATATAATGTATGGAAACCACTAATCAACTTTGATCTTAAGGAAAAAGTGGAAAAATCAGGAGGAATCTCATAGATAAGTATAGGAAATTACTACAGACTGTTGCCTTTGGCAGGATGGCTCAGTTGGTTAGAGTGTTACCTTAAAATTCAAAACTCAAGAATCTAAGGACCCAGGTTGGAATCCCATGTTAGTACTATCACTGGTCAGGCCAGAACACCTGAAGAAGGAGGAGACTAATACCTCTCAAAACATTGTGCATATATTAACCTGTTTGATGTGCTATTATTAACAGTTGAATGTACTTGGAATATTTAAATAAAGTTAAACTTTTCTAAAGACATTCAATACATATATTAGATGATGGAAATAGTTCAATATAAAAATACAACTAGAACACAATCATCACAAACCTCCAGGAAGACACTAGTTTGATTATATGTTTATGTAGGAAAATGAGTATACTATATTAAGGAGTCTAGTGTCATTGCATTTCCTTACTTTAATTAAGGTGTGATGGATAGTTTTTTATACTTCTAATTGATAACATGGCAATATTATATACGTAAAAATGGCATAGACATATATAATGCAAAACAACCACATATAATACATATATAAATACTTGATATTTAATTGTGATAATCTAGCTAGATAGTTGTGTCTTTCTTTTGATTGCGTTTAGATTATTAGGTAAATTGAATAATTACACATCATCATTCCCAAATGGCCCACCATTTCTAATTAAATACAATTATATTTTTGTTACATCCTCATCAACGAATCTATTTGGGTATATATAAAATAGTAAATCAAGGGGTGCCTATTGATATATTTACTTATCAGCAATAGATGGTCTTACCTTTTAAATTTCTTTCCAAAAATACAAAATTCTTCATTCCCCTTTTACGATTCTTACAATATTATTCCCTAAAAATAAAAAATTTCCAAAAATGTAGTTTTGCACACAGATTTGAATTTATCTATTAAATAATGTAATTGTTTACATAATAATTTATGAATTCTTTTTTTTTTTTTTTTGGTTTATATATTGATGAATCAACATAGCTTAAATCACACTTTTTTTTCTTCTCATGTGTCATAGCATCGGCCTGGAAGCGAACCCGCTAACCCAGGACAACTGCTTGTAAGGCGGCTGTGCTGACCTCTCGAACACCAACGTTTGACAGCTTAAATCACACTTATACAATAGTTTATGTGTAAAATTCAAAATTTATTGATTTTATTAGCAGCACCTTTTCGATTAATAATTAATCCACCAGCATTTGATGTTTCATCAAATGCAATATCAAAATAAAAAGAGACAACTGATGTAATTACACTCTATACTCTACTATTTATATACGATAATGTAATCCATTTTTCTTCAATACTTTTGTTTTTCTAGGTGTAAACTTATTTAATATACCTTCATTCAATAATTTATTAACGTATAATTCAATGCTGGCTAACTGATCACTTTGAAATTTACATTACATTTTCTTTCTAAATAAAAATGCTCTGATTGCAACTAATTTATGCATAATAATAGCTTTGATATAGATATATAAATCTTTTAATTGATTAGGATTTCACAAACTTCTTATAATTTGATCTTGTTATTTTCTCTTTACAAATTTAAATCTACAAATTTTGTACTAAAGAAATTATTCTCAGAAGTAGAAGTTTATTTTAAGTCATTAATTTTATTTAATTTAATTACAGCATGTTTAACAATAACTGATGTTATTACATTAAACACATCATCAATTATCTAAAATAAACTTTAACAACTAATTAAAAACTCTCAAAATATTCTTCTCATAATGTATCATCATACTAATACAAACAACAGATGAAACTGACAAATCTTAAGACCAGAACTCTTCCAATTTATATATATATATGATTTGCAAAAGTTATTAAATTTTTAGCACATATTAAATGCCAATACATCTTTAACACAAATATTAAAATCATTATTTAGCATACTTTTTCTTTTTAACCCTGTTTTTTTATTTTTATGGATCTTTTTTTAATTTCAATTTTCCTCCAAAGTGGAAACATACTATATAATTATTGTCAAGGATACTAATATATATATATATATGTGTGTGTGTGTGTGTGAGTACAAAGAATCTGTAAATAATTTACAAAACAAAAGCATAATAAAAATATAAATTTACAATTTTTTTTAAAACTTTCTTCTTGCTTACTTTTACATGCTTCTACATCCTTTTACATTTTTTAAAATTAAATTTATATTTTTATATAAAATACCTTTCAATTATTATAATTGCACCTCTATAATTACACCAGATTCTTAATATGCATAGTTTTCTCATTTAGGAAGATGACCCCTAGAAGATATGCCAAAGTCCCTACATTAGGATATACTATGACTTTATCTAGGTACCATTTAATACTTTTATCATCTTCTCAACTATATTTAATCAATATTAACAATTGTGAGACTCACCTATTCTATGAACAAGACTACATACTCTTTAACATTAGATAAATACTAAAATATTTATCCAATGGCATAAGAATATCTAGACACTCCTTCTTATTTAGTGTCCAAATAGTCTTATGACTAACAGTAATGCTTAAATAAATAAATAAAACAATAAATATCATGCTTAAATAAATAGAATAAAACATTTATAATTGTGAAATTTAAATTAGCCTACTCAATAAGTTGTATTATTATTTTATTGTATGGTAATCTTTTATTATTATTACTTTTATAACCTATCATTAAGAATAACCATAATAACAATATTATTCTAAGGAGATCTCAGGATTATCATTGATTTCAATTAACTATTTATACCACCTATAAAATATCAAGAGGGATTTTACTTAACTCTATAGGTAGTATGACATTTAAAGATGACTCATAACATTTTTCTATAATTACAACTATATCACTATTTTATTTTATGGTCTCTATTATTGAATAATAAATCGCTATTTTTTATTTAAACTGTAATCATCATGTCGAATTTTAAATAAAAACTAATTTCTAATATGATTTCTTAACAATAAATATACTTTACTATATTTGCAATGCATTTGAATGACATTCAATTTAAAAAATATTTACCCAGATAATTGTGATGCAATATATCTTACTGGATTAATTTTTCTTCCAAATTTCAAATCATATTTTTGGTTAATAAGCATATGACAATTAATACTCTCTGATGATGGTGAAGTGATGATGATTCCCCACAAAAGAAATGCAACTTTAGACACTTATGTAACTTTAAAATATTAATTTTAATAACAACTTATGTACAAAGTTTAATAATGCAATAGAATTAAATAATAAATTAACATAAAGCAACGAAAAATTTACACGACAATATAATATAATAAGATACTTAAAAGAATTAAACATTTATATTCCCTTACATGCAATGAGCTATTCAAAATAAAATTTCTTGATAATAAAATCAAATATTATGCGCTATTGAATTTTGTTACTTGTATTATCAAACAATGTGTGTCTTAAATAATCAATTCGTTTTTTAATAACCACTCCTCTTTTATTAATTACTCTTCATAGATTGCAATAAAAACAAGAAAATTAAAAAAAACACATGGATTGATATTTTAGTCTTAAGTAAAATCATTTTATTATAATGTTATGATGTTATAATATTATTTTATCTGTGTTTATTTTATGATATTAGCCATTTGATCTCTCTCTTTACCTTAGACTTAATTTTCTTATGGGTTTATCACTCAAAGATATCATAAAACTACAATAAATACATTTTATCCTTGGTTATATCCAATCTGTATATTTATCTCTTCCTCCACTAATCTTTATTGACCATTCAGAATATTTGCTGAATATATATAAGCCACTCTGTAGTGGTATCTGCATCGAATAAAAAAATATTTATCCCAATCTTATATAATAATTTAAGACATACTTTCCGATTTCAAATTTCAATTTGTCTTATGCCTGTATTATAAATACTGCTCAAGAGGACTTATAAATGAAAATTCTCTAACTATATTATAATGCTATTACAAGATTAATAATTCAACATCAGATAAACTGAATCACAGATACCCCCACGCATCTAATATCTTTCTTTACTATTTTTGTGTGTGTAATTTACTAGCTCATAACATATAGATCTTTATCTTAATAGTTTAGTGACATTCAATCAAATGAAACTTTATAGAATTAATAGCATAGATAAACAAATTATTAATTATTGATTTCCCTATCTTTTGATTATTATGTTAAAATGAGAACTTAACTATATATCCAACCATTACATTACCAGTTTTCTCTTCTTTTGAACATGCAAGTTTATAAAAAAAAATACATAAATTTTATTAATAATATCTCAATTGTTCTTCCTTTTCAGGTATCATACTTGTCACATACTAATCTTCTTGTTCCTTTTTTTCCTTTTATATTTATCTGAACACTAGTAAAACTATGGAATTTTTAATGCTCTCATATTATCCACCAGGTTTATGTTTCTCTCCCAAATCACAGGTTACTTTTCACCTATGTGATATATTTTATTTAGCTACATTTCACATTGATAATACTGATCATCTTATTTTCAATATATTCTTTAGTAACATTCACATGTAATAGATCACAGATTGGATCACCTCTTAAACTAAATAAAAATAAAATTATTTTCAACATAGTTTGGATTTTCCTGGAAGCTAATGTCACAGATCATGATTTATTTTCCTTCCTTTACATATTGTTTTTTCCTTGATAGTATTAATAATTAAATATTTCAATCTCCAAGTAAACCACTATAATTTTTCTTTATAAATATAATCCATAGTCAGAATTTTCAGTTTATATGGAACCATATCTATAATTTATCATACTTAAAAGTAAGGTTCCCTGATGAGAATCTGTTGAAAAAATTTTTTTTACTCACAAAATTTTTATTCAGAGAAACATTCATAACTTCAATTTGAATAGTAACTATATTTTTTAGTATACAAATATTTCTATTTGGGTTTATTTTTAACTTGATTTCAATTATCTTGATAATCATATCTTTAGCTTTGTCACAACTGATTTTTCTATTATTCATGTATCCATTCCTTTTAGTCTTTCATAAAGATGATAACATTTAAAAAGCCTACAGTTGGATCTTGATTAATTCTACAATTATATATTAACACATTATTTACAGTTCATTCTTCCTGCCTCAATATTTCTTGGTAAAATATTGGTACACATATACATTTTTTTCTTTTCATTAGTTTAATATTTTTCTAATATAATGATTTTAGAATACCCTAGCAAATTTATTGATTATCATTTTTAGCCAGCAGAGATTTCATTTGTTTAGCTGTGCATTTTATTGAAATTTGTTACTATAAAATTTAAAGTCCTTAAATTGATCATCTTTAATTACTTATTTCTTTTAAAAAAATAATAATGAGGAAAAATAAAAAAAACTACAGCAAATATTTTTTTCCAACAAAGCAAAACTCAGTTACTTAGTTTATATGGTACTCATCTTATAGCTAAAGATGCCATTCTATGGCATGGTTTTTATGCCAAAACACATAAACATGCTGTTTCCGTGGCCGACACATTCGAACCCGCGTTTTCTATAATACAACTTTTTTGTTGTTCTACAAAATGTAGGCCACTATGTCGGGTCACAGTACAGCATGTGTGTCACATCGCAGCAATTACATTTTCCAAATTTGCACAGTTTATAAAATAGTTACGGCTTGATGAGAGAGTTTGTATTTGAATTGGATGGAAATGTTGTTTTCATTGAATTTTTTTTTATTTTAAAGTATTGAAATGTTCAGATTTTTTAAAGTAATAATTCTAAGACTTTTTACAACATACTGTATTGAAGTTTTAATTGGGAAAATGTTAAATCTCTAAGTTTTTAGTGACTTGCAATTAGGTAATGCGTCAAGTAACGTACTGTTTGTAACATTCCACGAGACAAAGAAGAGTGGTACCAAAAAAATATACAGTAAGAAAAATACAAATATACACAATTTTTTGTAAATTTGATAAAAAGCAAATATTATAAACATGTTTAATAAGTAAAGAAGACATTTATATGTGTTTGTTGTTGTTTAAAAAAGTTTGAGTTTCTTTATTTTGTCCGAGTACGGTTACGATTTTGAATTTTTTTATTTTAGCATTACAAACAGCAGAACATTAACCCTAAAACTAACCCTTAAACTAACCATACACCTAACCCTAAAACTAACCCTAAACCTAACCCTAAAACTAACCTTAAAACTAACCCTAAAACTAACCCTAAACCTAACCCTAAACCTAACCCTAAAACTAACCCTCAACCTAACTGTAACAACTTTTACTTTTTATTGTCATTCTATTTGAAGTAAAAAATATCCGTAATATCTCTTTTTACTTAAACAGCAACAAAAAAAATAGTCATAACACAAGTAAAAAAAATATCTGATAGAAAATTGATAAAAAAAAGCTGTAACACAAGTAAAAAAATATCCGATAGAAAATTTATAAAAAAAAGCTGTAACACAATTTAAAAAATATACGATAGAAAGACACAAATCAAATTGTAATGTGTTGATTTTATTTTACATTTATTATTATCATTTAAATTGTATACATTAATAAAAAATAATATTTATAAAAGATGATTTTGTTTTGATTTTATTTTCGCATTACAAAAAAGCACAGAAAAATTATTATAATCAACGGCCCGGGAATGGTCATATTTTATAGTTTTAGCGTGAAAACGGCACCATCCAATGGCATTTTTATCTATAAGACAAGCACCGTTTATATTTTTCTGATCTGTAATTGATTTCTTTCCTTCAAAAAAAACTTTTTCAACAAAATATTGTCTGCTTGTTCATGTACTTCAAATTGTGCATTCTCATTGGCTAATTTTCCCCCTTCTTTGATTCTGAATATTTAATGACTTGCTTTTAGCAGAACTATTTTTAAAAACAAATATTATCTTTTAAAATATTTATTAGTAATAAAAAAACAACAATACTTTTTAGGAATTGAACAAAATACAATTTAAATAATTTTCATTATATTTTGTTTATACAGATTAACTGCAAAATTAATCCTATGAACTTTTAATCATAAAATTAAAAAATGAACATTAATCATTTATTTTAAAAATTAACTTAAGATTTTACCAGAAACAGTTATTGGTAAATAATTCCAAATGTGCTCAGATGTAATTATTCATCTATATAATGCATATTTGCCTTTATCAAAATAGGTTTTAACTTTTTTATCATTTTAATTATTATTATTGATTATAAAGTATTATTAACTTATAGTTTTTTATTTTATCACTTAGATACCTTTAAAAATAAATATCTTAACAAAATTTAACTTTTATACTAGTTTAAATTAATTAAGTCCAGGTTCAAATTCTAGAGTAATGAAAATAACTATTATTTTTTATAGTTTAAATATTAATTCTTATTAAGCACGATGTCAGCATGTAATACTTATATAAGGATAAAACCTTAGTACATGCATCTTGAGTGCTTAATTTTAGTAAGAGAGACCTCTACAAATCATAACGCGAGATTCTACTTTATAAAGATAAGAAGGACCCTCTTATCTCTAACCTATTTTTTTTAATTATATAGGCAAATCTAAAGCATTTTGATTTGGGAGCATGAAGCTAATAAATTCTTCACTGATTAAGTCCACTATTTCTACTAAACATTAACATTCACGAAATCTTTCGATTTACAACGACTCAATATTCAGATATTAAATTTAGAAATATTTTGAATCAATTTAAAGTTGTAAATATTAATTCTTATTAAGTGCGATGTCAGCACATAATACTTATATAAGGCTAAAACCTTAGTACATGTGCCTTGAGTGCTTAATTTTAGTAAGAGTGATCTCTACAAATCATAGTTTAATAAATGAATATTATTTTATTTTATAAAATTTAAAATTATACATACTAAAGTTTATCACCAATTTGTTTTTATGATGAGGTGTACCAATAAAAGAGGCTTAATATTGAACCGGATCGATGTCTGATTCAAGGATTTTACTGCCAAAATTAAAAACTTAATTTTGTTAAATATCATCTAATGTTAAAATTTTTATTTATTTATTTAAAAAGAGTACATGTATTAAAACACCTACTCGTTTATATTTAACATAGATCGTTTTAATGTTTTTAAAATTGTTTTCTTATACTGCTTGTTTTTACTTTTTTTAAAATCAATTTGATTTAAAAACAAGCTGGCTAGCTAATTACATTCCTGTTGCTTTTATTTTAATTATTGTAAATTAATTCTAAAAGCAGAGATTTGATTTTTATGTAGTTGTTTTCATTTCAATAATCCCTGGGTAGAATTCGTAGATTAGATTGAGCTGGAGATTAAAATTTGCCCTGCCTTAGGTGTAGAATTCAACAACAAGGAAAGTGTTTCACAGGAAATGGAGTGAGGTATAAATAGCCCCGAAAATTTGGAGAGTTAGTTATTAATTATTCTTAACTAGACAAGCTGTTTTTCTCAAGTGAAAGTTCATATTCTTTTACGCACTTCTATTGCAGCCTGTTGTGATCCAGAGTTTTGATAGCAGTTCGGACATTTAATTCCTGCTAAAATCTTACAATTATTAACAGACTTCGTTGCTGTACCAGATGTCAAAATCTACCACTCTGAGTTTTGCCATTATCAGGATGTCTTGCTAATTTAACTCAAAAGATGGACTCACACCTGCCAACTCTCCTTCAATCCTGCAATGAACACCTAAAATAAACAAGACCCCACTGCCTCTACATTGACACTGCCAAAAGGATCTGAAAATGGACTAAAATAAACATGCACACTCTACATGATCTGTGCTGGACTGTAAGATAAAATTTTCTTTTATTCTTCCCAAGGTAAATTTCTTTTTATTAAATCTCCGCTCAATCTAATTATAAATCTGTATTCATAAGTAATATTTAATCTCATATGTAATATTTGTTGTGATTTCTTATATTTTGCCGTGTGTCTTGGAATCTTAGTTTTAAGATTCCAAGTTTGCTTTCAATTTTGTTTATTGGAGAGTGACAAGTGAGTTTTTCTATTTTTATGTCTAACTTTTACTAAATGCTTTAGCAGTCATGTATATTTTGAATGCTTACCTGTAATTATTTTAGTAGTCCATAATTAATTTTAAATACTGTATTTGTGCTTTTTCAAATCACCAAATCTTTTGGCTGGCGACTTTATTTTCATAGTCTTCATTCTTATATCTCTGAAAGCAGAAACTATAATTGTTTTTGCTTTGTAATTTTATTAGTTGCCAGCAGGAAGATAATATTTATCCCTTTTTAAATTACAGGTGAGAGAGACTTTCACTGCTAAAGTATTTAAAGCTTTCATATTTTCATACTCATGGGCACTCTCCGATAGAATTATTTTGTATTTACATGTGCTTTGAATTTATCAGAGCGTGTACTCAGAACTTATTTCATAAATGTATTTCTTAATTATAATTATTTGTAATTCATTTTCTTTAATTGCTGTGGCAGACATAACTGGTTTTCTAATGATTTACTTGTCTCCTATTGAGACCTTTAATTATGATTTTTAGAGTAGTTTTTGCCAACCATTTGGTTGGGGATTCACCAGTTTTTATTTGTTTGTTTTCTTTTAGTTTTCAATCATATTTTTCAGTTGTTCTTGAGGTAAATCAATCACCTTTATTTTAAACATAACAATAGGTGCAGCTTCTACCGACATATGACATTCGTGGGCCCACTTTTTTTTTTTGACCTCAAAAAGCTCGCCGGCACTGGTTTCATTGATTTATTTCAAGAACGTATTGTTTAAATATCTGAAAGTGAAAACCAATGTTTGGGTGAATCCTCTACTGAATGAAATTGCTTCCTCCCTTTATAATTCATTATTAGAAAATCATTAGGTCTGCCAGAGCATTGCTTTAGTCTTTCTGATACACGCCTGGGCTAATCTTAATTGTTAACTTAGAAACTTTTCTTATAAATCTTCTCTTAATAAAATTTTTAAATGTGTTTAAACTTAATTTGGCTGATGTTTGTCTTGGTGCTTTTGTGTCTCACTCAATTGTCTAAACAATTTTAAGATCTCTTGTTTCTCCCTGAGTCTAGTCGGTGCAAACCATCATCATCATCCATTCTGATCACAGTAAATAAATTTTCCAGATACATAGTGGTCTGGTGGCGCCCTCTGTGTCAGAATAGATTGAATGTCTGGTACAATATATATATACGTAACTCTATAAATAAATAAAAATAAAAATTGTATCATTTACAAATGGACATGTAGGTGTGGTAGTGGATATATAGGTGAATCGAGATGCACATTGGAAAAAAGAACAAAAGAGCACATATTATTGTTTAAAAGGGTTCAAAATACAAAACAAAATTTTAAAAATAGTGAGAATTTATCAGCTTCTGTTTTTTATGACCATAATAAATCATGTGTATATGGTTTTGATTTTGATTATAACAATGTAAAAATTTTGGAAACTGAAAGAAATAACAATAAAAGAAAAATTAAAGAGGCGATGTTAATATATAAATATAAGCAAAATTTAATTAATTGGCAAGCAGCAAATGTTAAGATAACAGAATTATGGGAAAGTTGACATTGAATTATGGGAAAGTTGACATTTTAAATGTGATAGTTGACAAAGCTACAACGTAGTGAAAGTGCTTCTAAGTTATAGTTATACATATAATTTTTATTGACTTTTAATTACTGTATTTTCAAATATTTATTTATAGAGTTACGTATATTATTTTGAAGAAATACAGACATCGATTTGTAATATTATATATATATATATATACACACATTAAACTTTACTAAACTTTCTTTACAAGATCTCACATTTTCAACATACAAAAGTCTAAATTTTAATGTTTCCTTTTTATATGAACATTAATCTATCACTTGAATAGAATTTTTCTTTTAGAATGTATAAATATTCTATCTTTTTTATCCAAAGCCTATTTGTCACTCTTTTTGACTCAATCAAACTAAGATAAAACTATGTATTTATCAAATCTCTATTTCATCTTGAAAAAAAAAAACTTTCCAAAAAACTGCTGCTCAATGAATCATATAATTTCCAAAATTCAAAATAAGTCTGACAGAAAAATCTTTTTTATGCATTTTTAATTTTTCTAAAATTCTATGCATTATAGCACCTGATGAAGGTCTAAGTATAGAATTACAATTTTCTATTTTTATTGTCATCACATGATCACCATTTCTTATGCTTGCATATAACTTATTAAATCAGGCAAAACTCTCCATATAGTAGTGCCACTCAATGTGAGCCAGAGTAATCAATAGATGCCAGAAGGCTTGTGCATAAAATCTCCATCTAGTGTCTATTCATCCAATATCCCCAGCCTAATTTCTGGTTTGTGGCCTTCATCAGTGAGGAGTCTTGGATCTGAGAGCACAGCACCTAGATCTTAGGAGCTAATGCAACCCTCCACCAGCCATCTTTTAACTCTACTTAACTACAAAACTATGAGAATAAAATTGAAAACACAATAATATTTTCAATCTAAGCTCAATAGCCTATATAGTCATTTGGGTCTGAATTCAGTTCAGTACCCATGCATTTTGGTGTCTTTGGTTCTTTAATAACCATAGCCACCACTATCCTATTACTGGCTGGCATTGAGTGGGACTACTGTATGGAGAGTTTTGCCTGTTTTTATTTTCATTGACCCTATGAAATAACTATCCAATAATATAAAATTTAAAGTTTTCAATTTTTTGATAAACTTTACCTTGATTCTTATCTTCTTTAATAGATGTAATATTACTACAAGAAAAATGCTTTTTTATTAATACAATTTGCTTATAGTATATATCACAGTATTTTATATCAAAAAGAATAAATGAAAATATTTTAAGACTTCATTTTCACATGATCCTCATATCTTTCATAAACACTTCTATGAATGCAATAACTTTCATTTTATAGTTTTTAACAAGACCTCCTATAAATTTCAATTCTTTATTTAAAACTGAAATTTACACTGAATCCAAAATTTTATTAATTACTATTGGTGGCAATTCTATATTAACCATTCATTAGTTAATATTTGATTGGAATAAATTTTCAAATTTTTATTTTATCAAATTTATCATTATTTTTTATTATATTTTCAGAAATTTTGAATTATTTGTTAAAAATATATGTTTACAAATAAAATTATTCTTAAAAATATTAATTTAACTTTTCAAATTTAGGGAAAAAAAACTTAAACTGAAATACATAATATGATTTATAAAGAACAATATATTTTTTTTTTATTGAAGGGTTACCTAAACATCACATGATCACCATCTCTCATGCTAGCACATAACTGTTATTAAGTAAGCAAAACTCTCCATACACTAGTGCCATCCTGTGATGAAGACTAAAAGCCAGAAACTAGTTTGGGGATGTTGGATGAGTAGGCACTAGATGGGGATTTTATGCTCAAGCCTTCTGGCATCTATTGATTACTCTGGTCGGCACAGGGTGGCACTACTGTATGGAGAGTTTGGCCTGTTTGAAGGGTTACCTCATTGCTCACAATAATATTAAACTAAAAAAAAAGAATTGTTCTAACTTAGTTTGTAAAGCCTGAATAAATTATTGTTGAAACTATTTAAATTAAAGAGATTCTATTTAAAATTTAAAATACTAATTATAATTTTAAAAAAATTACAAAAATGAATTGCCTACAATAAACATGAAAATATTTTTTTAAAGTCAATTAAAAGTTTTGGCTGTACATTATTGATTTCTATTGATTTGTCTTCTTCTAAAAGTAAATATTTTTTAATAAAATCTAAATCTAGTCACATTATTTTTTTAAAAAATAAATATTATATAAAAACAATCATTTACATGTAAACAAATTATGAAAAATATACATTTTTATTTTTGAAATATGACAAAAAGATAAATACAAGCAAGATACCATACATTATTAATTTCTCTTGACTTTTCTTCTTTTAAAGTAAATATTTACAAATAAAATTTGAATATAATCACATTATTCTTATAACATAATAAATATTATACAAATATTCTGCAAACATAATCATGAATATGTAAACAAACAACAGGAAATATAGATTTTCATTTTTGATATTTAACAAAAACAAATCAATGCATTAAAAGCCTCACAATATATCTCATACAGGAAAAAAAAAGAAACTATCAGTGAAAGATATTGTGGCAGGTCAGTTCACTTGCAATAGGTTATTTGTTTAATATGGACATCTTAAACATTTTTTAATTTAAAAAAAATCAATATTATTTTAGTTCCAGTTTTTGCAATCATGTCATTGCAAAACTGACAAGCAAATGCTAAATATAGTGGTAAGAGTGAATTAAAGCAAAGAAAGAGTGACACCATCAGCAGCAATGCATTATATTTGATTTTCAGAAAGTTCTAAGTTATCTATAGTTGTTATAAATAAATGGAATTAATTATAATATTTGGTGATATATATAAAACCCTACAACAGAGAATAAATCAACCTTAATTATTTTGTATATTAATGCATATATCATGGTCTAGATTTAAAGCCAGAATCATTTCCTAAAAAAAATTTTTTTGTTGACTTACTTTATTTTTTTAGTTGTTTTAAAAGGACTAATAGGTTACAATATTAATTAATAAATAGTTATTGGCAATCCATCATAATATGAGGTAATAAAAATATATTATAAACTCAAAATAATTATAATATCTAAAGAATAATGCCCGAGCGCTTTCAAGAGAACTTAGCTCTCATAATCATGGGCAACAAAGAATAAGCATAGCGTGTTGGTATATGCTAAAATATGCTGATATATGTAAATTAGTTGAAAATAAATGCGTCAGCTCTAAATGATCCACTTCTTAGAGATTTTGTAACACGCATCTTTCCTATTCATAGCCTTATCATCAATAGCAATAAAACATGCTTCTTTAACTTTTCTCTTAATGTCATTTCTCTCCCTGCAAACTATTCTTGCATTTTTAGGTTCACATGCATGACCAGCTGATTTCTGATGTATAGCAAATATTGAGTTGCAATTTGGGTCTACTTGGGCCTTATTGTAAGAATATCTGTGCTGGGATAGTCTTGTAGAAAGAGTTGCTTTCGTTTCCCCATAGTATGATGCCATGCAGTTATTTTCTGGACATGAAATATTATATACGGCCTGAGAGGTGTTGTTGGGTGTTATAATGTCTTTGGTGTTATTAATAATTCTATTTGTATTAGGGGGTGTATGAAAGCTTAGTTGAAATTCTTTATTAAACACTGAGTAAAATTTTCGATGGGTAGTTGCAATATATGGTAACAAAATTCTATTTTTCTGCTGCTTAATAACATCGCTGTTTAATTTACTATAAAATTGTCTAATCTTCCTATCAATTTTTGCTATACATCAGAAATCAGCTGGTCATGCATGTGAACCTAAAAATGCAAGAATAGTTTGCAGGGAGAGAAATGACATTAAGAGAAAAGTTAAAGAAGCATGTTTTATTGCTATTGATGATAAGGCTATGAATAGGAAAGATGCGTGTTACAAAATCTCTAAGAAGTGGATCATTTAGAGCTGACACATTTATTTTCAACTAATTTACATATATCAGCATATTTTAGCATATACCAACACGCTATGCTTATTCTTTGTTGCCCATGATTATGAGAGCTAAGTTCTCTTGAAAGCGCTCGGGCATTATTCTTTAGATATTATAATTATTTTGAGTTTATAATATATTTTTATTTAATCCTGATGAAGCTCGGTTGTTGTGCGCATATTTGCGCATTAAAATTATATACATGTATAATAAGCACCTGAGTTTAATAATTTCTTTTTACAATATGAGGTAATGTTCATGAATTTAAAATTTTAATTTTTCTTTACAGATATCAATTTTATATGCATAAGAGACTTAAACACAGGCTGTCAAGCTCCTTATAGCTATCTGCTTTTTCTCATACAATGATACACATAGCCACACACATGTGAAAAAAGATAAATGATCAATATACTATTTCACGCTGAACCAGCACTCATCAGTTGATCCAGATCATTATCTCCCACACATGCTCACATATATTGGGTATATGGGATAGAGTGGATAGCTGAATGGAGCTGGAAAATCTGTTCCCTTATGATTAACATCTAAACTCCAAGCATATAAATTATACTTGTTCAATCAAATATTACACATTTAGTCTGTATCCTACCCATTACCCCTTCTGTGTATTTATACAAATAAGGTTCTGTAAGTGAGGGGTCAGAATGACTTAAAGTCAAGATGGCATGACAATATTATTGGCATCAACAAGGGATTAGGACATTTCATCATTATATTTTCAATGGTATGAATGGCTAAAGAGTTGAAGAGTGGAGTAGATTAAATGCTGTCCATTAAAGTTTGAAGATTTGTTATCTTAATATGTAAACTGAGCACTGATTACATATATGTGTAAGATATGATGATCTAGACCAACTGATAAGTGCTAGTTCAGCACAAAATATGTATACTGGAGATCATTTATCTTTTTCAAGTGTGTATGGACATATATATTGGTTGTATAAGATATAGTGGATAGCTGAAGGTAACTTGAAAGTCTGTGTTCAAGTCCTTTATGGTTACATCAAACTCCAAGCATATAAATTATGCTTGTATTCAAAGTTAATATTTTATTATTAGAAAGATTTAATAAATTGAAATGTGTAATTATAGATTCAAATTGGTGATTTTATTTTTATTTACTGCATACCTTTAATAAATAATACATGAATCTAAATAAACATAAAAAAATCAGTTATTATTTAGTGTGTGTATGCATGTGTACATGCATTGTATTTATACAATTAAAATAATATAAAATCATATGTATTTAAAAAATATTTATATATAATTATTTTAATAAATATTTTAAAAAATTACAGAATATAGTATATTGAATAAATAAATATAAAAGATATATTTATATTTTATTAAAATTGTGATTTAAAAAATTGTATTTTAATTTGCAGATTTATTTTATTATTGTTTTTTATTATTTTTATAAAAAACTGTTTATTACAAAATTAAGAAAAAAATTATTTCAAGAATGCTGTTGCATTTTAATATCTTTTTATCAAGAGAAATGTAACTCTTTATAACAGAGACAAAAGCAATAAGTTATATTTGAGTGAAACCATAGAAACAATATGTAAGATAATGGCTTAAATGTTCATCATTCGAAAAATGTATAAAAAGACCCTGATTTTAGATTGAGATTCTCTCTTATTATGTCTTTTAATAAGCAAAGATAATGTTTTATATATAATATTAAAAGTTGAATTTTATTATAAAAATGAACAGCTAGTCAAAGAAAAACCTTTGCTCCAAAAGACTTCTGTCTTTTAAGAGATCAGTTAACATCTTGGAATAAAATCATCTCACCATACAATGCATTTATAATGCCACAGGAATATAAAAATTTATGGAATACTCTTGGTGTTATAATGTCTATTGGCTCTAATATAACTAAAGAATACAACTTAGAATTCATTATGGATTAAATTTGTGATACTACAACAATGTTATAGAATACCAAAGGATTAAATAGTGATATTATTAATGTAAAATGGAAATATTAATGTCTCAATGTTTTACTATGAATTATTTTATTTCAAATTTATAATTCATTCAAGTGGATAAAAATTTTTTTTTGAATAATGGAAGTAGAATATAATTCAACTTCAAATACAAAGCTTAAATAATATATCTCTATACTACAAATGTTAATCAAGGATCTCAGAACTTATCATTTAAAGTGTTTCTACAAATATTGTTTTGTTAATATGTATTAATAAATATGCTTTTTAATGAAGATTTTAATTAAGGAATATCTGATGATTCTTAGAAAAGTTAACCAGGTCATATTATTTCATTATATATTTATTTACTATAGAATGTATGTATTTGTTTATACTACATGAAATATAAAATAACTAAAAAAATTAGATTATTTTAAAGCAAAATTTAAATATAGTATATTTCTTAACATTAATTTAAAATGTCATTTAAATTTTATAGTATTTGTTTCCCTTATTTATATACATTTGAAAATCAATAGATTTTAAATATAAGTATTTTTGTTGCTTAAGATAATGTATATTTCATATATCTTGATGATAATATAATATTGTACTTAAATTGTTAATCTTAAATTTATAATTGACAGGAAACAAATTAAACAGATTTAATTATTTTTTAAATATATATTTTAAGGGTTTATTTATAAGTGCTTGTGCAAATATAATATTTTCTTCCTTGTTTTTAGTCTATCATTCACAGTATTTGCTAGATATATAATAATAAATTTATACAATATATGAAATTATACTATTGATAACTAATTCATAATCAAATAGCCTAATCAAGATTATTTCATTTAATTATTAACTTACATTTATGATTTATTTATTATGTTTCTTATATCAATAAATTTTAATTTTTTTATTAACTAAAATTGAATTTTTGATTATTCATAGTTTATTAATCACATTATACATTAATAAAAGTCTCTGCATATTTTATTTTTATATTAAATCTTCAGCTAACCAAAATATTAAATAAAAATTTGCATATTTTAATAACTTATGGTATTATTTTAGTATTTTCTCATTTACATTTTATTGATTGTAATGAATATTATGGTATCCAATGTTATAGGATATTTACTCAGTTAATTATTCACTTATAATCATATCATTATAGTTTTTAGCCCTGAACAGAAGGGTTCTTTATTTGATAATAGTTGGTGATTTGTATTATCATACTATTACAATATATATAACAGTGATTATATTCATGCTTTAAAAGCAGCGAAGGTACAATTATTGTATAATGAATCAAACTACTATATTTGTGACAAAATTAAATATTTAAATCACTTGCTCACTAGAAAAAAATGAGGCTTGATTTATGAAATATGGATATGCATCTTAATGTTGACAGTGTAACCTCTTTCTCAGATCTAGGTAATATGACAGCTGATTTTAAACTAAAAATTAAAAAAATTGAAAATTCCACATATAAATATTTTCTTATATACATCAAGCTGGCCTATTCAAGTTCTAACTGAGCCTAACATTTCTCAACTTTAGTGAATGGATGAGAATCAGTGTATTCTAATATGCTGGTACTTATGTAACTATCGAAGTTAAGTAATATTAGGCACAGTGAGTACTTGGATGAGTAATTATTAGGGAACTCTGACTGCTGTAAATCAGTTTAAATTTTTCTGTAGTCATATATATATATAACAAAACTTAAATATATTCCAAACAACGGTAAACAATTTATAATACAATATAAATAAAAACTCAATAAAAACTCATAAAGAAATATTTTTGATTATATTCATAATCATTTTCAACTCAACTTTCAAAATGGAATCATCTATTTTGAAAGTTGAGTTGAAAATGATTATGAATATAATCAAAAATATTTCTTTATGAGTTTTTTTTTATTGAGTTTTTATTTATATTGTATTATAAATTGTTTACTGTTGTTTGGAATATATTTAAGTTTTGTTATTGTATTATTGATATTAGCGGACATTTATTTTGTTTTATATATATATATATTCTGCGTGAGCCAGTATATTGAATTTATTGGAATACCACAATTTTTCTTTGCAATTGACTGATAGTTTCTAACAAAAGTATCAGTTTTTTTGAAGGCAGAATGAATGTGTGAGTGCATTAACTTTTTAAAAATAAATATTTACAATTATGCCAAACAAAATTAAATCATGTTCTCATTCCCAGGAGATACTGTAAAGTCAAAGCCAAGGCAGTGGTTGTTAGCCAAAAGTGGATTGTATTAAAAATTCCCTGATAGCAGATCCAGGTTGCCGTTCAATGATGATCTTCTATTTAAGTACTTACAACTGCAAACTAGTTTCAAGTGATATAAGATAAACGAATTAAAAGAAAAACTCGTAGAACTTTGCAATTTAGAAGAAAAAGTGGGGAGGCATTTGATATAAAAAGTGGACATGTACTTTACTACAATAGCATAAATATTTGAAGCCCAAATGGAGTAGGATTCATTATAAGTAAAAAAGTGGAAGAATAACAGTATAGAGATTAATGGTATATCAGACAGAGGGACAAGATTAGTTATTCAACTTAATGTAAAGATACCAAATGCAGATAATTCAGGTTTAAGCCTAACAAATTTTTATTATGATGAATTAGTAAAGGATTTTTATACAGATGTACAAAATGCTTTTAATCAAATAAACAACATTTAAAATTGTCATGTGAGACTTTAATACTAGAATTGGTAAACGATTGAAAGATGAAAGTGTTGTGATAAATTTAGTTATAATGACAGAAATGAGAGAGAAGAGATTTATGAAGTTCATATATTATAAATGTGTTTTTTTTTTTGAGAAAAATGGTAAATGAAAATGGACATGGATGCATTCAAATGAAGTACAGCAAAATTGAATTATATTTTGACTAATAGAAAATATGTATTTGAAGATTATAATATTTTTAATAGATCCAACATAGAAGTGATTATCGTTTGTTGAGATGTAAGATACATATTATTGATAAACTAGAAAGACAAAAATTACAGTTGATATTCCTAACAATAAGAAACATTCCAATTAATTTGAATTAAAACTTGCAAATAGTTTAAAAATATTAACAGACTTTGAAGATGGTACAAAGTTCAATGAAATACACAACAACATAAAAGATGCATTATTAAGAACTGGAGCAAATATAATAGGTGCAAAAACGAAGTATTTGATCAATAAATTTTTTACTAAGGCAAGACAGTGCAGAAGAAATCATGAATATAAAAATAACCCATTAATAAGAATTGGAATATCTAGAGATTTATAAAATGGTATAAAAATAGTTAATAACGATATAAGAATATGTAATTGTGAAATAGCAAAAACTATTGTAAAAGAGAATAAAAGTCTTCAAATTTTAAATTAAACATAATTTAAAATTGTAAATCTTGGTAATGGTAGGAAAGTTATTTCCATAATTAAAAAAAAGAGTGAAATTATTACTAAAAGGAGAAAGGACATAATGAAATGTGTGGAATAATTCTTATAAAAAAATTATATAGGATAATGAACAAGAAAACAAAGTATTTCCAACAATTACTATATCTGATTTGTCCAGCATTTTTACTGAAGAGTGAGATATGGAATAAAATCTACAAAGAAGTTCAAGAACACAGGACATAATAAAATTATAATTGATGCCTTTAAAGAAGAAGATAAAGAAAAAGAAAAGTTGTTAGCAAAATTATATACCATATTTCTAAATAATAAAAAAAGTAATAGATGATTGGACAAATGTATACCATATAATACTAAATTGTCCAAGCACTTTACTGCTGTTACACAATGTTTTATTTACCACCCTTTCTTACAGTTTACTGTTTCGATTGCCCCAGCAGTAACAGTTAAGGTTATGAGATATAAAGTTCTGAAGAAGATTGCTGGGGCAATCGAAACTGTAAACTGTAAGAAAGGATGGTAAATAAAGCATTCTGTAACAGCAGTAAAGTGCTTGGACAATTTAGTATTATATGATTTTATATGTATATGTAAATTTTAATAATTTAATGGGATTCGAAATGATTTGTGAAATAAGTAGATAATTAATTACAAAGATAGGGGTATACAGTGTTTCATTTAGTAAAAAAAGTCTGTACATTCTTGCAGTCATAATTAATTAGCTTGTAGATCATAAACTTTCTCAGTCTAAATTATACACCTTCATACATTCATCCAAATATAATTAAATAACATAAAACAGTCTTTATCACTTTAACAACTTTGATAAAGTCAAGCAACAGCCTATTGATTTTTTTTTGTTTATTTTATAGTTGAAAATTTAGTGACCTACAGTTAATTAGTTAGCTAAATTATTATTGGCCTACTACCTGAAAAAAAAAAGCTTTAAATAGTCAAAATAAGAGTCATAGATCACATGACCCTATTTTCTTAAGCTTGTAAGTTATAAAACAGTGAGGATTGCTAATTCCTCAACAAGCTTTGTGATAAATGCTTAGCTAGAGAAAGCATTTAAAATATCTCTATCAGGACCTCCCTCCCCAAATCTCTACCATGGTTTTGTGCTTTGGCATTCCTCAGAGAGGTGCTAGGATAGGTTCAGACACTAGATCTAAAAATGCCAACCCAAAGTCAGCATTTAAGAGGTTTAGGGGGGGGGGGCTTCCTGACAGAGATTTTTTAAAATTAAGCTTGTCTTATAACCTTACCTGTGGACATAAATGGTGGATACGTTATTTACTACTCTATAAGAGTCATACGTATATAAATAGAAAGAAAAAAAACTAGAAATAACAGGTATAAATATTTTATATACAACATGAGTAAGTTGTGGTGGTGATGTGTTTGATACTTCTACCTCATCTGATTGACGATTATTAACGAGTTTCTGCTCTGGTCAGTGGTTGTGATATGGAAAAGGTGTGATGAGATTTGTTTCTAAAAACTGGAATAAACTTGAAAACATTTCAGTATTTCTTTCTACATATGTATAAAATTATATACACATACACACATATATATGTATGAAATCAAGAGAAAGTAAGATAAGTAAATAATCAGATTATAAAGTTTGACAAACTATATATTGAACAGATGCATAAATAATATATATATTAAGTAACTTGGCTAGAAAAAATAAATACGCACTCAGAAAAAAAAAGTTGAAAATTTTGAAAATGAATGAATTGAAAAAATGTCGAAATGAACAATTAAATAGTCGACAGATGCACAAATTAAAATAAAATACAAAAGACATATTTGTTACTGTTTTTCTAATGCCGCCTAATTAATTAATATCATGTAATAGTTTAAGTTTTTCATTTAAATAATTCTTAATCAATAAACATTTATTTTATTTTTAAAGGCTTGGCTGTGATAATTTTTGTTTCTATACCAAAATGCTGTTTGCAATAACAGCGTAGAGTATTAATTATCTACACTTTGCTAATGTGGTTTATAAAACGTATTTGTTTTTCTTAAAACCTATCAAATTTCTTCTCTAACAATATATTTTACTAACTATATAATTATAGTTTGAAATAAAGTCACGTGGCTTATAAATGAAGAAGCTTCTACGTGAAATATAAACTTTATATTCTTATTAAATAAATTGCTGTCTGAAAACTTGCTGTTAGATTAATTGAATATAACTTTCCATTAAATTTATTACGATCTGTCTACTTATTATCTATCCATCAATCGATAATTCTATTTATTTCTCTTTCTCTTTTTTATTTCAGCAAAAACCAAAATATTGAAATTTTAAGAATACCTAAGTATTACAACTTACTATGTTAAAAAGGAGTAGAATATTAAAAGTATTTATTTAGTATTTTTATTATTTGAACCATATCTGATCTTAATATTTTAATTTTTATCTATAAATTTTTGAACGTGTAAGCAATATCTCAACTTCATAATTTTTTTAATTTTATTTACAATCTTTTTCTATATATTTTAATGACGAAAAAGAGCACATTACCATTTACAATGAAGCTACACTATAAACAAAATATAATTAAATAAATAGTGTTAAGGGGTAACAAGCTTTAGACAATTAGCACCGCGGAAACTATCTTGGTCACGGATAACTGGTTACTTATTATCACTGGCATTTGCAGAAAACTTAATATATGCACTGTGTATATAAAATAGTAGTTAGCTACAGTTTTAAAACTTTTTCTAAATTTAATCAAAATTATATCTACTCTGTTTATCTCATTTTCTACGAGAAGAATAATTTTCATTATCTGACAGAGCTTTTGTATTATTTATTTATTATCTAAATTTAATCAATAATTTATTTTATTGCAAAAATTTTTAATTTTTAAACTATTTTTTTTAGTAAAGAGCACTATATATAAATGAGAAAGTAGAAATTCACATTGTAATTAAGCAACTTATCCAATTTTTTAGTATGTGGACAATAAAGTTTATCACGTGAGTGAGAGGGGAATGAATCAGACAACACTAGATTTGATGGAGTTAAGAAAATTAAGAAAGGGACATAGAAGAATATTGTTATGCATAAAAACTAAGCATTTTATAGTATGTCATAGTTTAGTGATTATTACATTAATAAGATGGAATCCATATCCAGATGAAACTTGGACACTTTTTCAGTTAATGAAGATATATATGCATACTTAAACTTTATTTTCAGATCTTTAGATGTTAAACAACAAGGTCAGCCATCCAGTTATTGGTCTGTAAGAGTAAAAAATATAATTTACATCTAGAATTTGTATCTCTATTTTAGAGCAGATTAATGTCTATTTGGAATACAGACTGGTGAAATATTTCATTTTTTTTTAGAAGGTTCCTTCAGTTAGATGAAAATTAGAATAGTGATTAAATATTGCTGCTGTGTTATAAATACATATTTGTTTGCAGCTGAATATTTTCTGTCTACTTTCTATACTTCTCTCTCTCATCCTTTTTTTACTGTTTTCCAATCACTAAAGACAGAATAAGAAATAGCCTCTTATTCATTAGGTCATTTTCTTATATCAATTATGTTAATGAAATTATGTGTTTTATGCAACTACAGTTCAATCTTTTAATTACACAGCATAACAATTTGACTCAATTCTTTTTTTTTTTTTGGTATAGACAAACTTAACTTCAATTTTTTGATTTTTTTCTCTTTCTATCTTTTTTTCCTAGAGTTAATTGCTAAATAACTACAAATCAACACTTTCCGCTTAGTAAATTTACAATTACAAAGAGTTTAATTAAATTAAAATCTAAATAATGCATTTATTTAAAAAGAAAATGACAATTACATATTTTATTATGAAATCATCGTTTCTAATACATTTTTCTTAAAAAATATATAATATCAATAAATAAAAAAATAATTATAAAATGTGAAAAAATAAAAAAAACTTATGAGTATTATTTGACATTTTACAAAAAATCGATATGAAATCACACAAAAAAATATCGATGAGGTTTCCCATTTGCGTTTTTTAGATTATTATAAACGAGATAGTTAAAAAACGAGTTATGAAAAAATAAGAGACTTTAAAGGTTGAATTTTAAGAAGAATGAAAACTCTAAATAGAAAAAAGACAATTTTTAATACTAAAGTTCTAAAGAAGATAAATTAAAAATGATTATTTATTGAGAAAATTGTAATGATGAAAAACAATAAACTGGCTTAGGCATACACTTGAAAAAAATGAAATTATTAAGAATATGCTGAAAAAATCTTTAAAGAGTAAAAGAGGGCGCCTCTAATTAACTTTATTGAATTTCAGGCTCTATAAAATTACCAGTATTTCTTGTGGTTTTCAGGTATTTTGCAAATGGAAACCTTTTTCTTATAAAAGTTTAACCTCTTACTCTACTACTCAGCCAATGATAGATAAGTTAGGCTTACAACTGTTTCAAAGATTCATCAATGGAACAAGTTGAGAAAAAAGCCATCTTTGAAATTCAAGATAACTCAGCACCTAATTTCCTACAATTAACAACACCATCCAGAGATGGTACAGTCAAAGAGAAGCATACCCCAAAGGACCCTTAATCCAAATTCCAAGCCAATAAGAACCAGAATGAAGCCTCTAGGGTGATTGTTGGAAATCAGGACTTCTCAAGCATGGGGAATAGCAATGGTAAATTTTCTTTTAGTTCTCATAATTCTACTACACCTGGGTCTCGTTTTACGCGATAGATAGGTTCCTCAGAAAACACGTGCAAATGAAATCGTGCAAAAATAGACGTAACTTACATTGAAAAAGGGAGGATGCAGTCTGTGATTTTTCAAAATTCGTGTAAAAGCAAAGCACCAATGTAAAATTACTTTAAAATTTGCACAAAAAAAAAAAAAAAAAATAAGGAAATAAAATATGACTAATAAAAAATTTCAAATTTGAAAAAAATTGATACAAGACAAACTTTTTTTAACTATAATATTTAATTTTATTTAAAATAATATATTTTTATGCATAATTTACAGTACAGTACACGTTTTAATTATTAACGCTATTTGCAAATAAACAGGTTCATTTGCAAACTGGTAAAGATTCTTCACAAGAGGAACTATAACTAGCTCCAACTTCACTCTCATGTTGTTGTTTTAATGGTTTTCTAGTGACAACGTAATTAGTAATTAATCTTTGAGACGATGATTTTATTAATTGTTTATGAAGCTCGCGATATCCAGACATACAACCATTTAGCTCTCGTTGGAATTTAAGAGCATGTTCATGATTAGTGTTATTAGTAAGAAAATAATTTGCCAACTGATTAGAAAGTTGAAGACCTCTCAAATCATTTTGGAAGTGAAAGGAACAGGTTCCACTTCTGTTTCATTATCTTTTTCTACATTTTCTTCTGTATCTAAACTTTTATTTTTGTCTTTAATTTTTTAATTTTCAATTCCGTTTAAAAATCAAATTTCGTTTCACTGCTATTACTCACCTTTTAAAAATAAACTTGCAAACACTAAATGATTAATAATTGATTAAACATTCTTTTTTAAAAAGCAAAAACAGAATGTGATTTAAAATGCAAAATTAACATGCACAATGTTTGAACAAATTTACATTATAATCTTGTAATGACTGGAAGGTTGCTATTTTTCCACATGCACCTTACTATTACTTTCAGACAGCCAATAGCTGTTAAAACAGCGGTCTGAGGAGCGATCAGGCCTAGACACATGACAGAGATTTTTTGACAAGAAAAGAGTGATACCACTCTTCTCTTTTACTTAAACTTTTATATATATAAGCCAGTCTTAAGCATCTTGGCTTGAAAGCATGAATATATAAACATATACATTTATTACTCACTGAGTTATTAATTTATGATATTACAGCGCAAAATCTTAGATTTACTACACCGCAATTTTCTAGATGTTAATATAAGTTATCAGCAACGTATGTAAATAATATTTTGTTTAAATTGCATGTTGATATTAAATTAGTAATGACTGAAAGGTTGCTATTCTTCCACATGCACCTTACTATTACTTTCAGACAGTCAATAGCTATTAAACAGCGGTCTGAGGAACGATCAGGCCTAGACACATGACAGAGATTTTTTGACAAGAAAAGAGTGATACCACTCTTCTCTTTTACTTAATTTTTATATATATAAGCCAGTCTTAATCATCTTGGCTTGAAAGCATGAATATATAAACATATACATTTATTACTCACTGAGTTATTAATTTATGATATTACAGCGCGAAATCTTAGATTTAATGTGTGTATACATAAAATGTGGAAATCATGATTTTAATTTCATTATTGCATAAAATCTTATTATTATAAAGCACTGAAAATATTGAAATTATTAAGTTGAAAGTCAAATTCCAATAATGTGCTATTACTTTCAATATAACGTAAGTGTGCGAAATTTATTATTTAAAGTAATAGCGCAATATCGGAGTTCGACTTCCGGTGAAACACGAATCACGTAACTTCAAAATTGTGTTAAATAAGTTCGCGTAAAAAGAGACCCAGGTGTATATCAAATAATCCTAACATTAAATTTGATAAAAATAGGAAAATTAACATAGTAATCTCCAATTTAAATGCTTTTTCTTCCAAAAATCAACCTAATATACTAATTAATAACAAGCCTTCTTATGCTAACATTACACAGGTAGGTCTTCATGAGCCTAACGTTACAACATGGGAAACTTCAGAAAACCACAAAGACATTTTCAACTTAATTGATGAAAAAGTGGAAGAGAACTTTGCTGTCAATTCCAACAACCCCAATCTTTTTAATTTAAATTTGGAGCAAAGGGATCTTGATTTGATAACAAATAAATTTAATACCCCAATTACATAAATCCTTTTTTAATTTCTACAATGAAAATACTGCAATCTTAGCTGTTACCAACCCATCATGTGATTTATATAAATTCCTGATCAATGAACTTTATAATGAACTTACCAAAAAAAAAAAAATTATGGATGCTGATTCATAAAATTTTACAACATCCTAATAATCATTATGTAATAAGAGAATTTAACAACCTCACTCAGAAAAATTTCCTTCCAGAAAATTTTCAAATATCTTGATGAGAAAATCATCTGCAATATTAACATGAATCATTCCACAATCTTATTAGGCATAATCAAGAACTGCTACCTTAAATTTAAAGAAAATGATTTGCAGCAATTATTTAGGCTCTATGGGAAAGTCTCAAATTTTAGGTACCAAATGATTAAGGGGGCAGATTTGCCAGTATACAGTAACACTGTCTCCTTTGATCTCAGCCTGAATAAAAAATCAAACTTCAATGACATTTCTAATCTCTATTATGTGGAGATGTTCCCTCTTATCACCACCTTCCATGGCATCTCTCTGCAATGTTTCTTTTGCTGTCAGAGGAGCCACTTGGTAAGAGACTGCCCAGCCAAAATCTATCACAATTGTAAAAGGATCAAAAATAGAATGCATCACTGTAATACTGTTTCGATGGTGCTGGTCACAGATACATACATTACTAAGTCTGATCTTGCAGCATCTGAAGTGGAGAAGAATACCACCTACCCTCAATCAGCTCTGGACAATGAAGTTATGCCTAATCCTCTGCTAGCTCCTACTCACTCAATGAGTGCACTTAATCAATCATTCACTGTAGTATCCTTTATGGAAGAGGCAACTCAACTGCCTCAATCTATGAAAAGGAAGGTAAAAAACAGAATAAAGGCTCCAAATCAACCAAGGGCAAAATAGAGATCAATACTTCTAGAGGTTCAATAGACAAAGATATCAAATGTGATGTTAAACAGTCATATCAAAAATGTATTGTTAAAGGAAAAGTTCTTATAGAAGGTACTCTCGGGGATACAGTTATTGCTGAGAAGACTTGTTGGTGCATAGTTGATAAGGGGCTATTGCTTATTAGTTTGGCAAGAATGAGCTATATTCCAAAGATAATTGGCATAGTTTATTTACAAATAACTTTATTGTAGATGTGCTTGCTTTTAATCAAAGGAATAAGAAATATTGAAACTATTCAATGAATAACTTTTTGCAATGAATGAGAAATTCTAAGAAATAAAGGCTAGCAACAGAATTCTACAATGATGTAAATATAGTTGATCAACATATGTAATACTCAATTTTAGCAGAAATAAAGTTTATTCTTTATATATATTGTAACAGTCAGATTTGTACACTCATGCAACAAAATTCAGAGCCCAAGCAAAATATACCAAAGCTGATTTTTGTAACTATTTAAATTAACATAAAATACACCTCTCTCAGGTGTGTGGCATATTTCAATCCATTTGTAACAATAATATTTATAAATTATTATAAATATATGTATTTTGTAACTAATTTAAATTAACATAGAAATACACCTCTCTCAGGTGTGTGGCATATTTCAATCCATTTGTTAACAACATCTTATAAATTCAATATAAATATGTATTTATAATTATTAAATTAATATAAAAGATATGTATTTGTAACTATAATTTGTAACTATTTTAATAACATACTTTATAAACCATAATAAAAATATTTAGATAGGAAATTATTAATTGTTAGATATGTGCCTGTATCAATCATGCCATTTGGAACTATATTAATTAATAAATAGATAAAGAAATTATAGAATCCCTGTGCTATGAAAATATCAGCATTAAAGATTCTTAGGGCATTTATTTATATATTGGGCAGTCATCCGAACAATAGAGCACATGCAGCCATTGTCATCTAATAAAATAATATTAAATATAGCAACTGAATAAAAGTACCCACTGTGAGATTCCTGGAGTGCCTTATGCTTATCTCCAATACTAGGTTCTTCTAACAAAGAATCCTTTCTATTCTTCTTTCCAAACATATAAGACCATTCATGGTGTGTGTACTATACAGATTGCTATTCATGACAACTTATAAAAAAATATATTTTATAAAACTAATATTATGAAGTTGGGAAGGATGATATCACTCTTTATTCAGTTTAGCTAAGTATGTGTTTTCCCATAGGCGCCACTAGATTGTTTTCAATCTAGATCACGTAAATTTATAGTGTGCTTGAGTTCAAACTCATTCGTTGTATATTTATTACACATGAAGACTTGGATGACTATTGAACAAAAAAATGACTATTACATTTATCTATATTGATAAAATTACAAGATCCAATATTACCAAAGTTTATATAGATCAAAGATTCTTGCAGACATTGTATAATCATTAGTGTATATTGATGAACAGACATGTATAATCCTATTAATGGCTTCCCAGACAAGCATGTGAAGACCATTATTGATATTGATAATACATTTAACTAGATTATTTATCACAATAAAGGTAATAATGATGATGATGATAATAATATCTGCATAACAATAATGATAATAATAAGTGAATATCATAATAATGATTATAATAGTGATGTCATAATAATAGTGTCCTAATGATGATGATGATACCAGCCATGGCTTATCATTAAACTCACAACAATAAATTCATCTTTATAAACTTATAGGCATCTATTAAAATTATCTATTTCATACTGGTTTAATAATACTAATGGTGATGATTGATCATCATGAATCTCTTTGCATAATATTCAATTTTCTACCAGCCCCTATTTATAAATATATTCATTATTTAAACATTAAATTTATTGATTATAATTTATTAATGATGATTGATAGCGATGTGTTTATGTAAGTATTATTTGAAACATTTTTAACTAATAACATGATATCCATCTTTGATGAGATGATCTAAATTCATGGACACAACACAATTGAACTTTCTATGTTGAACTATAATTATCAATTTGATTTATTCTCAAGCTAATCCTTAAATACGTAAATATCAATTAGTTTACCTATTATTTTGCGGACGCTTAATATTTGCAAGTGATTGTAATATATACGAATGGTAATACTTAATAACTGCGAGCAATGATGATGAATTAAAAATGATAAATTAAGACAAAAAAAGCAAAAACACAATATTCTTAATAATAAACTCGGAAACCAATTAAGATATATAATTATATTTTATTAACACTACTATATTTCAACATTACTTTAAAGTCAAATCTAAACAATTAAATAAATGACTGGTAATATGAAGTTGATATAGTATAATAAATAAACTTAATATATGAGTTTTCTTTTCTTGATGTCTCAAAATGACTGACTTAAGTAGTATTAAAAAAATACATATTCTATAATGTTGTTAAGACTTTTCTGCCTCATATCATAAATAAATTTCAGGTCTTACCATGTATACATTCAACTTCTACAACTAAATATAAAATGCCTAACATAAATTTACTATTTTAAGCTAATCACTTATATATTTCCTATTCTTTGATGTGTTTGGAGTACTTAGATTTGCATTAAAACTAATTAATATTAACATATATGTTTAAAATGTATACTTAAAGTACATATAATAAGTATCTCTTTTTCTTTACCAGCTTCTTGCAGAAAAATAAAATACATATATTAATTTTTAATATTTAACGAAAGATAAAATAAAAACCAAAAAACATTATAATTTTATATATCTATAGGTTGTCATTTATCATTGCTGTTAGAACAAGTTAAAAAAAAAAACATTTCTATGAAATACAATATATAGCTAAAAAAAAAAAATGACCAAGAAAAATTAAACAAAGATTTAAACTATGTTTGTTTATATTGTGAATGTTACAAATAACTTTATAGATAAAACTAAATCTTATCATTCTGTATAAAAAAGAAGAAAATTGCTTTGAAACCAGTAAATTAGGGTTTACTAATAATTAAAATGAATAAAATAGGATTCAAAAAAGTTATATTTACCGTCTACTTTTGCTATTATTAAATGTCTGATTTGATTTATAGATTCTTTTCTTTATCCTTGTAATAACAAAAAGAAAGTTATTGATTCTTTTAAGGTAATGTGAATCAATTGACTTTTGTTCTTCAATTTCATTATTCTATGTAGTTGGGTTCCTTCTACCATTTAAAAAAATTGTTATAATAATTACTTTAAGATATATTTTGGTTCTTGATTGGATTTGTTGTCTCTCTTTTAAAAAAATACTTGCTGGCCACTTTGATATGATTGAGTAAATCTTGGGAATTTGTGCTAACTAGCTTGGTTTCTAAAAGGCTGTTATAAATTTTTTCTTTATCTATTTCTGTTCTCCATTCATTTGAAAGATAATGAACTCTTACCTGTAAGTAAGTAGTTATTAAAATGAGCGTTTCTATATTGTTGTGTTTAAGCTTAAGAAGATGTATTTTTTTGTTGGTTATTTCTGGATACATGATTTCTTAGACAGATCGGCCCATTTGACCCACCCTGTAAGAGCCAGGAAGCAGACCAATGGTTTAACAGTAAAAACATAGTATTATGCAGAGGCTAATATATTAATATCATTTTATAATCAATTAAGGACTATTATAGATTTAATCTTGTTTCTTTTCTCTCACTATTCTTTAATAATACACTTGAAAATTTGCTTTATATATTGCCTTTGTTCATTTTGCTCTTTTTCTTAACTTTCAAAGGGGTGAAAAAAGAATAAAAGCGATTGTCACTCTTTTTAAAAAGATTGAACTTTGTTTCCTGCCTAAGAAGATTATATGAGAAGAATGACTGAGTTGGGTCTCGAAATAATAATAATAATTTAACTGATCATCCCTCTCTAAAGAGATTATTTACGTGATCATCTCTTAAAAAATTAATGATTTATTATAAAAAATTTGTTTCAATAATTTATATTTAATGTTTTTTTTGAAAAATCATCTAAAATCTTTGTCTAAAAAAATCAAGCCTTCACAAGTTGGACTCCCCAAAATTTATTGCTATCATTAGCTACATCAAAGCACCTCTTTTTATAAAATCAATTTGATATACAGATAACTACTGGCTTATATTTAAACCTGAACATCAGAAATAATGTAAAGCATCTTTTGTGTTTGTACAATCTATTCATTATTGTTTCTTTGTGTACAATTTTTTATCCTAATCTTACGATTTTAATTGCCTTATTTCACACTTTTTCTGATTTACTCTGTTTAACAAAATGAGTTAAATAAATTTAACATATTA